>AP025057.1:31728025-31869815 GCA_036186865.1 Eustoma russellianum
TTTTTTTTTTTTTTTTTTTTTTTTTTTTTTTGGGAAAGGAAGATTGGTTATTGTTGTCAAACCAGGTTCGGTTCATAATGATGCACACATGTTTGGAAATTTCTAACACGGCATTTGAATCGGGTACGGAGCCAAAATACAAGTAGAGTTTATCCTTTTTTTCTTTTTTTGAACGAAGGCTAGTCGATCTTCAACAGCTTCAGTCCAGCTGCGTGTCTCTCCAGTTCCAGCGCACTAGTTGGCGGTGGTCGGCAGCGGCACTCGTCGCCGGTTGAAGCAACTCAGCTGCAGGAGTGTTTGTCGGAGACTCGGTAAGTTTTCTTTTCTCTCTTTTTTTTTTGTTAGTCTCTGATGCAATGTTTCATTGTTTTGTGAAATTATAAAGAAATTAAGAGAGTTTCACAGAAATGAGATTGTTCTAATTTGCTTTTGAAATGAATTAAGGGCTTGATGTTGATGCTTATTTGAGAGTTTGCGACTCTGTTTCATCGTTGACCGTTGTTTTAAATTCGCAAGCTTGATTTTTTTTTATAATTAAACTATTCCTTATTTGAGAAAGCGGAAGAGAAAAAGTTGAAGAGCTGCTTACTAGCTACAGAAATAAGATGGTATTAAAAATTTGTGCCTAATAGCTTTGGATATTTACTTTTCTGGTGGTTCATCAACTCAGAAACTTTATATTCATAGTTGTTAGTTTTGTGTGTTTTCTTAGCTAATTTCCTTTCATGTCAGTGTTATGTGTTAAATAGTTATCAAAAACGTCTCATTTTAGTAGAGGCCTTGCAAGGGGTACTTGTATGCATCCATGTATAAAGCACGAGATGATTTGTTCAAAAGGATTCGCTAAAGAAAGAAAAGCATAGAACCTTATTTGGAAATAACTGATACAAGATGGGATTATCAACCATGTAAAGGACTCCACGCTACCGGTGGCAAAAACCTTGATGTTTTTGGAAATCGCTTGTGTTGAAGCTTTTTGGATGTAATTCTTATGGTGCATTGATGTTTTTTTTTGGTGTGTTTGAATGAGTTTTTGGACGTTGAGGTTGATGTTGAAGTTTTTGGATGTTTTTGGATTAGCTTGATGATGGATGACAAAGAAGTTGATAGCAGTTTAGCAACATTACGTGTTACAGTTGAAATGTATTTCTTATGGATTTTTATTTGTGTACGTCTTTTGGATGAATGAATGATTCAGTTAGTTTTTGGATTATTGAACACATTTAATGGAAGAAAATTAGCTCATGTATTTCTTCTATTAATTTGATGGAATAGCTCGATTAGTTTTGAGTTAGCTCACCTATTTTACTATGCTCACTTCTTTTACTGTCTCTGCTGGAGCTCAGGTCTCCGTTGTCCGGACAAACTTCCCTTCTTTGGACAGATACACAGAGCTGCCATGAGGGACGTGGAGAAGATGATTACCGTAGGCCTTGTTTGGGGTGCGACAAATGCCTTTATGCGAAAAGGGGCTCTGATATGGGACAAGAAGATCAAACAGATGGAGTCCAATCCCCAAACAAATGCGGTCCTCAATACCCTCAAGAATTGGCTTCAACTTCTACTAACTTGGCAATATTCTTTGCCTTTCGCATTGAACCTTTCCGCTTCAGCTAGTTTCTTCGCTATTCTGAGCGATACCCCCATCTCTTTTGCTGTACCCATCACCAATGCGACGACATTTGCTGCCACTGCAGTTTTCGGGATGCTTCTTGGAGAAGAGACCAACGTTGCTTTAGCCTTGTTTGGTACTTTTCTCATAGTTCTTGGCGTCTATGTTTGTGTCATGTAATTTTTTATAATTTTTTTTTAAACACATTTTTGCCTTCCCCCTCTTTTTCTTTTGGTGTCATTTAAATTTTGATGGACTCCACATCCTTCGTTTTTTCTTTTAACCATGCCAATTTTTGATCTGACTATTGATAGAAACATCTCATATCTATATTTTCATACTGGTGGCGGTAAATGTCAATGTACTACTTTTGATTGACACTAGAAGCCGTTTTCTACTTTTGATTGACACTAGAAGCCGTTTTCCACCTTCCCTGTGCGTATTTGTGAAACATTAACAAAAGTTCATATACATACATATAGATGTACCAGTTTCTTTTGTAAACTTTTGCTTGAATAATTAGGCTCAGAAGAAAGTTGACCTTACCGGGACAAATTTGGGAAATTGGTCTGCTTGGTATAAGAATGGCTTCTATTTCTATGCATAACTGTCAATTGTTGCTATTCGGCTTGTATATTTTAGATAAACTTTATTAATTTGGTAAAACAGTTGTTTGCTGCAAGGCTACGCTTCTCTGGCTATAATGCAGAGATATAAAAGAAATCAGTAGTTTTGATTTTGAACTTCATGAAGTATCTTTTTCTACTTGAGAGTTACATGATAAGTTATGCATTGCTCTCTAAAGCTGTCAATTTTCTCTTAATGAGGGAACTCTTGGTTCTTCCTGGCTGGATTTAATAATATCACACTTGAAAATACCGTATAATTTGAAAACTTAAGCTATTAAAGGAAAGATAATTTAACATTTATACATTTAATACTCTATCTCAGAAGCTTTCTATTTGTGTTCACTAAATTCTTTCCCTAGACACTAGCACACCATATTCCTATTATTGTGTCATCTATGCAGGTATATATAGAGCCGGGGGTCTCACTGGAAGCAAACTCTCTATCCCTTGGGATGGAGGTATTGTTTGCTTGCCTCTCACCCTCCCCAGACCCTAGCGATAGCTTTTGCTGTCGTTGGATATACTGGGTATGATTGTTGTTGTAGTAATATACATTTAATACTCTCTTGCATGCGGCGCAGCAGTAGAGGAGTGATTTTACGTTTTTACACTAAATAGAAAGTATATGATATTTCTGAGAAATACAGATCAGCAGTCTTACATGGGAATTTAGTGGAAACTAAGCTGCTACTGCTGGTGCAGAAAAGTGTCTCTAGTAGGAATGTGATGTAACTGTCACATTTGCATTGTTCCACTCTGTTGTGGGACAGAGATTTGTTTTTGGAAGGGGTTGTGGGACAAAGATTGATAGTGCTTGTTGCAGCTGTGAATGGTAAACAAGATTTTGGTCAGTATCTTCGTGTGGCAGTGCCAGATTGCTTATAATCAGAGAGTTGGAACTCAAGGTGTTCACTATTTTGTACTCATGGAAATAGGATAGTAGAACTGAGAATCAAACTGATAAAGAAAGGACCATTTGTGTGTCATATATGAAGTGAAACTGGGTATATAATAAACTTACTACAGAAAAGGAAGATTTGAATTGTTTATTTGAAAGAAGCTCACTAGAAACAATAGAGAACTGTTTTCTTTGAAAGAATGTAAGGTGAATCTGTTGGTAAAAGAATGACGAACCGCTTTACTGAAACTATGAACTGTGGCAGAGAACATTCAGGTAGCATGACTCCATGGAGTCGCTTAGTATCGTTCCAGTATCCGCTGACCATGTGGTTTGAGTTAGTGCACTTGACCTTGCTCAGCATAGCTGAGATGACTGCAGGTTTGGGAGTTGCACCAGTTTTTAGGTGAAGACATGGCACAAAAGGGGTTTGGATCCCCTCACCCACAGTTCTCTCACCCTTCTTCCTACCGTACGACACGTGGCAGCAGGAGGGGTGGTGAGGCTAGATGAGGGTGACCCGCATCTAGTCTCACAACCCCTCCCCTGCTGCCACGTGTCGTGCGGTGAGAATAGGGGTGAAGGTATTAGGGTGAGGGGATCTTGTCTTCTCTGAAAGCTAGTGTAACATGCACACTGTAGTGATTCCTAACCATAAGTAGATGGCTCATGCGTAAAGATTTATGTGAACAGTTTAGGATTGTTCTTTTAAACCCCTAGGAATTCAGAGTCAAATTTGTCGTGCTTTTCACTGATGGAAGATGACCGAAGAGAAGTCCCGGAAGCCAATTTTCTTTTCCTGGTGTTATTTTTTCTGGTATTAATTATGTCCTCAAAGCAGTACTGAACCATAAAGATGCATATGCACACTATATTTTACGTGCCATATCCATGAAGATTGATTTGTTTGTTGCCCGTATCAAAGATCGTTTTCATTTCCAATTGAGTTAATGACTCCTTTAACTTTGGAATATGATGGAATAAATCAAAATAACTCAATAAGCCGCTTCTTATATTGTGAATACGCAATTTTCATTATGAGTCATCAGGAAATAACATATGTATTTTTCTAACACATGAGTATGGTTGCGTACATCCGACCCTTCCATACGTTGCCATAAACGAGAGCCTCTAAGGTAATGAGGTAATGTTGTTGTTGCCCGTATCAAAGATATAATTGTAGTAAATTTACACGGTATCCTGTAACATTCTCAGTAGGGTTGACATGCACCAGTTCGATCAGCATCTCATGCGTTCAAATAGATGCATTCTCTTTGCCTGTGCTGCAGAACCTGGAATTTGATAGCTAAGCTTTGATTTTCAGATAGATTATCCTTTACAGGTTGAGAGCCTCAAATTTAAACTCAAGGCTTTGCCATCTCGCAGTTGACTTTCGCCATCTTTTTCCCGCATATACTTAAACCGCATATACTTAAACTCAGGATTTCGACTCTATATACATGATGCCAGTTGTCATGTGTGCTTACAATGTGAATTTTCTATTGGGTAAGAGTTTAAAGCGAATATTTTGATTTCTGATAGGCCCTGGCGAAGCTTGGACGTCTTTTATATCGAAAGATAATCCGAATAAAACATATACATAATAGAGTGATGAGAACCTGCGAGAATCAACAACGTTAGATGTTTCGGAGTTGTTACTCCAGAGAAAACTTTCTGGCGCTGAAGTCAGTTGCAAGTTGTTCTATGTTTGACATTTAATGTATGTTGAAATTTAAGGAAACTTGTCTCTTTATGGGAATACTATGTATTTTGAGAAGAATGTTCTCTGTTGGATGTCTGAATGTGTTCGAACATGTCTTATGTCTGGCGGCGTTAAATGACTTTTACGCTTTGACTGACCAATGCATGATTGAGGGCTGCCAGAAGATGCCAAATGTCATGTCATGCTTGTGCATGTAGGCAAAATGTCTGTGAGTTGGCACCACATGTCGCTTTGTCAGGCGAAGCTTTTTGCATGGTGTAAGACTGCCTTGGCCGAGTTGACATGACTTGGTTTGCTGAAGACCTAGGCGAGGTGATTTGACTTGTGGGTTTCTGTGAATATTTTGGGTGCGGCCGACCTGATGGCTGTGACTGACTTGATAGCTGTGGCTAACTTGATGATAGAAGCTGACTTCGAGTGGGGCCGATATCAATGGAATGGCCTGCATCCCTTTGATTTCGTCGATCTGACTGTATAGTTGGGTCATGATAGCTGACCTGTTCCTCAGATGTCCTGCGTTCTCGTATGATTAGTTGGTGATGTCTCTAAGATGACCAACCTAGTAACACTTGTAGGTTTTTAGGCATGTTAGTTGGCTTAAATGACGAGGAGGAACTCTTGGTAACAGGCAAATCTTGTGACTGTTCCATTTATGCACGCCTTTGACATGTCAATCCCTGATTAGAGCTTGACATGCTATATTGATGAGATTCTCTGGCACAACTTTCAGAACGGTTACACCTATAGAAATAACTGTTTTGCTGCTGCACGTTTTGAATAACGTGTTTTAAATTTTAAGGAGCAGAAATTCCAAACGAGATTAAATTCTATCCTGCCCATTCATTTCTTCACTTTTGCCTATAAAATTCTCTTTTGCATCTCTCGTCTTCATCTTCTAGCTTTCAAAGTTTTTGTTGGTATCTATTCTACCGTCCATCCGTCTGTCTGTTTATCTTTCTTTGCACCAACTCTGTCCTTCACTCCCAACTTTCTGACCTCTTCCTTCAAGTAAAACTCTTTTGTCTCCTATTTTCATTTAACTATGTTTTCTTTGTTTGATTCATAAACATCTCTAAGGGGCTCTCTTATGCCGGTGGTGTAGAGACAGAGTCTGAGACCTTCATGTTCTTAGAGGGGACTGCCTCTGGTGCTGGTGATGGTAGTCCCGCCGTGCCAAGAGTCAAATGGAGGCAGTGACTGCTCCTGCTGGGCCTAGTGGTGCTGCTCCGGCGGTTAGAGCCGCTGGCTTTGACCCTGGAATCTTCCTCTAGGAGGCCACCAATTGTAAATTTCCTTCCCCGTACCCCAGACAACTCCATTTTGTCTTTTAGTACTGTAGGTAGGGGTTCACTTAGGCTAGTTCAACAAAGTTGAACCTCAACACTGAGAGATTTTATTAGCATATCAGTAGTTTAAGGATGTAAACCGAACTAAGGATATGTCTTAGTGAACATATATAGCATCTTTTAAAGTTTGACTTCTTCAAGAGAACAACAAGAGTTTAGATTCAAACTAATCTTGATGATAAGATTCATACCCAGATATTGTATTTTGTTTGATGTGATTGTGTTTAAACACCAAAGTTTCTGTTATTGAGCTATTGGCGAGGGACAAAGAGAAAACCTAACTCATGACACATCTAATTAAGGAGGATCTCGCTGAATTACAAATATCAATCAATGACGATAGAATCAACCATTAACTCAGAAATGACAGAATAAACCATTGGCTTGTTAAATAACTAATACTCTTTTCCGTCCAAAAATATTATTAAAATTAACTTTTTAATATACTGTAATTTACGCTATATTGACAATTCAACATAATGTTTTTGAGACTGAGGGATTATCAATCAATGACTTCATTTAAGGACGTTCTCGGTGCACTAGGCTTCCGCGTTGGTGCAAGGTTCGGAGAGGGGCCAGGTCGCTTCGCGATCTGATGTACACAGTCTTACCTTACATTTTTGTGTAACAAGCAGCTTCCGCGGCTCGAATCTATGACCTCAAGGTCACAAAGTATCAACCTTAGCTTACCGATTGCTCCAAAGTTTGACCTCCCGTGACTTAACAATGTCACTGCATTCGGTTGAATTAAGGAGAGGTAACGCAAACTTGACGTAAATAACCAAACCATTCACGCATAAGATAATGTAAGGGTTGGAAGAATTCATAACCTTCTTATAAGATCTAATATTCCAGAAACAATGGTAACCAAATACACTTAGTCCCAGAAAAACCCTAATACTTCTGTCAAAAGCAAAGAAAACAAAAAAAGTCCAAATAAAGCATAAACATGCAGAAACAAATTATGGAGACTTAGGTGGAAAGTCTAAGCTCCAAATCAACTCCTTCATTCCCAGTGGATCCACAGCTCTGACCACTAGACTCGCTTCTATCATTATCACTCCTCTCTTCTGAGTGCTGTGACAAAATAATTCATTAAGAAATAACTTATATATTAGCGATTAAATTTATATCTTAATTATCCTTAACAAAACTGATTTACTACCTCAATTTCATATTCACTGAGCAGCCTAGTCATGGTTGGTTGAGGAAGTTGTCGGAGATCCACGAAACCAATGTCTGGGAACCACCTGAGACTCGGGAAGAATTTTTATCAATTAATTTGAGCAGCAAGGCATATTAATTAAGTTTTACAATACAAGACAGAAATGTTATGCAAACTTACTGAAGTGTTGAGAGTTTGAGTACTAATAAAAGATATTAAAATGAGTTTGAATGCTAACTTAAGATATCCAAAGGTCAATCTTATGCACACAAGTTTATAAATATATGTCGGGACTTAAGATAATTATAAACTATGGTCAATACTTCGCACACAAACTTACAATCTTACAAAAGAAAGAGAGAAAAACTAACCTTAACCAAAATTACGAGCAAAATGCTATGAAGTTATACAACAACAACAATCATACCCACTAATATCCCAACGAATGCAAAAACTATCGTTTGAGTCTGGAAAGGGTGAGAGACAGACAAACAATACATCCCTCTCAAATGCGTTATGAAGTTATCTTAAACAAAAAAGATTCCCAATCAAGTTCTTCTCAAACGTTTGGGAAAAAAGGAAAATGAAATTTTTTTCGTTAAAATAGCTAATAGAATAATGAGAACATTGTCAACTTAATGGAGATCGTAAAATCATTCACGTCATGTTGTTCTCTCTATCAAAAATTAAAATATCTATGAATAAATATATGCAGTCAAGTATTTGGCTGCAAAAGTTTTGCAAAACCTAATTGAGTCATGTTTTTATTTACTTACAAATTTTCAGGTTTTCGTGGCACAAAGCTGAAACGCAAACAGTCGTATGCGTTTTTAGCACGGTGAATGTTGGTCCGATTAAATAAGCAGATACTATGATGCACTAATAAAGCAACTTTTTTTTTATTAAGGGTGTTAAGGAACCGAGCCGACCGAGCCGAGCCGAATATTAGTTTTTCGAATTCAGTTATGATTAGCTAAATGAACTGTTTGGCTCGGTTCGTTTAGCTAAACGAGCTTAAAATTAGTTCGAGTTCGATTTCATAACACTACAACTGTTTAAAAGCTGAACACTTCGCAAATAGGCTCGTTTAACTAAACGAAACCAGATAGGTGTTCGAATTCGGCTCAATTAAGTAAAATTAACAAACGAACTCGAGCCAAATACGAATCAAACTCGAACAGTTCGCAAACTGTTCGGTTTGCTTAACACCCCTACTTTTTATCGCCATGGATGATACACAACAACAACATTACCCCATTGCTTTAGAAGTTTCCGTCTATGATGGCGTATAGAGGGTCGGATGTACGCATCTATACCCATGTGTTAGAAACGCACAAGTTGTTTCCCATGGACTATATACACGTTGATTTCAAATATCCCACTTCTCAGAGTATATTATCTCTTGGCATGTATATATTCCGCCCCCCCCCCCCTCCCCAAAGTTCTGTTAGTACATATCAAAAGCTCACGTGATATTTGTCTGATTTTTAGGGTATATGTATAGCAGATGTTTTGCTAAAAAAAAGACAACTATGAGAAAAAAAATTAAATCTAAGACGGTAATATATAACTGCTAAAATGCCATATAGTTCTAACGTACCTTCTCAGATCGAGCTGAGAATTTGCAATGCTTAAGTTTCCCCTTCTAATATCGCTTGAGCCCGACTGCAAGAGGTAGCAAGTTGAGAAACTGATAAATAAACAATTGGCTGCTAATGGTTTTTTTTTTTTTATTATTTTAAAATGCTAATATATTAACCAGATCATCAAAGCAATACAACCCATACAAAAGCTCTACTTGCAGGCCAACATGCTGACCTACACGTGCTGTTCAATAATGTAATCAATTTTAACTGATAGGAGCAGCGCCTATGTCTAAAATGTGTAGGTAAAACTTATACATTACTGTTAGGTCCCTTATAACACACTAGAAGGGAGGGGTTGAATAGTGTGTTCACCAAGTATGGATATTTTATGGATATTTTTCGTTTTGGAGTGCGACCAATACTTGGGTGTGTTCTTTAGAAAGAATAAAAACTTGCAAGGAAATAAAGAACACAAGTATGTATAGAGGTTCAAGTCAAATGACTCTACTCCTCTACCTTCTTGATTTTTCACAAGAAGGATTTTGAAAAGGGGATTGTTATTTCAATGGGGGAAACAACAATCAAAAACAAAATCCAAACAATGGAAAAACTAGGCAACACGCCTAGACCACAACCGAGAGATCTAACCCTTTGAAGTCTAACCTCCAAAGATCTTCTTTGCCCTCAAAGAAATCTTGTAGAGTAAATAGTGCACCACAACACTATCAACTAACCCTTCAAAGTCTAGAAAACTCAAACAAGAAGCATCCTTGCTCCTTGACCAACAGTCTACACAATCTCTCACAATATTAACTCACCAAGAAGAAGGCTCTTCTTCTTCTTACAGAAATCACTCTCAACAATAAAGTAAAATATACAATGTTTACTAGTATCTTGAGAGCTTAGCTTGAGAGAAAATCTGAGAGCATGAAATGTAGAAAGTTGGAGAAGAAGAGAAGAAACCCTTCTTTTTATCAATCTTGAAAAACTTCCCGTTTGAAACCCTCTGCATAGACAATAATGGGTTTTGGCATCTTGTTTTGGTGTGTCCTCATCATTGGAGATCTCCCTTTGGCATGTAGCAACATTCTTGGAGAGATTTCAAAAAGAATGCCAAGAAAGGAAACCTGAAATCTTCAGTTGAGAGGAAGGACCTGTGAAAATAACACTAAAAGAGGAGGGTACAAAGAGTCAACTGATGTTAAAAAGTGAAGTATAAGACCTTTGTAACGTTGGTCACATGAAGCGCCTAATGTGCTTAAAGCACAGGTGTTCGAAGTGACATAGGGCGCTTAATGTGAAAATGAACTGTCGTTCGAAGTCACATTAAGCGCCGTAAGTGGGCAGCTGAAGGCGTTCGAAGTCACATGAAGCACCTAATGTTACCCTTCATGCTTGTTCGAACTAAATCTGACATTTCCTCAGAAAAAGTACTTGGATGTACGTGCCCATTCAGGGGAAAAATACTTTTGACTTGGTGGACCACTTGAAGCGCCTAATGTAGGCGTTCGAAGTGTACGCACATCCAGACACTCACATGAAGCGCCTAATGTAGGCGTTCGAAGTGTTCTGACTTCCATACACTTCACATAAAGCGCCTAATGTAGGCGTTCGAAGTGTACGCACATCTAGACACTCACATGAGTCGCCTAATGCAGGCGTTCGAAGTGTACTGGATTCCAGTAAGGCACATTAAGCGTCTAAAGTGAGTGTTCGAAGTATACTGACTTCCAAAACACAACATGAAGCGCCTAATCTATCGTTCGAAGTGCCAAACATGTGCAAATCATCAAAACTCTAACATATTCTAACATTCTCCCTCTTTTTGATGATTTCACAGAATGCATAACTTTTAAAGTAAACTCTCCCTTAACATATGCTCCCCCTCACAAAATGCAATTTTTACTTTTAGGAAGAGAACCATAAAATTTCACAGATAATGATGCAAAAGACATTTTCATAAAGCTTAAGTTTATAACAATAAAGAAGGATTTTAAATGAACATAGAAGAAAATGATAAGTTGCTAGTCATTGAAAGAAAATGTCAATCCATCATAAATTTTAAACTTTCCTACAATCCACCACCACTTCCACCAGGCTGAAGATCCCCGAAACTGAAACACTAGATGCAAACTCTGCAAATCCACCTATTTGCTGACCACTCCCGCCAGCTTGTCCGCTTCCACCAGCACCAGCAGCATCTCCAGCAGTAGCATCTCTAGCATGTTCTCCCCCTAAATCATCAAAATCAGGAGGAAAGTAGGCCCATGGAAATTCACGGAGCATAACTGCCTTGAGAACATTGAACCGATATTCATGACGCGCATCTTTGAGTTGAAGCTGCTGAACAGACTGTTCCAATGACTGAATTTGTGCACGCAGCTGTGCATTGGTACTGGATCCTTCACCTTCCTGAGGCTCTACATCCGCCTCATCATCAATATCAGGCAAGTTAGTGGATTTGCGTTTTTGGGAATCGATGGCTTAGGCAATGTTGTAATTATCATAGAAATCCGTCTTAACCACGGTGGTGAGTTCTTTATTAGAAATGGCAATACCTTTTGATTTAAGTAGAATGGTAACAATATTTGCAAAAGGTAAAGCCTTGGAGGTTTTCCGAAGAGCAGCAAACATGATTTCAATCATGATCCAGGCAAAATTGAGTTGGGTTTCATACTTGATTCGGTAAGTGACGTAGAAATCCATGTTGCTTGGATTTCTGGTCCACTTACCATTGACACAGTAAGTGACAACAGCCAACAAGATGCGGTCCATCATGGATATGTTCTGAGTCTTTCGTGAAGGAAAGAATCCCAGATCAAATTTTACATCTTGTTCACTTATTCCGTATTTACCGCTCCAATCAAATACGGAAAAGTCACTTAGCCCTTCATTTCTAATTCTAAGAACATCACAGTATTCAGGAATAGAAAAACTGAGAGCCGTACCATCAACAAGAGTATTTAGTGAAAAAGGATGAGATGCAGACTGTGGAGTAACCCACAAATTTGCATAGAACATTCTGGTGTGCTCGAGGGAGTATTCTTGCATATCAATTCTGGACCAGAGAGAGGTCCATCCTTGATGCTCGAGCAAGGAAATCAGCTGGTCTGCATTTTGAGTCTGAGACAAATCAGAAAGCCTGAGCAGTTTGAGTGGAATTACAGGCCGATGATTTGTAAGCCATTCAACAGCATGTTAGAGTACATAGATAAATGCACTCTTTTGTCCAAGGGACGTGGTGATTTCTTGATTTGTGGGTCGAATTTCTTTAACCAAGGAAAATTTTCTTTGGTGAGCCCTTCACAAATAGATTTGATTTCTTGTGGCTCCGTAGTGTCAAGTCCAGCAGTTTGCTTGCGCTTTTGACTGCGAGGGCATTTTGAAGGACCTGCTTAAGCCATCTGAGTGGTGTAAGTAAAAGGATTTGAGAAGAAAAGGAATTTAGGAAGAAGTTTACAGAGACGTTTAGATGAAAGAAGAAGAAGAGAGATGAGATTATAAAGGAGATGAAGAAAGATGAATGGTTAATGACAGTAATGGAGATGGGAGAATGGGAAAGTAGGAGAGGAATCAGTGGAGGAAGAAGATGAAGAGGTGAATAGGGGTGGGAAACGGTCAAATCGTGGGAAAAGAGGGAAGAGAAAAATGGCGGCAGGGGATTGATGGTCCTTGAATGGCGCGAAAACTGAATAGACAGCGGAAAAGACAGTGAAGAAATAAGGTTTAGGCACATAATGCTACTTCGTACGACTTCACAAAATAGGATGAAGCGTCTAAAGTAACATTGAACGGTTGTGGAGATGCAGATTGAGCGCTTAATGTCACTTTGAACAAGTGAACTCAATCAGATAAAGCGCTTAATCATACATCGAACGCTTGTGTAAGGCAGCATAAAGCGCCTGATGTCACTTCGAAGCCTGATGTCACTTCGAACGAGTGACATTCTTAACATCAGGCGCCTGATGTGACATCGAACACCTAAAGTAACTGTGATGAATCGCCTTATGTATACTGACCTTGAAAATTTTAAAATTTTATTGCTCAAAACTAAAGATGAGTTTTATCAACACATGTTGAGCAACCCCAACCTACTTCTTAAGATGCAAAAACATCACTAGGTAAGGGTTTCGTGAAAATGTCCGCTAATTGGTCTCGTGTAGGAACAAATTCCATACTTACCAAGTTCTTTTGTACACAATCACGGATGAAATGATAGCTCACTTCAATGTGCTTAGTCCGACTATGTTGGACGGGATTTTGTGCAATATTTATAGCAGACGTGTTATCACACAAAATTGGTACTTTGGAGAAGTGAATGTTATAATTATTTAACGTATTAGTCATCCATAATAACTGTGCACAACAAGAGGCGGCCGACACATATTCGGATTCCATCGTAGAAAGAGACACACTGTTTTGTTTTTTGAAAAACCAAGAAACAAGACAATCTCCAAGAAACTGACAAGTTTCGGAGGTGCTCTTCCTATCAACAAGACTCCCCGTATAATCGGAGTCACAATATCCTCTTAAATCAAAGCATGCATTCTTAGGATAAAATAAACCAAATTTCAAAGTACTTCTAAGGTATCTAAGGATGCGTTTTACCGCAATAAAATGCATCTCCCTAGGATCACTTTGAAATCTAGTACATAAACACACTGCATGTAAAATATCGGGTCTACTAGCTATCAAATAAAGAAGACTACCTATAATGCCACGATACAAGGTTACCTCGACATGCTTTCCTTTCTCATCCTTGTCAAGCTTGGTACTTGTGCTCATAGGAGTGTTTACCTCTCTTCCTTAACCAAAGTTGTACTTTTTGAGCAAATCCTTTGTGTATTTGGTTTGAGAAATGTACACGCCTTCTTCGGTTTGCTTGATTTGTAATCCAAGGAAATAGTTAAGTTGGCCATTATGCTCATCTCGAACTCACCTTACATAAGACTAGCAAATTGCTCACAAAGACAATTGTTAGTAGCACCAAAAATAATATCATCAACATATACTTGAACAATTAAATGATTTCTACCTTGTTTCTTTATGAACAAGGTAGTGTCAACTTTACCTCTTGAAAAACCATTATTAAGAAGAAAAGTACTTAACCTCTCGTACCAAGATCTTGGAGCTTGTTTGAGGCCATAAAGAGCCTTTTTAAGTTTGAAGACATGATGTGGTGAATCATGACATTCAAACCTGGGAGGTTGTGCAACATACATTTCCTCTTGAATAACGCCATTCAAGAAGACAGATTTAACATCCATTTGGTAAAGTTTAAAATCCCTATAACAAGCATATGCTAACAGCATCCTAATAGTCTCATCAAAATCGATACCTTCTTCTTGACGGTATCCTTGAGCAACTAACCTAGCCTTGTTTCTAGTGACATTACTTTGATCATCCATCTTTTTACGAAAAACCAATTTCGTACCAATAATAAGATGATCGTGTGGTTTGGGAACTAACTCCCAAACGTCACTTCTTTCAAATTGGTTTAATTCTTCTTGCATAGACAAGATCCAATTTTCATCAAGAAGTGCATCTTTAATATTCTTAGGTTCTATAAGAGAGACAAATGCATTTTCTCTATATTTCCTTCGTGTGGTGATACCCCTATTTAGATTACCTATGACCAACTCTTGCGGGTGAGAACTTTTGTGCTTAAATGATCTAGGAAGATTGGAGACATCTCCTCCAACTTCCTCATGATCATGTTCCGGAAGTGATGAGCCTTCATCATTCACATGAATCTCATGTTCCGGAATGTGTGATGCATTATCTACATTTTGTGTATCAACATGAGTATGAGAAATATTTCTATTTGACCCACTTAGTTCACGCACACAAGGTGGAGGAGTACCTTCAATAGGTTCAACTCTCAAGTCAATGAAGATGTTTCCATTTGGAGGATCATCAACAATCTCTTGTTGAGGAACAACCATAGGAAAATCCTCAAAAATTTCTTCTTGAGGAGTCACATCTTCATTTTCTTCACAATCCTCATTAAGTTTAGGTTCGTCACTAAGTGACTCATTAAACTTAACATGGATTGATTCTTCATCATTTTGACTCCTTTTGTTGAAAACACGAAATACCTTACTATTTGAGGCATAACCTAAAAAGATACCTTCATCCGATTTGAGGTCAAGTTTGTCCAAAGTATCCTTGGTATTAAGTATGAAACACTTGTAACCAAAGACTTTGAAATACCCAATGTTGGGAACTTTTACATTCAGAAGCTCATAGAGTGTCACATTTAGGTATGGTCTCAAATAGACACGATCGATCACATGGCAAACGGCATTTACCACTTCGGCCCAAAAATATTTGGGCAAACCGAACTCATTCAACATTGCTCTACACAATTCTTGTAGAGTTCTATTCTTTCGTTCGGCCACACCATTTTGTTGAGGAGTTCTAGGTGCCGAAAGGTCATGAGAGTATCCTTTGGATACACAAAACCTTTCGAAATCACCATCAAACTCACCACCACGATCACTACGGATGGTCTTAATGGTGTCACCCACGTGATTTTCCAATCGTCTACTTAGACTCATAAAATCACTACATGCATCACTTTTCTTAGCTAGAAACATCACCCATGTATAACGAGTATATTCATCTACTATCACAAAGGTATAATGTTTACTACCCAAACTTTTTATTCCAACATCCCCATACAAGTCCATATGAAGCAATTGTAGGGGCTTGGAGGTGGAAATATTTGTCTTGGGTTTGAAGCTTGTTTTCACAAGCTTTGCCTTTTGACAAATGTCACATACATCATGGTTTTCGAAATTCATTTTTGAAGGCCTCGAACTTTATCATTTTCGCAAATAAACTTAAATGTTTTGAAACATACATGTTCGAGACGTCTATGCCATAGTTGCGTCAAATCATTCTTAGCAACTAAGCAAGATACATTTTGAGAAACCAAATCATTGATGCTAAGTTTGTAAATATTTTTGAAACGCAAAGCCTCAAATCAGATATTATTACCTTTTTTCACAACACACTTTGATTTCAAAAACGTTACCTCATAATTAGCATCACATAGTTGACTGACACTTATCAAGTTAAACTTAAGACCTACAACATATAAGACATCACTAAGAGGGAAGAAATCGTTACCCACAATACCATGTCCTTTGATTTGGCCTTTGCTACCGCCAAAGTGGACAACTCCTCCATCTTGCATAGTGAGTCTATGGAAGAGACGTTTGTCTCCCGTCATATGGTTGGAACACCCACTGTCCACGACCCATTTGACCTTCTTGTCTTCGCTTTCTCCATTGAGTGCTAGGGCCTACAAAAGAACCATATGAAGTTGGTACCCTTTTTGTTTTGGGTCTTGAAGGTTAGTTACCTTCATCTCGCCTTTCGGCACTCACGCAAGATTCTTGTTATTTTTAGCCCTACATACTCTTTCTACATGACCTTTCCTATTGCAATAAAAATATGTAGGAGTATGCTTGTGAGATTGTGTATGCTTGTGCGAATGCTTATGCGTAGGCACACATCGTGTTTCCTTGTTAGGAACAACCTTCTTTTGAGTCGAAGAAGGTTTTTGTCTCACGACATGAACCAAAAGTTGTGATGCCTTTGGTGCATTAGCCTTTTGCTTAGGCATGTGCCTTTGTTTCTTCAAGGAGGTTTTAAACTCCTTGAGTACTTGTGCTTGTTCCTTTTTATTTCTTTTCTTAAATGCATACATGACACTAGGTTTGATTTTAGCTTTCATGCCCAGCCTAGATGCATTCTTAACCTCTATCTTTGTAGCACTTACCCTTGAATCATTTTTCTTCTCATCAAGGGCTTGAGCACATGATTTCATCAAACCATGCTTCTCTTCAAGTGCAATCACATGCATGGTCAAAAATATGTCATGCTCAAGTTGCAATGCAATGTGATCTTCTAACGTGTCATTATATTCATTTAAGCATGCTCTAAATTCCTTCTTGACACGTTTATATTTTAAGTCTAAGAGGTCATTTTCTTGAACTAAATCATCTCTTTCATCTATTAATCTATAGTGAGATGAGATATGGCATACCTCCATGTCATTGTCGATGGCCATGAGTGCAAAGAACTCCTTGTCAAGATCATCTTTAACCACACCGGTGAGTGCAAGATCATCATGGTCGCCATTGTCACTCTCAGATCCGGAAAGAATGCTCTCCAAATGGGCTACTTCCGCTTGCAAGGCCTTCTTCCTTTGGTAGATGGCCTTTTTGTCCTTGAGTTGCGGCTTCTTCACCCGACAATCCTTCATGAAGTGACCAAACTTCCCACACTTGTAGCATTTATTGTCTTGGTCCTTCACCTTGTCCTTGGAGAATTTTTATTTGATGAATCTTTTTGCTTCATCTTCATTCTTTCTCGCAAAATGTCGGAATCTTCTAACAAGAAGTCCGACTTCATCGTCTGAGTCCTCCGACTCGCATGCAAGCGCTTTAGTGGAGTGGCGAATGGGGTTGTTCTTCTCTTGTGAATCTAGATGAATCTCATAAGTGATGAGATTCCCATATAGCTCATCTAAGGTAATGGTCTCCAAATCCTTGGACTCCGCAATGGCCGTCACTTTAGCATTCCATTCTCTTTCTAAACTGTTTAGGAAGCAGTGATTGAGATCCTCTTGTTCGATCTTTTTGCCAACCGCTGTGAGAAGGTTGACAAGCTTGGTGAATTTTTGGATGAACTCTTCTATTTTTTCATCTTTTGGGACAGTAAAGTTGTAGAACTGTTTGATCAACTGTCTCCTCTTTGCATTCCTTACTTGAAATGTTCCTTCGTGGATTATCTCAAGCTTTGTCCAAGCCTCGTGAGCGGATTGAACTCCTTGAATCTGAGCTCTCTCATTTGGAGTAAGAGAGCTGTTCAAAATAGCAAGAGCTTTGCTATTTATGACAAACTATAACTCCTCTTCAGGAATAGGATCATCAATATCAACAGGAATAATGGAGCCTTTTGAAACTTCTCTCCATATCCTATACCCACATGAACGTAGATATGTTTCCATGTTGGACTTCCATAGTGGGTAGTTTAAGGGGTCAAACATTGGAACCTTGACATGGACACTTGAAATAGAAGGGAGAAGTGTCTCTTGCCTCCTTCTTCTTGAGGCATCACCACTAGGGGAACTAGCGTCATCAAAGACAAAGGGATCCATACTCTAATGATCAAATCTTGTATTTGGACTCAAATGAACAAGATTAGACTTTGATACTAATTGTTAGGTCTCTTAGAACACAGTAAAAGGGGAGAGGGGGGGGGGGGTTGAATAGCGTGTTCACCAAGTATGAATATTTTATGGATATTTTTCGTTTTGGAGTGCGACCAATACCTGGGTGTGTTCTTTAGAAAAAATAAAAACTTTCAAGGAAATAAAGAACACAAGTATGTATAGAGGTTCAAGTCAAATGACTCTACTCCTCTACCATCTTGATTTTTCACTAGAAGGATTTTGAAAAGGGGATTGTTATTTCAATGGGGGAAACAACAATCAAAAACAAAATCCAAACAATGGAAAAACTAGGCAACACGCCTAGACCACAACCGAGAGATCTAACCCTTTGAAGTCTAACCTCCAAAGATCTTCTTTGCCCTCAAAGAAATCTTGTAGGGTAAATAGTGCACCACAACACTATCAACTAACCCTTCAAAGTCTAGAAAACTCAAACAAGAAGCATCCTTGCTCCTTGACCAACAGTCTACACAATCTCTCACAATATTAACTCACCAAGAAGAAGGCTCTTCTTCTTCTTACAGAAATCACTCTCAACAATAAAGTAAAATATACAATGTTTACTAGTATCTTGAGAGCTTGAGCTTGAGAGAAAATCTGAAAGCATGAAATGTAGAAAGTTGGAGAAGAAGAGAAGAAACCCTTCTTTTTATCAATCTTGAAAAACTCCTCGTTTGAAACCCTCTGCATAGACAATAATGGGTTTTGGCATCTTGTGTTGGTGTGTCCTCATCATTGGAGATCTCTCTTTGGCATGTAGCAACATTCTTGGAGAGATTTCAAAAAGAATGCCAAGAAAGGAAACCTGAAATCTTCAGTTGAGAGGAAGGACCTGTGAAAATAACACTAAAAGAGGAGGGTACAAAGAGTCAACTGATGTTAAATAGTGAAGTATAAGACCTTTGTAATGTTGGTCACATGAAGCGCCTAATGTGCTTAAAGCACAGGCGTTCGAAGTGACATAGGGCGCTTAATGTGAAAATGAACTGTCGTTCGAAGTCACATTAAGCGCCGTAAGTGGGCAGCTGAAGGCGTTCGAAGTCACATGAAGCACCTAATGTTACCCTTCATGCTTGTTCGAACTAAATCTGACATTTCCTCAGAAAAAGTACTTGGGTGTACGTGTCCATTCAGGGGAAAAATACTTTTGACTTGGTGGACCACTTGAAGTGCCTAATATAGGCGTTCGAAGTGTACGCACATCCAGACACTCACATGAGGCGTCTAATGTAGGCGTTCGAAGTGTACTGGATTCCACCAAGGCACATTAAGCGCCTAAAGTGAGTGTTCGAAGTATACTGACTTCCAACAGACAACATGAAGCGCCTAATCTATCGTTCGAAGTGCCAAACATGTGCAAATCATCAACAGTCTAACATATTCTAACAATTACTATATACACGTAAGTGCAGATTCTATGTGTTACAATCCTAGATATAAATGATGTTCTTTCAAAAATGTATATGTTCCGAGCTTGTCAGATATAACATAACCGCCAAAGCAATTTTTGCCGCATTGGCCTTGAGAGCTTTCTCTTGAAAGAGGCTGCTAATGGTTTGGTAGACCATTTTAGACCCAACGGTCCCATTAGCCACAATGTAATTGAAATGGGTAGGCAAGGATGCCGAATAAACTTTCCGTTGTGCAACTAGAGGTGTCAAACAGGTCGTGTAACGTGTTTCGTGTTTCGTGTTTTTCGGGTTTCGTGTATCAAAGTGCCATACCCATACCTTACCCGTTTGCTTCGCGTGTATGGATGTAGATACCCAAACCCATACATGTCAAGTTTCGTGTCGTGTATCGGGTATACCCACAAACTTGACAAGTACAAATATTTCAAGTCATGTACATGTCATTTCATGTACTTTTCAGATATTTTTAGGTTTCGTGTATTTTTTTTCAGGTTTCATGTACTTAAACGACTATTGATACAATGTATGAAACAACAATAAGTACACAACCAAATGTTAAATATTAAAATGAATGAGGTCCTCTAAACTCAAATCACTTGACTCTGCAATAATAGATTAAAGAAATGGGATTTGGGAATGGAGGAAGGGGGAATCGAACAGGGTTACTTAGTAGCACGGTAGTTTTTTATTTGAAAATTTTATTTTTTATTTTATTAATTATAAATTTTTTATTTAAAATACATTTTTTAATTTCGTGCACAAACGGGTATAAACGGGTACCCGCGAGATATCCGGACACGACCCGCCATTGGCAGGTATCTTTCAGGTCTTACCCGATTTGTACACGAAACCCGCCAAGGTCATACCCATACCCGCAAAAATTCGTGTCAGGTTCGGGTCGTGTTTCGTGTCGTGTCTGAAATTGCCAC
This sequence comes from Eustoma russellianum, assembly GCA_036186865.1. NCBI lineage: Eukaryota > Viridiplantae > Streptophyta > Magnoliopsida > Gentianales > Gentianaceae > Eustoma > Eustoma russellianum. The sequence continues at coordinate 31,748,573 of AP025057.1, forward strand.
CCCTATGTGCAACACTTTACTGCAAGTTTGCCAACAAAATACTAACCAAAAAAAATTAAACAAACAATCAAAATGATTAACATACAGAAAAAGTTAGTTTATACATATAGACACAGAGATGTGTGTATATATATAAGTATATGTAAATATATGTGTATATCTTAGGGTTTATTATGTAAATTGAACTTCTTAATTTAGATCATGTACTTAAATTAATTAAATTAAATCATGATGTTGTAGCTCTAAGGTCTAAAAATCATGTTGTCGTGACTAATAATAATCTCTTGCGTCTAAATCTTTTTTTTCCTTCTTGTTTAAAACACCAATATCAATTATCCCATTGACTTAGAATATTCCGTCTATGTCGAAAGGATCGGATATACGCAACCATACCCATGTGTTGAAAACACACAGAGGTTGTTTCTCGATGACCCATAATGAAAATTGCGTCAAGCTGTGTCAATCAACTGATACTTCACAATATAAAAAGTACAGATAATTTAGTAAATCATTTTGCTTTATTCTATCATATTAAAAAATGAAGGAAGAATGTGACTTAGACTCGAAATGGAAATTAAACTTGGAGGACGATATGAAACAGAAAACCCATAGAAAGAGATGAAGACAGAAAAGAGACCTGATAGAGATTAGGGAGGTAAGGATTATGAGTAGGAGGAAGATTGTGGCGGCTGCCCATTTCTTCCTGCAATCGAATCTTCTCCAATGCAGCAACACCAAGGCCTCTTTTTGGCACTTTTGGATCGCCTGGAATTTTCTTTTGCCTTTTCACATATGTTCCTTTATTTCCTTGAACATTTTGGCGGCTTGCCTCCCCAGAATTATTGCCCTCCATGAAGAAAAAAGCATTCTTGTCAGAACCCCAGAAGGAAACAGATCAGAAAGATTTTTTCAAACACTTTTGTTGTATTAATTTTTTTTTCTTGTTTCTGAATGTTATAGAACTTGTTTGTAAAAGAATTTTTGTGATATCAGAGAGATTTTCTGAACCCACTTCTAAAGCGGTCAACTCTTTTAAGCAGAGTAATTAGTTCATCGCTGCATCAGTTAATACAGCGAACGTTGAAAAATATGAAAACAACTACGAAACAAGGATATTATTTGTTACATAGGGTTGTGGTCGATGCATGATCTTGAAAAAGGGGCCGATAGCCCGATATAGATTTATAGGATTAGTTACCAAAAGCCACTTATATATATACAGAGTAACCTCTGATATTTAAAAATATAAAAAAAACCCCTTTGAAAGTAGTGACTTTCTAAATTTTTTTTAGGCTCATGGACTATCTAGACAATAAACGAATCATAGAAATTTTTTGGTCTATTTGGATTCGAATATCTAATTAGATTCGTTTACTAAAACAAGCTCATTGTTCGTGAACTGTTTGAATCATTTAAACAGTCATTGTTTTCGAGCGAACTCGAGCAAAATTTGAATTTTATAACAGTAAACGAGCCGAACAATTCGTTTACCTAAACGAATTCAAATTCAAAAATCTGATATTCAGTTCGGCACGATTCGTTAACATATATGCATAAGCAGACTTCTTTGCTAAACATGCAACAAGAGGGGCAACATAAACCCTAGAAAGAGATAAAGACAGAGAAAGACCTTATAGAGATTTGGGAAATCAAGAAGCTGTTTGCTGCTGCCCATTTGACCTTGCAATCTGATCTTCTCCAAGGCAGCAATACTAAGGCCTCTTCGAGGTTGCTTGCGACTGTCGGAATCGCTCAGTTTCCTCTTCCTCGACATGCCTTCATTTCCTCGAACATTTCCATGGTTTGTCTGCCAATAGTTATTCCCCTCCATCTCCTTGTCCGAACTCGACAGGTTTTCCAAACTCTTTTGCACTAAGTATTTTTTCTCTCTCTCTTGTGTCTGAAATTTATAGAGCTTCTCTTGGAGATATCTGTGGTACCCACTGCCATTGCAAATGATATCAAAAAAAGATAATCTAATCTCCAGTTTCAAGCGCTCAACAATTTGAAGCAGAATATCAAATATCGTATCCCTGGACCAGTGAATGTATATACATTTGAAGAATGTAAGATAGTAAATTTTAAGAAGTGAGATGAAGGGTATTGTTCTAAGCCTTCATACTCGTTAGAAGCGATTCTAAGATTTGTCAAACTTAGTTTGATATTCGTGTCCATTTTAGGAGGAAAAAGCACATTTGACTTTTGCCACTTACATGAAGCGTCTGTTAAGGCATTCAAAGTGTGCTGCTTCAGAGTTTGACACATGAGGCGCATTATTTAGGCGTTCGAAGTGTTCTGGTTTCCAGACACTTCACGCGCCTTATCCAGGCGTTCGAAGTGTACTGGTTTCCAAACACTTCACATGAGGCGCCTTATGTAGGCGTTCGAAGTGTACTGGTCTCCAAACACTTCATATGAGGCGTCTTATCTAGATGTTCCAAGTGTCAATTGTGTAAATCATCAAAACTTAGCATATTCTAACATATAAATTTGAAGAATGTAAGATAGTAAATTTTAAGAAACTGGTAGTTGTTTATAAATCAAGACGAGATAGATATTTCAAGGGTTAGACTATTCATAATTTGACTATTGTTTATAAATCCAGACGTGATAGATAATTGAAGGACAATGGTATATATGAATTCATATTTAAACATAGCCGTCTTAACATTCTTATAACTGATTCTGATGTTAAATAAGGATGACTAAATAGGATGGTTGTGGTCGACGTATGATTGAGATACAGGGTCCATCTAGATTTAGTTGATGATTTATTCTATAGATTAACTACTTAGTAATTCCGGGTCCATAAATATTTATCTATTCTCTTGCTGAATTCGATATACCAACAACAACATTACTCCATTACGTTAAAGGCTCCGGCCTATGGCGGAGTATGGGAGGGTCAGATGTACACAACCATACCTTTGTGTTAGAAACACACATATGTTGTTTTCCGATGACGCATAATGAAAATTGCGTCTAATTGTGTCGATCAACTGCTACATCATTATATAAGAAACACATCCAATTTTAGTGAGTCATTTTGCTTTATTCCATCATATTTTAAAGTCAAGGAAGAGCATGCCCCTTGAGACTAAACTGCCTTTTGAGAAGGGAAGTTGTATAGAAGCGAACACACGCATGAAATGCGACGGTGAGTTTCGTTGATGGTTTTTGAGAATAAATTCTCAGAGATTCGAATCATAGTGCACCGGAAACACCTTTTTAGGTTTCTTAGTTGTTAGAATACGTTAAGTTTCTTTGATTTGCACAATTGACACTTAGAGCGCCTAGATAAGGCGCCTTATGTGAAGTGGTTGTGGATCAGAACATTTCAAACGCCTACATAAGGCACTTCATATGAAGTGTCTGGAAAACAGAACACTTCGAACGCTACATAAGGCGCTTCATGTGAAGTGGTTGTGAAACAAAACACTTCGAACGCCTAGATAAGGCGCCTCATGTGTCATATAGTGCTTCTGTGAAACATCACACTTTGAATGCCTTAATAGGCGCTTCATGTGTGTGACAAAAGTCAAAAGTGGATGTTTCTCTCCCAAAATGGCACGGATATTAAACTAGTTTTGACAAATCTCAGAATGACAAAAGATCACTTTGAACGAGTATAAAGGCTTAGAACAGGCGCTTCATCTCACTTCGAACGATACGTGACATTGAACAGGTGTTCATTATTCACATTAGGTGCTCTATTTTACATTGAACGCCAGTTTTCAAATCACATTATGCGTTTCAACTTACTGAAAGGCTCAAATATTTTATGCTTCTCTTTCTTATGATATCTTGACATTTGTGTCTTCCCTCTTAGTGAAAAATCACAGGCAATATTCCGCTTTGGAGAATTCTCTCTTTTCTATTTGAGCTTACAAAAAGAAGCTTCCTCAAGAAGCTTGACTTCATCCAAGAGAAGATCTTCATGGAATGAGACATGTCATCAATAGAGACAAAACTTACCTTTCTCTCCTGCAACATGGAAAATGGCTAGGGGCAAATAAAACAAGATGCGCACCATTTTTGAAAGACAACTTTCTAACCTAAGAGCTCTCTAGTTCTCTCAAGCCTTTTGCTCTCAAGATACTTGTATCTTTATTGTATTGATATTATTTATGAGAGTGTGTGATTTGTGAAAGAAGAAGAGTCTTCTTCTTGAGTGAATATTGTGTGGAGTAAGGTGTAGATCGTTTGTCAAGAAGTAATGGTGCTTCTTGTTTGAAGAAATTCAAGCCTTTAAGTGTTAGTTGATGGTGTAGAGGTGTACCATACTCCTTACAAGAATTCTTTGAGAAGCAAGGAGGTTCTTTGGAGGCTAAGCTTCAAGGTAGTTGGTTTTCTTGTTTCAAAGTCTAGGTGTGTTACCTAGTTCACCTACTTGTATCTTTATTTTTGATTGTTGTTTCCTCGAGAGAAATAACAATCTCCTTGTTCAAAAATCATTCTTGTGAAAAGCAAGAAGGTAGAGAAGTAGAGTCTTTGACTTGAACCTCTATATATTTGGTGTTCTTCACGTTTTTGCAAGTTTATTCATTTTAAAAAACACACCCAAATATTGGTTTGACCTCATTATTGAAAAATATCCGAAAAATTTTCATACTTGGTGAACACACTATTCAACCCCCTTCTAGTGTGTTCTAAGAGACCTAACATTAGTAAAGTTGTCCAATTTTAGTGATACATGTAATGTTGGTTGACATTTTATCGTATTTATTTGCCTACTATGTACACCTTTTTTCGTTATTTCCAGTAAAGTGCATAATCTTTTGTTACTATTTTCATATTCTTCCCATGGTATTAATTTTACAAAAGTTACAACTTTTGAATTTATGCGAATCATGAATTATTTTAGTGAAAAATAAAAATATAATATCATTTTAGTCCTCTATATCTAAAGCAAAATTTCTTTTTCTATATGATAATGTTGAGGTGCTGAAAATAAATTTTAGCTAAAAAACAATGTACTTGATATTGAAATTTCAGTGATGCCCTAGCAACGATATGCATGTAAAAGAAGTAGATATTCACCAATATTATTATTGCAAATTTGGTTATACTTAGAGGAAAAGGTTAAATCCCTTATTCCAGAGGCCTCCACCGCCTCAGCTCGGCGCCCACCGTCCTAGCTCCAAAGAGCATGTGTAGAGTATACAAATCAGGAGCCTAGTGGCCTCCTAGATTGTGTAAGATCTTACGCAGTGACCCAAACAAGCTGTCTTTCTTCAAACCAGGCATTCGGTCTAACAGCAGAGGAACACATACTATGCGTGTCTCTCGAATCGAACTCAGTGTCCCTGAAATCGAACTGTTGACCTTTTAGAACAAATTCCAACTTGAGTATCAATTGAACTATACCTAGGACACAAATTTGGTTATACTTAGCTCGCTATATTGTTGCTATTTCATTATCGCCAATTCATTTTCATTTTGGTCAGCTTTAGCCACATTTTAGTCGCGATTCCGCTAAACCAATTTTGTAAGACCATCCTTGTGTTGCAACACTATAGTTTTTGTGCAAATTCGTATCAGGTAGTTTAATATCACAAGTTCTAGGTGTTTCACTAAGTATCCTATGATCGTGGCTGTCATATCCGTTTTCATCCATCATAACTCACTATATTCATCGCAAATCTGTTGCTTATATCTTACGTATGTCTTAATCGCCCTTGTTACAATGCTAAGAATATGAAAGTTTGTGATTAAAAGGGCGTTGTTGATGTGCTATGCATCCGCGTTTGCGCAAGGTTGGAATATGTACGCAGCCTTACCTTACACTTTGTGCAAAAGACCGTTTTTGTGGCTCGATCCCGTGACCTCAAAGTTTGTAATTGATCATTGCTAATATTTCATCAGAAATTCATTGTGTTAGGCTGAATTTTCATTCGAAATTCCTGACAATCTGTCACGTCGCTGTCTACTACAGTTTGGAAACAAGTCGCTAAAGAATACGTTTGGTCGCTCTGTTGGGCTAAATTGATGACCTGCTACTGAATATGGTGGCAGCGGAACAGTCACAAAAAACTGTAAAGAAAGTTTTGACGACTTGATATTTTGGTACAAAATTCACAAATGTCATACAGCGACGTAAATGACTAAACTTGATATTTTGGTCCAAAATTCACAAATGTCATTCGATGAATTATTAGAAAATAATAATAACTAATATTATGCTAGTTGTGTTAAAGATGTTGCGCAAAATGAAGAAGAAGTTGAAGACTTGCGAGATGAGTAAATTGAGAAGGAAGAAAAGATCAATCCGCGTGAGTAAAGGAAGCTATCATTTGATTGGAGGATTAATCACTGAAATCATCTTATTGGTTAATGAGAGAAGGATGGGATCACCGGTGTAGATGGCAGTTGGAGGTTAACACGTGAGCTGATGGTGCTGCGAGGTGAGGAAGAAGATTCAACGCGGGAAGCTGTTTAAAATAGTGAACTTATTTTACTGTCCCCTTAATATTGCTGTAACAAATAAAGGAGTAGGGTTATTCTTGTAATTTCTGGAGTGACGGTTATTAGCATCTCCTAGCTGGTGCCTTATATGGCTCGTTCGACGTTTTTTAACATTTGTGATTTCTAAAGAAATAATCAGCCATTCTCATTCTTTCAAGCTTTCCTTCTTCTTCTTCTAATTGTTTTTCTTGACGTGAAATTGTTGTGGGCGCAGTTTACGCCATCAGTTTGTTTTCTTTCACCTTCTTGATCACATTGCTCAATCTTTGTTGTTCTGATTGAGAGTTCATTTGTTCAAGTATTCGAACTTTCACATGGTATCAGAGCATTGTCTTCGTGTGTGATGAATTTTGGTAGCTTCATGGCTAACATTCATAATTCCCCAAGTTATTTGAATAGTGCTGCAAATTTCATATCTCCTGATCCTACTGAGGACTCGCTATACATACACCCTAGTGACAGCCCGTCGCTTGTGCTGGTTCAACCATTACTCGATGGGAACAATTTTCATAGTTGGAGTAGGGCCTTCAGAAGAGCCTTAGAATCTAAGAATAAGGTAGGTTTCATAACAGGTATGATCCCTAAACTTACTGAATTAGATCGCAAGTATGTTGCCTGGACCAAGGCAAACAATATGGTTGCATCGTGGATTGTCAATTCTGTTATACCACCTATTGGTCAGAGTATCATGTGGTTTGATAACATTTGTGATATATGGAGTGATCTAAAGCATAGATATGGTAATGCAGATGTCTTTAGAATTTCTGATTTGCAGGAGTAGTTCTATGCTACTAAGCAGGAAACCAATTCGGTTACTGAGTATTATACTCGATTAAAGGTGATCTGGGAAGAGTTGACGGTATTGTGTTTGATCCCTAACTGTGTATGTAACCGTTGTACTTGTAATATGTCTGGACATGTAAATAAGTTCATTGAGGATGACTATGTGATTAGGTTCATTAAAGGATTGAATGAAGAGTTTGAACCTGTTAAATCACAGATGCTGTTAATAAGTCCTTTGCCTGATTTGAAAACCATGTTTGCGATGGCTGTGAAGTTGGAGAGGAAACTCAATTATAACTCAGTAAATAACATGTTTAGTAACAATCCTTCCATGGTTATGAATGCTAATGGGAGTAACCAGGTAGCTTCATATGGACAAAAATCTAGCAGCCCAGGATCTGGGACAGGCTGGCACAGATCAAACGAGAGAGGGTTTAAGAAGGATTTCCAGAGATTTTCATCTCAAAATCCTAAAGCACATGTATGTACCTAGTGCAACATGATAGGCCATACAGTAGATAAATGCTACAAGAAGCATGGTTTTCCCCTGGGGTATAAACCAAGAAGCATGGTGAATTGTGTGGAGAATGAAGTGTATGTTGGTAGAGATGGAAAAACTTGTAGCCAGAATTCATATGATCAATATCAGAATAATGAATCTGTGCATGATGGTTTGTTCAATGCACCTTCACAGGTGGCTCCAGTGCTCACTCCTGAACAATATGATCAACTTATCAAGATATTGCAGGAACACAAGGATAGAAAGTATGAGGATGGCTGTGGACAGAGCAATGAGCCCAAAGGATTCCATGCCGTAATGTCAGCTCAGCAGACTGTTGCCTCTGCCAAGCAGCCAGATAATGCGTCTAACAATGTTTCATGTGTATGGATACTGGATTCTGGTTCCACAGATCATATCTGTTGTTCTTTGTCTTTCTTTGAATCTTATCTTCCTGCCAAAGCCATGTATGTCAAGTTACCAAATAGCAATCTGGCCCCAGTCACTCACACTGGTACGGTACATGTCAGTCCTGAGTTGACACTTCATGGTGTCCTGTGTGTTCCCTCTTTTTCCTTCAACTTGTTGTCACTGAGTCAACTCACTAAGAATGGTGATATAGACCTGAGTTTTCACTCTAATGTGTGTCTGATCCAGGATCATTCCAGCAAGAAGATGATTGGTTTAGCTAAGGTTAACCAAGGACTATACCATCTGAATAGCCAGAATACATCATCTCAAGTATATGCTGTTGCTTCTTCAGATTCTATTCTTTGGCACTCAAGGTTTGGACATCCTTCCTATCCCAGGCTCAAAGAAATAAACAAAGTAGACCCTCAAGTAGATATCTCTTCTGATTCTTCATCTTGTTCTGTATGTCCTTTAGCTAAACAGAAACGTAATTCTTTTCAACCTTCCTCTTCAGTTTCTGAATCCCCTTTCTCTCTTGTACATATGGATATATGAGGTCCATATAAATATCCCACAGTGTATAAACAACATTACATCCTTACTGTTGTGGATGACTATTCTAGATATTATTGGCTGTATTTGATGAAATCAAAATCTGAGACCAGAAGCATCATTGAAAGCTTCTGGGCATACGTTCATGTTCAATTTGGCATACACATAAAAACCATAAGAACTGACAATGGAAATGAGTTCAAGATGAATCCATTTTATGCATCTAAGGGCATAATACACCAAACTAGCTGCGTGCATACTCCGTAACAAAATGGACTGATTGAATGCAAGCATCAACACAATCTCAACGTAGTTAGAGATTTAAAGTTCCAAGCCCAATTATCAGTCAGCTACTGAGGGTTCTGTGTGCAATATGCAGTGTACCTCATATAGCCATCTTAAAATGTTTGGTTGCCTATGCTTTGCCACAAGCGTGTCTCCCTCAAAAGAAAAATTTACTCCTAGAGCCAGAAAATGTATATTCCTAGGATTGTCACACACCACAAAAGGATATATTCTGCAGGATCTGGCAACTAGGGATGTATTCATATCAAGGGATGTGTTTCATGAAACCATTTTTCCTTCTGAAGATAAACACGTCTCTGAGTCATCCTCTATTCCTTCAGACAATGGCCATCCTTCACTGTCACCTCTACCTCATCAAACTACTCAAAGCCATTCCTACTTTTCATCAGAATATCATCCTCCTATGCCAGCCTCTGTGATCCCTGACACCTCTCTCTAAAATGACCAACCTATTTTGGAACCTGAGCCTCCAGCTAATTCAACCCAAGATAATGATTGTAGACAAGAACCAGTCATCTCTGAATCATCATCTGTACCAAAACCAGCCAATGACATTAGTTGTCAATCATTGCCACAAGAGATGGATAGCCACATGTCTACTCCAGAAATACCCATCAAATCCATACATATTGATATTCCAATGAACAGGCCAAAGCGAACGAGACATGCTCCTGAGTATCTTAAAGAGTACTATTGTAATCAGATTCTCTTAAACCATAACAAACCAGTGTCTGTGTCCACACCATCAACAAAAAGCTCCACCATACATCCACTTCATAGATACTTCTCTTTTGACTCTTTGGCACCAAAGTTCAAATCATACGCATTAAACATAAGTATTGCAGAAGCTTCTAGATATGTTGAATGGCAGAAGACCATGGATAATGAAATAGCAGCACTAGAAGCTAACATCACATGGACACTGACCAAACTACCTCCTAGTAAGAAGGCCATAGGTTGTAAATGGGTGTATAAAATTAAGTATAGGCTTAATGGTTCAGTTGAAAGGTATAAGGCAAGACTAGTTGCCAAGTGGTACACACAACAGTTTGGAGTGGACTACTAGGACACTTTTTCACCAGTGGCTAAGATGACTACAGTGAGAATGGTACTTGCCATGGCATCCAGACTTGGTTGGCATGTACATCAATTAGATGTCAATAATGCATTTTTACATGAGGACTTGCATGAGGAGATATACATGACTTTACCTCCTGGAATGTCAGTAGGCCAACCTGATATGGTGTGTAAATTGCAAAAATCCCTATATGGGCTAAAGCACGCCAGCAGGGAGTGGAATGCTAAGCTCACTAGTTTTTCGATATCACAAGGATTTTGCCAGTTTAAAAATGATTACACACTGTTCACCAAGCTATCTGGTGATTCACTATTGATTCTCCTAGTGTACGTTGATGATGTGATTATAGCTAGCAGTAATCTTGATGATATTGAGGAGGTTAAAAAGGCATTGGACTTGTAGTTCCATATCAAGAACATGGGAGAGCTAAGGTTCTTTCTTGGAATTGAGGTGACAAGGTCACGCAATGGGATGATTATTAATCAAAGGAAATATGCAATGCAACTTTTAAAGGAAGCAGGTTTTCTAGGTTCTATGCCTTCAGCTACACCAATGGAAAGCCATGTAAAGTTATTTCGTGGTGACTCAAATTTGGTGAATGACACTAGTTAGTACAGAAGACTTGTGGGGAAACTTATCTACCTCACAATTACGAGGGCTGACATAGCCTTCAGTGTGCAACAATTAAGCCAATTTCTAGATAGCTCTACTGTGAATCATTGAAAAGCAGTTCATAGAGTATTGAGATACCTAAAGGGGTCCACTGGACATGGTGTGTTATTGCCCAGCAGTGGAGAGCTTAGGCTGAAGGGGTTTGTGGATTCTGACTGGGCTGGTTGTAATGATACAAGGAGGTCAATAACTGGCTACTGTATGTTCTTGGGCGATAGCTTAATATCATGGAAAGCAAAGAAGCAGACTACGGTATCAAGATCCTCAGCAGAGGCTGAGTACAGGCTACAACCATGGCAGTTTGCGAGGTGCAGTGGTTGGTGTTTCTTGCCAAGGATCTTATGCTTACGGATCAGGTACCTGTTGAGTTGTTCTGTGACAGTAAAAGTGCGTTACATATTGCTGAGAACCCTGTGTTTCATGCAAAAGCACATAGAAATTGATTGTCATGTCGTAAGGGATAAGGTCCAGCAATGGGTTGTGAAGTTGATGCCAGTAAGGACTCCATTTCAGCTGGCAGATATTTTCACCAAAGCTCTGGATAATAAATGGTTGATTCAGTTGCTCAGGATGCTGGGGATGTATAACATTTATGGCAAACTAGGCTTGAAGGGGGGTGTTAAAGATATTGCGCAAAATGAAGAAGAAGCTGAAGACTTGCGGGATGAGTAAATTGAGAAGGAAGAAAGGATCAATCCGCGTGAGTAAGGGAAGCTATCATTTGATTGGAGGATTAATCACTGAAATCATCTTATTGGTTAATAAGGGAAGGATGGGATCACCGGTGTAGATGGTAGTTGGAGGTTAACGCGTGAGCTGATGGTGCTGCGAGGTGAGGAAGAAGAGCCAACGCGGGAAGCTGTTTAAAATAATGAATTTACTTTACTGTCCCTTTAGTATTGCTGTAACAAATAAAGGAGCAGGGTTATTCTTGTAATTTCTGGAGTGACGGTTATTAGCGTCTCCTAGCTGGTGCCTTATATGGCTCGTTCGACGTTTTGTACCATTTGTGATTTCTGAAGAAATAATCAGCCATTCTCATTCTTCCAAGCTTTCCTTCTTCTTCTTTTAACTGTTTTTCTTGCTGTGAAATTGTTGTGGGCGCAGTTTACGCCATTAGTTAGTTTTCTTTCACCTTCTTGATCACATTGCTCAATCTCTGTTGTTCTGATTGAGAGTTAATTTGTTTAAGTATTCGAATTTTCATAAGTTGCTCAATGATTATACTAAAATTTAAGGTGGTTGTAACCTATTTTATATACTTCCTCGATCAATATTAAATGACATTCTTAAAAATAGCCAATATTGGTGATCGAGCTCAGGTATTACATCTTCCACACTTCTACCTTAGCCATGCCTCAGAGAAAACAACCAAAGTCATCAAAAGACCAACAAAAGGGCATCATACATTTATACAAATATCATTGAAATTCACTAACTTCCTTCTGCTTAGACTTGGGCAGATCAGCATATTATGGCCCTTAAAATCCTTAGTTGTTCCGAGTATCTCTTTCTTTTGACATGGCAGTTTACGCTGCCTTAACTTTGACATCAAACAAATTAAGACAAATCAATTTGTTTTGTTTCTGTACGAAAATATAAACACAGAGTTCATGTTGAAAGAAGATGAAGATGTAGAGACATTTTACGGACTCCTGACAGAAAGCCTAAGCTCCAAGTCCACTTCTTGGTCACCACTTGATTCAGAATTCTGACTACTTGACCTTCTTTTATCTTTTCTTCTCCTCTTTTCTACCGTGTCCTGCAACAAAATGATATAACGAAAAAGACCTCGTGTGTTAACATATGAACTTGTGTCTTAGTTATATATCCTTTAGAAGAGTGAGTTCATAGAAAGTAACTGATCACCTCTACTTGCATGTCAAAGAGCTGTCTGGTCATGTTTGGTTGAGGAAATAATTGAGCATCCAAGAAAGCATTGCCTTGGGACCATCTGAGTTTCATGAAGATTTTATGCTCATTAATTTGATCAAATAAGGTCATCATATTCAGTAATATCCACTTATGACAGGTCTTGAAGCAACTGGTAAGGTTTTTGTTTTGTGACCTTGAGGTCACGAGTTCGAGACGCAGAAACAGCCTCTTGTACAAAAAGTGTAAGGTAAGGCTGCGTACATCAGATCGCGAAGCGATCCATCCCCTCTTCGGATCCTGCGTAAATGCGGAAGCCTAATACACCGAAAACGTCCTTTTTATATTCAGTAATATCCAGTGATGAAGCATGCTGCTATCTGAGAAGACTTGTAAAGAACAAAACAGCCACATCCTAGTCTTATATTTTAGTGGGAAATAACAACAACCACCACCTTACTCCATTGACTATGAGAGAGGGTCGGACGTACGCAACCATACATATGTGTTAGAAACACAAAGATGTTGTTTCCCGATGGACCATAATAAAAATTACATGTGTCGATCAACTGTTACTTCACAATATAAGAAGCGCATCTAATTTAGTGATTCAATTTACTTTATTACATCATATTCCAAATCAAGAAATAGTGTGTCATTCACCGCATTGAAAATGGAAACTATTTTAGTGGGAAATAGAGAGTATAAAACAACGATTGACAAGTATCTTGAGATGAAGTCTACATAAAGATCGGTAATTTTATTGTGATCATGGAGCAACTAGTGGCTCAATAAAATGATGACAAATAAGATTTATCTACATGTAAGCAAGGGGATGATTGGCCAAAACAAGGGGTCCATAAATATTCTACATATTTCATTGATCATAGATCAACTAATCATACTTCCTCACTTTTTAAAATTTGTGCATAAAGATAACGCGCCACTGATCTTTATCACAGTAGGTGGGCTTCTTTCTCAACTCGATTCAAGTTCAGCAATAGGGAATGGAAGAATCCTCCACTAGGTGGGTTATGAGTGTTCATGTTTTTCATCATGCAGTAATGACGTTTAATTTGACAGAGTTGTCTTCTTAGTCTAAAAAAATGGTTGATCTGTTCTTTTTTTTTTTTTTTGGTAAAATGCTAACATATTATCATGTGAAATCAAAGAATCAAAGGGATACAATCCGTACAAAAGTCCTATTTGTAAGTTATATGTTGACTTATTCAGTAATGTAAAACAATGGTTGATCTGTTCTTTGATTCCTCGTATGCATGCAATTCTTTTTACATCTTTTCTAAAGATAAAACACCAGACTTCTCAAGTACATTATTGTTTGTTAGGTACCCTTATTTTCTCTATAGATTCAGCCAGGTACCATATTATCTTTTTAAGTTGAATAATGTTTTCGTTTGTAAGATTATAACATAAAGTGACAATGTGAACGGTATACACCAATAAAGTAACGATATAATTTGTTAATTTGCACACTCACTTTTCTTCGTGCGCCCACATTATTCACTCATAATTTCATGTTGAATAACAAATGTTCTTTTAAGTTTCCGTCGTCCAAAATTGAAACTACATGCCGTGTTATCTAACTGCCAGGATATGACGTGTACATTATAACCAGATATAAAGGTACACAATCTTCTTTAACTTTGGAAAATATGATAGAATAAAACAAAATGACTCACTAAATTAGATGAGGTTCTTATAAACAGCAGTTGATCGATATAGCTTGTCCCAATTTTCATTATGGGTGTTATCGAGAAACATCTTCTGTGTGTTAATAACATATAGGTATGATTGCGTACATCTGATCTCACATGGCGGGAGACTCTAAGGTAATGGGTTATTGTTGTTGTTGTTGTAATATCAAATGCTAAATAAGGAATAGTTCTTAGCATACCTTCGTGGGTCGAGTTGGGAATATTCATTGCCAGTGTTTTCTCTTTCAATGTGGCTCATGCCCATCTGCAACAACACAAGTGCAAATTGTTAGTGATTTTAATAGATTGCTAGGTGTAGTATTAACCATGCACTACCAATAATGTTATTCTCTCGACTAAAAAATTCTTCGGCCCTATGCATGCTACATTGAAGATAATAGAGATCTTTCTATACATTGATATAACGAGTTTGCTTCCGCAGTCAATCCCCCATTCCTGGATGCATTCGAGTAGAGACCATACAATCTATAAAATCTGACACCCACATCTAACTACTGCAAACTTAACTTTATAATCTTTCATAAGTTGTAATTAGACATTTTAGACATTATTTCTTATATAGTTAGATATGAAGAATTAAGCTCACCCCTAATCATGACATTTTTAGATTCCCCATATCTTATTGGATCAGAAGTAACTACTACGATTACTGCTAGGTACTCATAAAAACACAATAAAGCTACTATATCCATGCAATGCAAATGTGAGTTTGGGGGGTGGGGACTTAGGGCATACTGCTTTCTAAGAAAAATTACACAAGCAGGAGGAGAACAAGCAAATCATCATTATCATCCGTACCCAGTATATCCCAACGACAACAAAAGTTATCTTTAGGGTCTGTGAAGGGTAAGTGGTAGACAGACAATACCTCTGTCCCAAAGGATAGAGAGTTTGCTTCCAGTGAGACCCCCGTCTCTATATGTACCTGCAGAGATGACATAATAATAATAATAGAGATATGATGTGCTAGTGTGTTAGTGAGGAAATTCAGGGAATACAAAGAACATGCTTTCGATATTAAAATACAAAATAACGTGTATATGTACATGTAAGGCAAAACAACGGCAAAACATAAGCAAACAAGTGCAAAGTCAATCTAAAGCGTAGATAGTGTCTACGCCTATCTATGTCCCTAAATATACTCTAAGGTGTCCCTATATATAACCTATACCTCGTTAACCTTGCTTACAAATTTTAAGAGCTCCTGGAGTATGGGCCATTGGGAAACATGTTTCTACACATGAGCATGATTGCGTATATTCGAGCTCCTATACCCGTCATAGACGGGAGCCTTTAAGACAATGGTTACGCTTGTTTGTTGTATAGAGGATGTGATATATGAATCTATCTAGGGGATACCGGATTGAAATTTGATGTTTTCGAAGCACCATAAAGTTACTGTCTTTTGCTATTTTACTATTGGGCCTCCTAGGTGCGGGAGTGCAGTAACGTCTGGTTGGATCTAGATTCTTAAGAATCTTGTATGCAGTAACGCCTAGCAAATTTAGATTGATAAGAATCTTGTATGCAGTAACTCCTATCAAATTTAGATTGATAAGAATCTTGTAACCGTTTCTTCCTTTTTTTATGTATAGATCACGATAGTTTTGGAGAAATAATTTTAATTCTTACCGTAATGCTTGAGTTCCCAGGATATACAACAGAAGATGAGGGCTGAGCTGAGTACAGGTAGGATGAAGATGATGAATAACCTCTCTGCACTGTCATATCCTCCTGCAAATAACCCAAAAAAAAAAAGGGACACACACCAATGGAAATTAGTGGAAAATACGATGCATATAATTATATTATATAAAGGCATGACAACTCTAACGATATTTTTTGCTTTCGTTGGAATATTACTGGGTGATTGTTGATGATTGCTGTATAAAGGCCTGACAAATCTAATGAATTAACTTGCATGATCTAACTATTTTGAAAAGAAATGAAAATCCATACGAAAGAGAAAAAGATAGAGGGAAACGGGAAAATCTATGCGACCAAGACTATTTGTCTAAGATTCATGCAACCAAGAATCAGTAGATATATGACTAAATGATGGGGAGTCGAATTTGTCGATTCTCGGATACGAAGGTATCAAATGGGATACATCAAACTCATATGCCCAGTAAGTCATGTTGGTCAATTAGTCACATTTTTTTTTTCATGAAATGACTTAGATTGGTATCCCCTTAGTCACTGTTTGATCGGGATACTATTACCGAGGTTCCTTACATTACTTTTTCTTCTGTTACATGTTAGAGTTTCATCATATCTATACAACCAATACTGTTTATTTAAAAATTTCATACCTGAGGGAGATTGGGGACATAAGGATTGTGAAAAGGAGGAGGAGGAAGATGGCTGCTGCCCATTTGACCATGCAACCTAATCTTCTCCAATTGAGCAACACCAAGTCCCCTCTGAGGTTGTTTTGGCTTGTCTGAATTGCTCTTTTTGACTTTCCTTGATGACCCTCCACTTCTTTGTTCATTTCCTAGGTTTACATCTCCAAAATGGCTGCTTCCCATTTCTTCTAATCCAATCTTGATTTCAGATTTTGGAAAAGAATAATAAAAATAACAACAGTGAAATAGAAAGGAAGAGATCAGGAAAGACTTTCTGAGGCTCTTGTGAAGAAGTTTCTTGTACCAACTGCCAGCGCTTGTGATATCTGGGAGATCTCTTAAGCCCACTTTTAAGCTGTTAATTAAGGCTTTGAAGTAGAGTAATTATTGCATCGCTGGATCAGATTGTCTGTAGATTTGCCAAGATTTCTTGTAATTCTGTGCTGATACTCTTGGATTTTGTGCCCTTTCAACCCCAGATTTCCATGTCCCTTATCTTTATAATTGTTATTTGTATATTTAATCATGGACTTGCAAAACAAAGTGTATTGAAGCAAATGTGTCTGCTTTTTTAGAACTAATAGAATAAGCAATGCAAGAAAAGGATGCCCGGCACTTCAATGCCACGTTACATCTCGTCACCAAAGGAGGGCGAATTTTAAAATAGCTTTAAAGAAGACTCTCTCATGCCTAGGAATATAGCATAACATAACAAATACATAGTTTAAAAATATATTTAAAATTAAATTGTCAAAGTATTTTAACCATTTTTTAGAACAACAACAACAACATTGCCCCATTGCCTTAAAGGCTCTTGCCTATGGCGAGGTAGAGGGGTCGGATATACGCAACCGTACCCATGTATTAGAAACACACAGAGGTTGCTTCTTTATGACCCATAATGAAAATTGCGTCAAATTGTGTCGATCAACTGCTGCTTCACAATATAAGAAGTGCATCCAATTTAGTGAGTCATTTTGCTTTATTTCATCATATTCCAAAATCAAGGAAGAGTGTATCATTGACTCCATTGAAAATGGAAATTTAACCATTTTTTAGAAATTAGTCTTAAATTATATGATAACTACTTTTGCAAAACATTATGTTAAAATACATTACAATTTTGTCTCAAATGAATGGTCTTTAAAATACGTGTTTATTATGTATGACTATTTCTAAGATTGGTTTGTCTCACACCAATTCTTTATGCTTACCAAAATAAGAAAGAAAAAGATGAAAAATATTGAGTTGAGAGACACACTTTAGAGTGGTTCGTATCTTTTTGATTTTACTCCACTACCACTTTGTTTAGAAAGTGGATTTTCAACAACTTTCTTATCACCTTCAATAAGAAACATGAACTACAACAAATGCTACAACAACTATTGCACCAACAACTTCAACAACAACAATATTGCACCAACAACTTGTGCAAAAACATCTACTTCAATTACTACAAGGAAGAGCCTTATAGCTTTTTTACTTGATTCTTCATAACTTCAACAAAGCTAGCTAATAGCTTTCACTAAATGAGTTTTGAAAGAAAAAGTGAAATAAAACTTTCAAACTAGTCTAAATCACAATCAGGATATCAAATATGTTTAGTGACTCCTGTATTAAACTTCAATACTCTCACAATAGAACAATAAAAGCAAACAACAAGAGCTTAATGAGCTTTAAGCACTTTTACACTTGAGAAATTTTGATATCAATGGGAGATGAATCTTAAAGAAGATGAAAGTGTGTGATTGCCTCTTTAAAGCTTCTTGTATATATAGAGGTCTTCAATTTCATTTTTTAGCCTTGCGCTTTTATCTTCCATTAATAGCTCCTCAACAATTCAAATTATTTTCAACAAGTTTTCCCCAGTGTATGTGAAGTTTTGCAACCTAGATGCATGTAGGATGTGAAAAAACCCAAAATAGCATCAAAGACGTTGGAAATAAATGAGAAATCAATTTGAGATAGATATGAGAGGGATACAGCCTTTTGTAATTTGTAAATGTGTTATAACAGCTAGTTTTATATCACTGAACTTTTGGTGAATTTCACCGAACTCATGTCTGAGTTCAGTCATCCTTCTTCAAACTCACTGTATTCTTACTGAACTCATCACTGAACGTTCGGTGAATCTAATTAACGAACTCATACTTTTGAATTTGGTCATGAGTTCAGTCAAACATTGATTTTGACTTTTTTAACACATTTGAATTTTTGAATTTATATGACCGAATGTTCGGAGATGGCCATTTATGCATTTGGTGACTTGAATCGCCGAACTCAAATCCTGAGTTCGGTCATACTAAGTTAGATAGAAACTTATCTAGGGTTTGACCGTACGTTCAGTCAAACAAGTTTTGCATTCGATGACTGCAGCCTAAAAACTTGACTTGTTGCTTTGCAATTTGCTTAAAATCTTTTGTACATTTAACTTATGTAAATCATCAAAACACACTTATAATCTAACACTCTCATTTATCAAGCGATAAACATATTATTTACATAATGTTATGAAATATCTTCTTACATTCTTCAAAATTGACATTAACAAATATGTACAAGAACCGATTCCTATAAAAGTTGAGTCTAGCTCTACCTTTTTTTTTGGATAAGTGAGTTCTACGCACCTTAAATACAAAACGTTGGAAATTAATGTGTCTTCTGTTAGAAACTTGGGTTGTTCAAGTTCAATGTATTAGCTATATTATATTTTGAATTTTGTGTTAGTTCCCTTAGAATACACAAAAAGGGAGATTGAATAGTGTGTTAACCAAGTATGGATATTTTCTTGAATATTTTTCATTTTTGAGTGCAACCAATACTTGGATGTGTTCTTGAAAAGAAAAAAACTTAGCGGAAGCGTAAAGAACACAAGGATGTATAGAGGTTCAAGTCAAATGACTCTACTCCTCTACCTTCTTGATTTTTCACAAGAAGGATTTTGAATGAGGGATTGTTATTTCTATGGGAAAAACAACAATAAAAAAATCCACAACAATGAAAAACTAGGCCACACGCCTAGACTACAACCAGAAAACCTAACTCCTTCAAGTCTAGCCTCCAAAGAACTTCTTGCCCTCAAAGAATTCTTGTAGGGAGCATAGTGCACCACAACACTATCAACTAACCTTCCACGGTCTAGATTTCTCAAACAAGAAGCATCCTAGCTTCTTGACCCACAATCTACACAACCTCTCACAATCTTCACTCAACAAGAAGAACATTCTTCTTCTTCTTTGCAACACAACTCTCAACAATAAAGTAAAATATACAAGATTTCAATTATTTTGAGAGCTTGAAACTTTGAGAGAAACTTGAGAGCTTGAATGATAGAAAGTTGGAGAAGAATTAGATGAAACCTTTGTTTTATCTCCTTTGAATTTTCATACCCGTTTGAAAATTCTGCAGAGCCAATGATGGGCTTTGTCTTCTTGTGATGTCATGTCCTCTTCATTGAAGATCTTCTCTTGGCTGGTAGCAACCTTCTTGGAGAAGCTTCTTGTTGAAAGCTAGAAGAGGAAATATGACTCCTTCAACAGAGAGAGAACCTGTGAAATTGCACTAAAAAGGGAGGGTACAAAATGCCAAGTGACGTTAGAAAGTATAGCATAAGACATTTGTAATGTTGGTCACATGAAGCGCCTAATCTGTTTAATGAACAGGCGTTCAATGTGACATGGATCGCTTAATATTTTTTTGAACAGGCGTTCAATGTCACATAAAGCGCCTAAAATGGGCAACAGAACTCGTTCGAAGTCACATGAAGCGCCTCATCCTAGCTTTCATACTTGTTCGAAGTAATTCTGACTTTTTCCAAAAAGTAACTTGATGTACGTGTCCATTTTGGGGGGAAAAGCTCTTTTGACCTGAGAAGGCACATGAAACGCCTTATCAGGCGTTCAAAGTACACGGTGTTCAATCATCACCATATGAAGCGCCTCATATAGGCGTTCGAAGTGTGCGGGCATCCACACACTTTACATGAAGCGCCTAATGTAGGCGTTCGAAGTGTACTGACTTCCAGGCACTTCACATAAGGAGCTCAATATAGGCGTTCGAAGTATACTGACCTTCAAACATTTCACATTAGGCACCTAATCAAGCTTTCCAAGTGTCAATTATGCAAATCATCAAAACTCTAACATATTCCAACATTCTTCCTCTTTTTGATGATTTCACAATATGCATTACTTTTAAAGTTAGCTCTCCCTTAACTTATGCTCCCCCTCACATTATGCCTAAGCATTTCTTAATTAAAAACTTAATGACACAAATGTAATGATGCAGACAGTGTTCAACCAAGGGTCATCAACTTTTAATTAAGAAAGGCAGGAAAAATGAAAGCATTTTTCTTCAACTTTGAACTGCAAATTTTCACATGTCATCAAAAACAGGAACAAGAAGAAAGAAAATTTAATCATAAGAAGAGTTATGCATTTCCGGCTCTGCTAGTGCCGGCACCTCCAACCGGAGGTGTAAATCCTCCAAAGCCGAAACATCCACCTGTTGCAAAATCAACAAAACCGCCCATTGAGCCCCGGCACCACTAGAACCATTTTCACCAGCATCGCCGCCGCCACCAGCTGCTTCACCACCAGCATCACCAGCAATTTCTCCCCCTAAATCATCAAAATCCAAAGAAAGTTGCACCCACGGACTCATCTGAATGAGGGCATTCTTGATGACAAGCATATGATATTCGTTGCGAGTGTGCCGAGCTTCATGCTCAGTATCATGAAGCTCCAACCGATGAATAGTCTGCTGCATTTGCTGAATAGTGGAGAGAAGCGCAAGATCAATGTATCCTCCTTCACCATCATGAGGTCCTTCATCGACCTCATCCGCAAGATCCGGAATGGTGGTAGCCTTCCTTTGTTTTGAGTCAATGGCTTGGGCAATATTGAAATTGTCGTAGTAGTCCGTCTTTGTCACAGTTGTGAGTTCTTCATCAGGTGTCTCAAAACCCTTGGATTTCATCAAGATAGTAACAATGTTGGCAAAGGGAAGAGCCTTTGAGTCTTTCCGGAGGGCAGCCATCATAATGTCCACTAGAATCCAACCAAAATTCAACTGTGTCTGATGTAAGATACGATAAGAACGTAGAAATCCATATTGCTTGGATTTCGTGTTGCCTTACCGTTGACACAATAGATGACCACAACTAGCAAAATTCTGTTCAGCAGAGGCATGTTCTGAGTTTTCTTTGAGGGAAAGTATTCTAGATCAAATTTCACATCCTGCTCACGGACTCCGTATTCATTGCTTCAGTCAAATACGAAGAAGTCACTGAGACCCTCATTTCTGATGCCCAAGGCATCAAAAATTTCTTGAATAGAAAACTGAATGAGAGTACAAGCAGTGACTGTGTGCAGAGAAAATTGTTGAAACTCAGATTGTGGAGTAATCAACATGTTGGCGTAGAACAACCGAGTGTAATCTCTGGAAAACTTTTGCATATCGCTTCTGGACCAAAGAGAGGTCCAGCCCCGATGATCTAGAAAAGTGTTGATTTGATTTGCATTGTGAGCCTCAGTAAAGTCACTGAGGCGGATCAGTTTGAGGGGAACAACTGGCCGGTTGTTACACCTCCATTCTTCATAGAGCATGTGAGAATGAAGTGATAGATGGAGACCTTTGTCTACATTTGGAGGAGAGTTTGATATTTGAGTCAAATTTCTTTATCCAAAGAAAGTTTTCCTTGGAGAGCCCTTCACGAATGGTTTTGATGTCTTGGGGTTCCACAATACCAGCAGTTTTCTTACGTTTGTGGCTTTGTGGGCGTTTGGATGGTTCTGCGGATGCCATTCGAGAATGTATGATTGAAGGTTAGAGAAGAGGAAGAGATCAAAATTTGTGTGCAGAAAGTGAAAAGAATGGATTTTGTGAAAGGAATTGAAGAGAAAGATGAAATTTAAAGAAGGGAGAAGGCAGAGGAAGTGTTAGATGTGTTTAAGATAGGGAAGTAGTGGGATAGTGGGAAGAATTGATGGATTTAATAGAGGAAGATGAAGAGGTGAGAGAGAAGATGGAATAGGAAGGAAGAAGATGAAGTAGAGTGGCTTGGGAAATGGAGAAAGTGGGGAGACATGGGAGAGAATCGTGGGAAGAGAGAAAGGGACATAGCGGCAGGAATTGATGCCTATTGATTAGCGCAAAAAGTTAAGAGACGCTTGTATTGACAATGAAGAATTAGTGTTTAGGCGCCTGATGTGACTTCGAACGACTTCATAAACTGGGATGAAGCGCCTGAAGTGACTTGGAACGGTTGTGGATGAGTGGATTAAGCGTTTAATGTCACTTCGAACAAGTGAACCACTTTGAATAAGGCGCTTAAAACCACTTCGAACGCGAATATTGAGAAACATAGGGCGCATAATGTCACTTCAAACGATTGACATCCTTAGCATCAGGCGCTTAATGTGATATTGAACGCCTGAACTAACTGTGATGAAGCGACTTATGTGTACTGACCTTGAAAATTCAAACATTTTCTTGCTCAAAACTTAAGATGGGTTATTATCAGCCCATGTTAAGCAACCCAAACCTACTTCTTATTGATGCAAATACATCACTAGGCAAGAGTTTCGTGAATATGTCTGCTAATTGGTCACGTGTAGGAAAAAATTCCACACTAACCAAGTTTTTTTTGTATACAATCACGGATGAAATGATATCTCACTTCAATGTGCTTAGTCCGACTATGTTGGATTGAGTTTTGTGCAATGTTGATAGCAGACGTGTTATCACACAAAATAGGCATTTTGGAGAAATGAATGTTATAATCATTTGAAGTGTTTGTCATCCATAACAATTGTGCACAACAAGAGGCGGCCGACACTTATTCAGATTCCGCCTAGAAAGAGAAACACTATTTTGTCTTTTATAAAACCAAGAGACATGACAATCTTCAAGAAACTGACAAGTCCCGGATGTACTCTTTCTATCAACAAGACTCCCTGCATAATCGGAGCCACAATATCCTCTCAAATCAAAACATGCATTTTTAGGATAAAATAACCCAAATTTCAAAGTACATCTAAGGTATCTAAGAATACGTTTTACCGCAATTAGATGCATTTCCCTAGGATCACTTTGAAATCTAGCACATAAGCACACTGCATGTAAAATATTGGGTCTACTTGTAGTTAAGTACAGTAGACTACCTATAATGCCACGATACAAGGTTACCTCAACATGCGTTCCTTTCTCATCCTTATCAAGCTTGGCACTTGCGCTCATTGGTGTGTTTACTTCTCTTCCTTCACCAAAATTGTACATCTTGAGCAAGTCCTTTGTGTATTTGGTTTGAGAAATATACATGCCTTCTTCGGTTTGCTTGATTTGTAGTCCAAGAAAGTAGTTTAGTTCTCCCATCATGCTCATCTCGAATTCACCTTGCATTAAGCTACCAAATTGCTTACAAAGACAATTGTTAATAGCACCAAAAATAATATCATCAACATATACTTGTACAATCAATTGAATTTTACCTTGTTCTTTTATAAACAAAGTAGTGTCAACTTTACCCCTTGAGAATCCATTATTAAGAAGAAAAATACTTAACCTCTCGCACCAAGCTCTTGGAGCTTGTTTAAGGCCATAAAGAGCCTTTTTAAGTTTGAAAACATGATGTGGTAAGTCATGACATTCAAACCCGGGAGGTTGTGCTACATACACTTCTTCATGAATAACACCATTCAAGAAGGCGGATTTAACATCCATTTGGTAAAGTTTAAACTCTCTATAGCAAGCATATGCTAATAACATTCTAATATGTTCAATCCGTGCTACGGGTGCAAATGTCTCATCAAAATCAATACCTTCTTCTTGACGGTATCCTTGAGCAACTAACCTAGCTTTGTTTCTAGTGACATTTCCTTGATCATCCATCTTATTACGAAATACCCATTTTGTACCAATAAAGGGATGATCAAGTGGTTTTGGAACCAATTCCCAAACATCACTTCTTTCAAATTGGTTTAAATCTTCTTGCATAGCAAAGATCCAATTTTCATCAAGAAGTGCTTCTTTGACGTTTTAGGCTCTATAAGAGAAACAAATGCATTCTCTCTATATTGCCTTCGGGTGGTGATACCCCTATTTAAATCACCTATGACCAACTCGTGTGGGTGAGAACTCTTATGCTTGAATGATCTAGGAAAATTGGAGACATCTCCTCCAACTTCCTCATGATCACTTTCCGGAAGTGACAAAACTTCATCATTTAAATGATCTTCATTTTCCGGAACATGTGATGGATTTTCTACATTTTGTGTATCAATAATATGAGTATGAGAAATATTTCTATTTGACTCACTAAGTTCATGCACACTAGGTGAAGAAGTACCTTCAATAGGTTCTACTCTCAAGTTAATGAAGATGTTCCCATTTGGAGACTTATCAACAATCTCTTGTTGATGAGCAACCGTTGGAATGTCTTCAAGAACTTCTTATTGAGGAGTCATATCTTCATTTTCTTCACAATCCTCATTAAGTTTAGGTTCGTCATTAAGTGACTCATTAAACTTAACATGGATTGATTCTTCCACCTTTTGACTCCTTTTGTTGCAAACACGAAATGCTTTACTATTTGAGGCATAACCTAAAAAGATACATTCATCCGCTTTGAGGTCAAGTTTGTCCAAAGTGTCCTTGGTATTAAGTATGAAACACTTGCAACCAAACACTTTGAAATACTCAATGTTGGGAATTTTTCCATTCTAAAGCTCATAAGGTGTCACATTTAAGTATGATCTCAAATATACATGATTGATCACATGGCAAGCGGCATTTACCGCTTCGGCCCAAAAATATTTGGACAAACCGAACTCATTTAACATTGCTCTATACATTTCTTTTAGAGTTCTATTTTTGCGTTCGGCTACACCATTTTGTTGTGGAGTTCTAGGTGCCAAAAGATCATGTGAATATCCTTTGGATTCACAAAACCTTTCAAACTCACCATCAAACTCACCACCACGATCACTACAGATGGTTTTAACGGTGTCACCCATGTGATTTTCTAACCGTCTACTTAAATTCATAAACTCATTACATGCATCATTTTTCTTAGCAAGAAACAGCACCTATGTATAATGAGTATAGTCATCTACTACCACGAAGGTATAATGTTTACCACCCAAACTTTTTGTTTCAACATCCCCATACAAATCCATGTGTAGCAATTGTAGGGGTTTGGAGGTGGATATATTCGTCTTTGGTTTAAAGCTTGTTTTCACAAGCTTTGCCTTTTGACTAGTGTCACATAAGTCATGGTTTTCGAAACTCATTTTTGAAAGGCCTCGGACTTTATTGTTTTTGCAAATAAACTTAAACGTTTTGAAACATACATGTCCGAAACGTCTATGTCATAGTTGAGCCAAATCATTTTTAGCAACTAGGCAAGATACATTTTGAGAAACCAAATCATTGATGTTAAGTTTGTAAATATTTTTGAAACGCAAAGCCTCAAATAAAATGGTATTATCCTTTTTCACAACACACTTTGTTTTCAAAAACGAAACTTCATAATTAGCATCAAATAGTTGACAGACACTTATCAAGTTAAATTTTAATCCTACAACATATAGAACATCATTAAGAGAGAAGGAATTGTTACCCACAATACCATGTCCTTTAATTTGACCTTTGCTACCTCCAAAGTGGACAACTCCTCCATCTTGCATAGTGAGTCCATGGAATAGACTTTGTCTCGCGTCATATGGTTGGAACACCCACTGTCTATGAGCCATTTGACCTTTTTGTCGTTGCTTTCTCCATTGAGTGCAAAGGCCTGAAAATAAACCATATGATATTGGTACTCTTTTTATTTTGGGTCCTTAGAGGTTAGTTACCTTCACTTCGCCATTCGGCACCCACACAAGATTCTTATTATTTTTAGCTCTACATACTCTTTCTACATGACCTTTCCTATTGCAATAAAAACATGTAGGAGTATGTTTGTGTGAACGTGTATGCTTGTGCGTTGGCACATTCCGTGATTCCTTTTCGGGAACAACCTTCTTTGGAATCAAGGAAGGTTTTTTGTTTCACGGATTCAACAAAAGGCTTTGACACCTTTGGCGCGTTTGCCTTTCCTTTAGGCATTTGCCTTTGTTTCTTCAAGGAGGTTTTAGACTCCTTGACAACTTGTGCTTGTTCCTTTTATTTTCCCTTCTTAGATGCATACATGGCACTAGGTTTGATTTTATCTTTGGATAGTGTAGTTGTATCCTTTTGAGCACTATTCTTTTGAAGGACTTTCTTCTTCAAAAGGCTTTGAGAAAATGAACTTGATTTCATCAAGTCATGCTTCTCTTCTAGTGCAATCACATGCATGGTCAATAAAATGTCATGTTCTAATTGTAAAGCAATGTGATTTTCTAACGTGACATTGTATTCATTTAAACATGCTCTAAAGTCCTTCTTAACATGTTTATATTTCAAATCAAGAAAATCATTTTCTTGCACTAAATCATCTCTTTCATCTATCAATCTATAGTGAGATAAAATATTGCATACCTCCATGTCGTCGTCTATGGCCATTAGAGCGTAGAACTCCTTGTCAAGATCATCATGGATGACCCCCGTGAGAGCTAGATTTTCGTTGTCGTCATTTTTGCTTTTGGATCCGGACAAAATACTCTCCCAATGGGCTACCTCCACTCGCAAAGCCTTCTTCCATTGGTAGATGGCTTTCTTGTCTTTGTATTGCAGCTCCTTCACCCGACAATCCTTCATATAGTGACCAAGTTTTCCACATTTGTAGCATTTATTCTCTTGCTCTTTCACTTTGTCCTTGGAGAACTTGTCCTTGATGAACCTCTTGGCTTCATCCTCATTCTTTCTTGCGAATCTTCTAAACTTTCGGACAAGAAGTCCTACTTCGTCATCCGACTCCTCCGATTCGCATGCGATCGCCTTTGACGAGCTCCTTACGGGATCATTCTTTTCTTGAGCTTCAAGATGAATCTCATAAGTGATGAGATTCCCATAAAGCTCATCCAAAGTAATATTTTCAAGATCTTTGGACTCCTCGATGTTCGTCACCTTTACGTTCCATTCTCTTCATAAGCTATTTAGGAAGCAATGGTTGAGATCCTCTTGTTCTGTCTTTTTGCCAACCGCCGTGAGTAGGTTGACAAGCTTGGTGAACCGTTGAATGGACTCTTTGATCTTTTCACCTTTGGGGACATTACAGTTATAGAATTGCTTGATCAATTGTCTCCTTTTTGCCTTCCTCACTTGAGATGTTCCTTCATGGATCATCTCTAGTTTTGTCCAAGCTTCATGGGCGGATTGGACTCCTTGAATTTGAGCTCTCTTATTTGGTGAAAGAGAGCTATTCAAAATAGCAAGAGCTTTGCTATTTATTAAAATTATAAAATTGCTTGATGAGTTGTCTCCTTTTAGCTTTCCTTACTTGAGATGTTCCTTCATAGATCATCTCCAACTTTGTCCAAGCTTTGTGTACGGATTAAACACCTTGTATTTGAGCTCTTTCATTTGGTGAAAGAGAGCTATTCAAAATAGCAAGAGCTTTGCAATTTATCGCAAATTGTAACTCCTCCGGAGTAGGATCAACATCATCATCAAAAGGAATAGTAGAACCTTTTGATACCTCTCTCCATATATAGTACCCACAAGAACAAAGATATGTTTCCATGTTTGATATCCATAGTGGGTAGTTGAGAAGATCAAACATAGGAACCTTGACATGGACACTAGAAATGGAAGGGAGAAGTGTTTCTTGCCTCCTTCTTTTTGAGGCATCATCACTTGGGGAACTAGTATCATCATAACTAAAGAGATCCATATTTAAAGATCAAATCTTGCTATTTTAACTCAAATACTCAAGATTTCGCTCTGATACCAATTGTTAGGTCCCTTAGAACACACTGGAAGAGGAGGGTTGAATAGTGTGTTCACCAAGTATGGATATTTTCTTGAGTATTTTTCGTTTTTGAGTGCAACTAATACTTGGATGTGTTCTTGAAAAGAATAAAACTGTGTAGAAGCGTAAAGAACACAAGGATGTATAGAGGTTCAAGTCAAATGACTCTACTCCTCTACCTTCTTGATTTTTCACAAGAAGGATTTTGAATGGGGGATGGTTATTTCTATGGGGGAAACAACAACCAAAACAAAATCCACAACAATGAAAAACTAGGCCACATGCCTAGACTACAATCAAGAAACCTAATCCCTTGAAGTCTAGCCTCCAAAGAACTTCTTTGCCTTCAAAGAATTCTTGTAGGGAGTATAGTGCACCACAACACTATCAACTAACCCTCCAAGGTCTAGATTTCTCAAACAAAAAGCACCCTAGCTTCTTGACCCACAATCTACACAGCCTCTCACAATCTTCACTCAACAAGAAGAACACTCTTCTTCTTCTTTGCAACACAACTCTCAACAATAAAGTAAAATATACAAGATTTCAACTATTTTGAGAGCTTGAAACTTTGAGAGAAACTTGAGAGCTTGAATGGTAGAAAGTTGGAGAAGAATTAGATGAAACCCTTGTTTTATCTCCTTTGAATTTTCATACCCGTTTGAAAATTCTGCAGAGCTAATGATGGGCTTTGTCTTCTTGTGATGGCATGTCCTCTTCATTGAAGATCTTCTCTTGGCTGGTAGCAACCTTCTTGGAGAAGCTTCTTATTGAAAGCTAGAAGAGGAAATATGACTCCTTCAACAGAGAGATAGAGAACCTGTGAAATTGCACTAAAAAGGGAGGGTACAAAATGCCAAGTGACGTTAGAAAGTATAGCATAAGACATTTGTAACGTTGGTCACATGAAGCGCCTAATCTGTTTAATGAACAGGCATTCAATATGACATGGATCGCTTAATGTTTTTCTGAACAGCGTTCAATGTCACATAAAGCGCCTAAAATGGGCAACAGAACTCGTTCGAAGTCATATGAAGCGCCTCATCCTAGCCTTCATACTTGTTCGAAGTAATTCTGACTTTTTTCTAAAAAGTAACTTGATGTACGTGTCCATTTTGGAGAGGAAAAGCTCTTTTGACTTGAGAAGGCACATGAAGCACCTTATCAGGCGTTCAAAGTACACGATGTTCACTCATCACCATATGAAGCGCCTCATGTAGGCGTTCGAAGTGTGCGGGCATCCACACACTTCACATGAAGCGCCTAATGTAGGCGTCCGAAGTGTACTGACTTCCAGACACTTCACATAAGGCGCTCAATGTAGGCATTCGAAATATACTGACCTTTAAACACTTCACATTAGGCGCCTAATCAAGCTTTCCAAGTGTCAATTGTGCAAATCATCAAAACTCTAACATATTCCAACATTTTGGATCCTGTAAACGTTATTTATGGTATATTATATTTTGTGATTACCACATTGTTTTTAGCAATGCTGAAATCATTATCCAATGTGGATGAAAGATTGTTTATCAATGTCGGTTTATCTGCTTTTATATTTTGAATTTTGTAGCCTGTGTCATGTAGGTGTAAGCCATATTTGCAGATAACAACTTTGTAGGGGAGAAATCCATTTAGTAGAAAAATATCCCAGTATGCTCGTAGTTTCTTGTGCCAACTCATGTGTTAGTCTACGACTTATAACATAGCTAACTGATTTGGTCTTTAAGTAGACGGATTTGATTGTCATGTCCCTGTGGTGTGAAATCTTTTAAGAATGGAAAGTATTTTCGATTATCATACCAATCAATCATATACCCAATATCTTCCAACAACAATAAAGTCTATTGTTAAGGTGTGAGGAGGGTGAGCAGCATGCAAACAATACCTCTATCCAGTGGATAGAGAGTTTGCTTTCAGTGAGATCCCGGGCTCTATATGTACATGCTTAAATGACACAATAATAGGGATATGATGTGTTAGTGTGTCAGTAAGGGAATTCAGTAAACACAAATAGGAAGCTTCCGATATTAAAATAGCCATAAACGTGTATATGCACACACACACATATATATACACACACACACACATATGCATATATATATATATATATATATATATATATATATATATATGTTTTTGTTGTTGTATTAACGAGTCAAACTGCTCGCGAATTGTTCGGCTTGTTTAAAAAGTTATAGTGTTTTCGAGCAAATTCGAACAAATTTTGAAGCTCGTTACAGTAAACGAGTCGAACCAAACAGTTCGTTTAACTAAATAAATACGAATTCGAAAACATAGTATTTGGTTCGGCACGATTCGGTTAGTTAACACCTAAGTTTTTATTTTTTTGGTGTGATGACCAGTAAGTATTAGCCACATAGTCCATGTTACTTGTTCCATGACGTAATCGAACATGACGTCTTTTGACATAATGATCACCGACAGGTGTGAGCAGATTATTTTAACAAAATAATTCTCAAGACGTGGCAATCAGTTTTAATTTGAATTTCTTTTTTCCCTAATAAACATTAATTTTTTTGTTACACCAAAAGAGTATGTAGGTCATCAAGTTAGCAGAAAGAGTACATTTAAATATTTAAAATCTTGAAAGATAAAAATTAAATTCATGAGGTACTGATAAAAGGATAGTCTTAAAAGTTACTTTACTTGAGAAGAACTACAAACAATTAAAGAATCAATACGTAGAACACGTAAATACTCAGCAAATAATCGATAAGTAGTTTCCAAATGGGAACTACAAAATATTAAAGAATCAATAAGTTTTATGTCTTATTGAAAGACACAATCACGTATGTATGAGATAGTGTAATACGACAACATTCATACCCAGTGATAAACCATAATTAATCATCTGTTGGTCAACAACAGTCAATGATATAACTTTAGCAGTTCAGCACCCAAGTACTGCTGCTCAGGTGTGATTGCACTTCGGCTAAACCACATGGCATCCTTTCTGCTATTTAAGAATATGCCAAGGACTGCACCTTGGCACCGAACCCCAACATCAGCTCACGTGCTACACCTCAGACCACTTCAGCTAGATTCAACGTTGCACCTCAGCAAGATTTGACCTTGCACTTCGGCAAAGCTTAGTTAGGCATTTCAGAAAAGGAATCAAGCACATCGTTACATCGAGGAACCACCTAGCAGAAGTGCAATTCGAATATAGTGACTACGGCTGTATATTCAACCTGTACACACCAAGGTCATTCCAGCAAACCTATTAGTCACATCAGCCGGTCTACCAGTCACATCAGCAGACCTACGATGTCCTAGGCTTTCTGCCCCAAGCAAACATCTCGTCAGCCATCAGAGGCCAAAGGCGGGAAAAGGTTAATAAAAGCAAGCCCATACAGACCTGAAAAGGGATCCGAAATCCAAACATTGACATCCAAAAGCAAATTCATACACTTTGCTCTTTAACTCATACTGTGAGAAATACTTAACTCACCATCTAAATCATATTCTCAGTTAGAAATGACCCAAACTGACTTGAGCGTCGGAGGGTTTTTCCCGGGGTCATCCCCCCGGGACCTCTGATCTGTGCTTTCTTGTGCAGGACATTCAGGAAGCTATTCTAGCTACTCTCTTCTCACTAGCTGACAACGTTAATTTGAGGTCACCTTGACCCTTGGTGAAGATCCGGCTTCATCATTTGGTGCTAGAAGGAGGGCCCTTCGTCCCTTAACCCAGTAAAACAGTTACTCAAAACTTCCTTAATTTCGATCTTACCAAGCTATTGAGAGAAAGAAGGATAAAAAAGATGGACAAGGGTCCAAGCGACCTATGACATCTAAGAGAAGTCAGAAATCTTCTCAACATCAAATAGAACAGTGTTCTACAGAGCCGGGAGAATCCTCAACTCCCACCATCGCCTTCACATACGAAGAGCATATGCGAGCCAGACTCTATGTGGCTCAAAACCCGGGTGTGTTCTAAGCTGTAGTGAGGGAAATGAAGGGGAAAGCCTCTACAGCAAGGTCCAGTGGGTCCCATTCCAGTAACTCTCACCCACAAGACCACTTGGAGTACTCCCCAACTCGGCCTGGTTATCACCCCAGGCGTTAGGCCGAATTTATAGCTGAGGCAAGACGTTCAGGACAAAAGTCTAGCCACTAGAGCTTAAAACACACTCAGAAAGCATCTTTGTCATTCAAACATGACAGGAAAATTGACAATAAAGGAAAGGCCCCGCTGCAAGAAAGGTACTCTGTCAAGATTCGGTTAGGAGGCTGAGGAAAGAAAGGAATTCTTTGTTGGCTTAAAAAGCCCATATCCTTTCCTACATGAGGAAGAAGTCTCTGGCAAAGGAACCTCAGTCCCTGGCTGGACCGATCCACAAAAGAGACCGCCGACTGTACTGCTTTATCATCATGATATTGGGCATGATACAGAAGACTGTAGGCAGCTCAGACATGAGATTGGACGTCTTATCGAGCTTGGTCACCTACAGCATTTTTACAATCTGAGGTCTAGGCTCCACAACAGGCTAGACTTTGGAAGACCCCCTCCAGATGAAAATTGCAAACCTGGGCCTCATCATGGGTTGCCAAGTGATGAGGACTCAGATTCCGATGAAAAAGGGCTACGAGTTCCTGGGAGAACAAGGCTGACTTGACAACAAGTGTCTGTATGAATCAGGATTTATTGCCTCTTGCATAGATCCGTAACTTTTCAGTTCGGTCTTGCATTATTAAAGGATCAATCCTTTGTTAGACTCCCGCATGACTCTCAATATTCTAACTCAGCAGGACTGAGAGGGTTGAGCAGGACTCAACAATGGGACAGGTTTCCCTATATTCTAACTCAGCAGGACTGAGAAGGTTGAGCAGGACTCAACAATGGGACATGTTTCCCTATATTCTAACTCAGCAGGCCTGAGAAGGTTGAGCAGGACTCAACAATGGGACATGTTTCCATATATTCTAACTCAGCAGGTCTGAGAAGGTTGAGCATGACTCAACAATGGGACAGGTTTTCCTATATTCTAACTCAGCAGGTTTGAGAAGGTTGAGCATGACACAACAATGGGACATGTTTCCCTATATTCTAACTCAGCAGGTCTGAGATGGTTGAGCATGACTCAACAATGGGATAGGTTTCCCTATATTCTAACTCAGCAGGTCTGAGAAGGTTGAGCAGGACTCAACAATGGGACGGGTTTCCCTGTATTCTAACTCAGCAGGTCTGAGAAGGTTGAGCAGGACTCAACAATGGGACATGTTTCACTATATTCTAACTCAGCAGGTCTGAGAGGGTTGAGCAGGACTCAACAATGAGACAGGTTTCCCTATATTCTAACTCAGCAGGACTGAGAAGGTTGAGCAAGACACAACAATGGGACATGTTTCCCTATATTCTAACTCAGCAGGTCTGAGAAGGTTGAGCATGACTCAATAATGGGACAGGTTTCCCTATATTCTAACTCAGCAGGTCTGAGAAGGTTGAGCATGACTCAACAATGGGACATGTTTCTCCATATTCTTACTCAGCAGGTCTGAAAAGGTTGAGCAGGACTCAACAATGGGACATGTTTCCCTATATTCTAACTCAGCAGGTCTGAGAAGGTTGAGCAGGACTCAACAATGGGACAGATTTCCCTATATTCTAACTCAGCAGGTCTGAGAGGGTTGAGCTGGACTCAACAATGGGACAGGTTTTCCTATATTCTAACTCACCAGGTCTGAGAGGGTTGAGCAGGACTTAACAATGGAACAAGTTTCCCTATATTCTAACTCAGCAGGACTGAGAAGGTTGAGTAGGACTAAATTTTTCCCTATATCCTACCTCAACAAGACTTAGATAACTGAGCAGGGCTCGATTCAACGATGTTCATGACAAAGCCAACATAAGACTCATCCGTTTTTATCAAGGGGTATGTTTACTTCATCAAAAATCTATTATGGACGGCAAAGTCAAAGCATGACAGAGCTGCAATTTAGTCAAACAGTATATTATTTTTGGCAAAGCCGTAGGTCGAGGCTGAAGTTTAATACTTGTGGAAAAGTCCAACATAAAAGTAGCTAAAAAGCTCTTAGGCAGAGCCGAAGACAAAAAATTGCTATGAAGAATAGTTTAAAGAATTTTGGCAAGGCCGAAGTATAAGACAAATACTTGCAAACTATGAACATAGAGCAAGTAAAGTCTTACAAGCCGAAGACAAATACATGCAAACTATGAAAATAGAGCGAGTAAAGTTTCTAAAGACGAACACATCAACTATGGAAACAGAACAACCAAAACTTCACATGCAGAAGACAAAGTCAAGAAAATTGAAACAAGCCGAAGAGCACAAGTTGAAGAAAGTATAAGTTTCATTGAAGAAAGTATTTATTACAACTACAAGAAAATTGGAAAAAAAGATCATATTCTATTCTTCATCCTCCTTATCCTCTCTGAGATCAGCCCCACTTTGAAACTGAGCTATTTGGCTCTCCGGCAAGCTTCCAGCCTCAGGGTTGTAGAGTTCAGAATTTGAGGATGGTTCTTATCCAGGCTTGGGCAGACCTCAGAGCAAGTATCAATTGCCCAAGTCTTTCCAACAGCAATTGCTGAGCCTTGAATCTTCAAGAAATTGCCAATGAAGAACTCGGATTGTCTGAACTCAGCAACGGCATTTTTCTTAATCTCCTCGGCTTGAAGTTCAAATTGTTGAAGGAGATCAGCCTTGCTTTTCCTTTCCGCCTCCAATTTCTGGTTCACTTTAACCTTGCTATTGGACAGCTCTTGATCAAACGTACCAAGCTCTTTTTGATAGAACTCCAGCTCAGCTTGGGTCTTAAAAGACACTAACTCAGCATTGGCCAATGCTTCCTTCAGCTCATATACTTGAGAATTAGCAGTGGCCAACTTGGCGTCAGAATCTTCTTTTCCTGCTCGAAGCCTGGAGTTCTCTTCAGTAAGATTGGCCACCTCAGATTGAAAACCGTTTACTTGGGCTTCTAGCTGATTCAATCTCAAACTATTAGGTCTTGCCACCTCAGCCAACCCGTCATAGGGATTTCTGAGATTGGCATTGATCTCAGAGAGTTGGACAAATTTGGCCCGTAGCTCTTCAGCTCGTTTGAGGATGTTGTATTCTTGGACCTGGTACTGCAGAATTCAGACTGGTTAGAAAAAACATAAGGAATCAAGTTAAAAAAGTTGGAAAATATTAGAAAATCTACCATGGCCATGTTCATGGCAGTATCCCAGTCTATACTACCATAAAGTTGCCAATCGTGAGGTAGCACCGACATCTCGGTGACCTTCCTAGCCACACCAGGGTTCACAGCAGTATCAGCAAAGGAAAATTGCAGTGTCCTGGTGCCCTGGCGATTCCACAAGTAAGACTCTCCTTCAGGTGCATTCCTTTCAGAAGGCTCTCCCTCCAGTGCGTTTCTTTCGGAAGACTCCCCTAAAAGCTCAAAAGAAAGAATAGCTTCGTCAGAAATCCACCTTGGTGGAGGCATAATTCCCTCTTCGGCAACTGGAGAGGAAGGAATTAGAATGAGGGCATCAATCCCTCCACTCCCATCATTTGGTTAAGCTGAAGCTGAGGCAGGAATTTGAGCTTCAGCCTGGATGGGATTATCAGAAGTTCCAACTGAGGAGAACAAAGTTCAAATGATTAAACGGAAACCAAATGTGTTCAAGACTAGTGCGGGGCAAAAATCTTACCTGTAATTTCAATCCCCGGAGTTTTCTGCACCTCGGATGAAGTATTGGCAGAGGCTTGTCCCGAAGAAGAAGGCTGGCCTTCTGTCCCCTTTCTCTTCTTAGGGACTAAGTTCTTCAACCTCGCGAGGGTTTCGAACACCATGATTCCTGCAGAGTTCAAGGAACAAAACAGTCAAAGCAAATATGCAAAATCAGAACAAGTTAAAGATGTTCAAAATATTTCTATATACCCCAAACTATTCTCAAAGCAATTGGGATTAGAGGTCGAAAGTTATGCTTTGGTCACAAGTGTCCCAGGTCAGCAACCCTTACAACTGGCCTGTCAACTTTTTTCCAGTCAACGGCCAAGGGCAAGTTTAACAACTGGGATGCTTCATTGCAAGATTGCTCACTTGGCCTCCTGTTATTTGCACTGCCAGTTTTTCAAGGGATTCCTTCAGGTAATTCTATAGACCTAACAAAAAAGAAACGTCCCCTCCAATCCTCAATAGAAGAGGGAAGGTTTATGACATGGAGATTCACACTACTTTGAGGCCTCCTGCCAAAATAGTATCAATTACCCTCCTGTTCACACACAAATATTTTCCTAAAGACTGCAAGCGAAAATGCTTTATCAGCAGCTCTGAGGTAAAGCAGGTAACTAAGGATAACCCTAAGGCCGCTAGGCGTTATTTGGGGAAGCCTAAGTCTGTAAGAGTACATGATTTGGAATAAAGGAGCAGGGATGGGAAGATTGAAACCGGACCTAAAGTATTCCTCATAAACTGCCTCATACCTTGCTGGGGATCATATGCAGTTTGTTGAGGAAAGGGAAGAATGGGGGCAAAAGTGCTCCTATCAACATTATAATGTTGGCATAGTGCTGGGAGATCAGTAGCTTTCAAGGTGCACATTGAGTTCTGCACCGTTGAAGAAGGCACCATGGACTCTGGGTAATCAAAGGAAAAGAAGAGACAACAGAAACCATGAGTAAAATAAAGAAAAGCTTACAGAAGTATGGAGAGTTGAGCTGAAAAACACCAAGATAAGAACAAAGAAGAGCTTCGAAGATGAAGAAGAAGAGCAAAGCAGCAGAATAGGCAAACGTGCAGAATAGAAGAAGAAGAAAAGGAAGGGTTAGGGCAATTGTCCCTATTTATAAGAAGAGAAATAAAAGGATACAACTTTTCGATTCAAAATTCGAAGAGATGACGGTTCAGATATTTTTCCCCCTCGGGAGCTGAAACCGCCGAAAAGATAATGATGAGGCGTTGGAATTAACGCTTACATTAAAAGCGGGAGTTACGGCGCAGATAAGAGGATAACTGCTCAGTAAATGACGACACGTCACAGACTCATTAGAACAAGAGTTATCTGCCTTCACAGTTCAGTTCAGCCACACCAAATCTGGGGGCAAATGATAAACCATAATTAATCGTCTGTTAGTCAACAACAATCAATGGTATAACTCTAGCAGTTCAGCACCCAAGTATTACTGTTCAGTCATGATTGCACTTCGGCTGAGCCCCATGGCATCCTTTCTGCTATTTAAGAATATGCCAAGGACTGCACCTCGGCACCGAACCCTAACATCAGCTCACGTGCTACACCTCAGACCACTTCAGCTAGATTCAACGTTGCACCTCAGCAAGATTTGACCTTGCACTTCGGCAAAGCTTAGTTAGGCATTTCAGCAAAGGAATCAAGCACAACGTTACATCGAGGAACCACCTAGCAGAAGTGCAATTCGAATATAGTGACTACGACTGTATATTCAACCTGTACACGCCAAGGTCATTCCAGCAGACCTATTAGTCACATCAGCCGGTCTACCAGTCACATCAGCAGACCTACGATGTCCTAGGCTTTCTGCTCCAAGCAAACATCTCGTCAGCCATCAGAGGCCAAAGGCGGGAAAAGCTTAATAAAAGCAAGCCCATACAGACCTGAAAAGGGATCCGAAATCCAAACATTGACATCCAAAAGCAAATTCATACACTTTGCTCTTCAACTCATACTGTGAGAAATACTTAACTCACCATCTAAATCATATTCTCAGTGAGAAATGACCCAAACTGACTTGAGCATCGGAGGGTTTTTCCCAGGGTCATCCCCCCGGGACCTCTGATCTGTGCGTCCTTGTGCAGGACATTCAGGAAGCTATTCCAGCTACTCTCGTCTCACCAGCTGACAACGTTAATTTGATGTCACCTTGACCCTTGGTGAAGATCCGGCTTCATCACCCAGTAATATAAAATATTGTTAATCTGCAAAGTGACTCGTACAGGTAAATATGTATTATTAAAAGATATAATAATGCATACGTTCCCATATAGAAACAAGAACAAGTCAAGATCGCCCCCAGGGGCATAGTCCAGATTAAGTGATAAAGGTGATTGGGGCTAGAACCCCGACGTCCCGAGTTCGAGTCCGTGTGGAGACAATCTTTGTTGAAATATTACAAGGGTTGCCTCTGGGCTGGCTGAGTCTCGTGTGTCCTCTCTCTTTACAGGGCTGTCGGTGGAGCACATCCCTCGATTTACATCCCACCTGGCTAAGGGGCCTCTGGTACAGGTGGGGGAAAACTCACTCCCTCATCAAAGAACAAGTCAATATCTAATGTCAAAAACATTAAATCGTTCTCAAATTGTCAAATCCACGGTCAAATGTCAGAGATGTAACTGGGAATGCTTCATAGGTAAGTAACCAACAGGATATTCAGCTTCATAGTAAAATAAATAAATGTAACGGAAGCATTAAATTTTTAAAACTTAATAAACTTCAACTCATAAAAACATCAAAATATCATTCTGTCTCAACTACATCATCCCAATTAAATTATAACCCTTACATCATAAATATATCTGTCTCTCAAATACATCATAAGAAAACAATACTTAGGAGTTTACGACTAATATCAGTCCTGAACATCCTCACTGGTATCATCATCTGAGAAATAGTAAACACGAAAAGGGTAACGTCCTACATACTCAGTAAAAAATATCAGCTTTTAGCTGCTTTCATTGTTTACGATTCTCCTTATTCCGTAACCTAACATACACAGACGCTTCATGCAATTTCACAATGTCATACATACATATATTACATATTGCATATTCGTGCATTTTCTTACATTCATGTCATCCACATCTTGCTTTACTTTATAAATCATTGACATTAATGTACCACTATTCTCCCGTGGATAGGTAAATGTGTCCAGTGTACTCCTATAGACGGGTCTATATACATATTCCATCATACTCCTAGGGGTAGAGACTATATAAATGTCTCACTATACTTCCGTGGGCAGGGTTCATAAATATATCCCATTATTTTTTCCAAGGATAGGGTCCACATATTCTATTACACTCTTGTGAGTAGGGTCCATAAACATATCCCACTATTATCCCATGGGTAGAGTCCACAAACATACCCTACTATACTCTTGCGAGTCGGTTGAGATCAGAGAAGGTAAAAAGATAGGCAAAATATGAGGTCTTCAATCACACGTTGTCACGTGTACAAACTATTTTTAAAAAAAAATAAAAATAATTTAAACCTTTGGCCTTTTTGTACACGTGGCAGCGTATGATTGGAGACCTCATATTTTAACTATCTTTTTACCTCTTCTGATCTCAACCGCCTGCGAGTACGGTCTCTACATACATAAATATATACATGACTTTAACATGGTTAAAACAATTACTTTTTACTCACTTTTAACATATAATGGATTAGATATTTAACTTTTCACATCGATAAGCTTCGCCTATCTTAACATCCTTGATTTAGCATTGGTACATGTATATAAACTTAATTCTTAGTTATAGCTCAGCACTTTAGAGTCGTAGAACTCTGAAAAGAGGTTTTTAAAACACTTTGAATCACTCAACCGAAATTCGAAAACTCATTATACACTTAAATCAATCATTGAGTATTTTCTGGATCCGGCAGTGGATCGCCAAGTCCACATATGGGAGCACCTTATTTTTTGGGTGTGGCATTCAACCGCCACCCTCTCGCAGTGAACCGCCGCTATCACGAACCCCAAAGTTCTTGTGGAGAACGATTTTTTCTTTTTTTTTTACCTCTTTAACCCAATTTTGAGCCTAGAATTCAACTGAAAATCATAGATAAACCCTTAAATAGTTAAGGGTTATTTGCTTCTTAAATAGAAGTATAAACAATAATTAAACGGATTCTGCTGATCTGATTTTGATTCTTTACGTGGGTTTGATTACCTAATTTTGTACTAGGAAGGAAGAGAGGACAGTTTAGGGACAGATATAAGTGGGAGAATCAAATTATATCATATATTTAAGTAGAATATCTACTGTAGATTTCGCGTCACATGCATGCACAGCTGGTCAATCGGATTCCATATCTTTATCCAGGTTTTTTTTATTTAATATTGTGGTCCTTATTTCTTAATTTTTTGAAATTTTCTTTTCTATCCTATAGATGTTTTATCTTCTGCTTAAGTTAATAAAATTATATAAAATATACAAATGTGGAGAAAATATATCGTCATTTATCCGTTATGTAAGTTACAACTACACAACAACATTACCTCATTGCCTTACAGACTCACACCTATAGCTGGATATGAGGGGTCGGATGTACGCAACTGATGAGGCAAAATTAATCTGCTCAGACAAAAACTATCAGTCAGTCATCCTAGTCAACGTAGTTAAGACTCAGCTATTTGACTAGTCAGCTTCGGCTAAAAGGTCTTAGCCTCGGCCACTATTATTTACAGTTGAAGCAAGTTAATTAAAGTAACTAAGGCAGATTCAAGTATAACTCTTGGTCAGCTGGGCCGCATGCCTGAGTCAGGTCGGCACTTATTCAATATGACCAGAAATGGTTAATTGTAACCAGTCTTCTGAGACCAGCCCGGCATACTGCATCTCAGCTCAGCAATGCATTAGTCAAGGCAAACTTCTGGTCAACCTCATCAAGTGAGACATCTGATCAATAGTGCATAAATTCTGAAGTAAGCATATTCTACTCGGCCTCGGCACAACCTCGGCCTCAACTTCTTAACTGCCCAAGCTTTAGCCTCGGCCTTACTCTCATATGGGTTATTGCCCTAGACAACTTGGCTAGTTCAGTCAATATATGTATCAACTGCCGTCTGGGACCCACCAAGACAATTCTGCAAGTGCTTTCCAGGTGTCAAGCATCGCTTGGCTAAGTACAGAATCATTACTGTTGGCCGACCTATATGTCGTAGATTCAGCCACTAGCACAGCCGTATTCGCAGGCGACTGTCCAGTCACACAGTACATCTACAGCAGACAAAGTAGTCATTCTGACACACGCAACAGTCACGTCATCGGGCAGAGGACCATTCTCATCAATTTTGTGCATAAAAAGGCCTCTTTCCAGACGAAAGAGGGAGGAGCCAAACACAACTTTCGGAGCCTTCTTCTCTAAGGAAAGAACTCCATTTTTCTCTAACTCTCAGTGAGAGTTCTCCTACACAGCATCTCGGCTAACCTTCAAACAACCTTATTCTCAGAGAGATTTTGAACCAGGTTGATCTTAAACTTTTATTCCAGCATAAAATGCATATAAAATACACCCATAACTGACTTGAACGTCGGAGGGTTTTCCTAGGATAGCGCCCTAGGTCTCTAACGTTTCTCTTCCTTCTCAGGTTCTTTTGACGGACTTAGACGGAGAGCTAACGACATACTATAAGGATCACCGCTGATCCACCCGGTGAAGATCTCGGCCTACCCACTGTTGCACTTCGGCAAACCCTTGCCAGGTGTCAAGCGCAGCTCAGCTTAATTAAGCATAGGGCCACCTGACAGAAGTACAATATAAAGGGCGGGTACACATCAGACTTTTTATCCTGCACACGCCAAGGTCCCATCAGCAGACTTAGTGGTCCCACCAACAGACCTAACGGTCCCATCAGCAGACCTACAATGAAGTAGCACATCTGCACAAGCAAAGGTCCCATCTGCCGTCAGAGGCAAGGGACGTAGGAAAGGAACAAAAGCGATGCAAGGGGCACAAGAAAGGGAATTCTGAAACCTTTCTTCTCCAAGAGCTAATACAGAGAAATCTCCATACACAAACTGTGAGATCACCTCAAACTCTTCAAACATAAAATTATCTCAGTGAGAATGGCCCAAACTGACTTGAGTATCGGAGGGTTTAACCCGGGGTCATAACCCTGGGACCTCTGATCTTTGCTTCCCTGTGCAGGTCATCAAAACACCCATAACTGAGCGTCGGAGGGTTTTCCTAGGGCAGCGCCCTTGGCCTCTAACGTTTCTCTTCCTTCTCAGGTTCTTTTGACGGACTTAGACGGAGAGCTAACGACATACTACCAGGATCACCTCTGATCCACCCGGTGAGGATCTCGGTCTCATCAGCAACCATACTCATGTGTTAGAAACACATAGATGTTGTTTCCCGATAACTCATAATGACACATCAAACTGTATTGATCAACTGCTAAGCGCCGCAAATTTAGTGTTCCATTTTGCTTTATTCTATCATATTTCTATTCTATTTCGCTATGTAAGTTAAAATATTTGATCTACCGTAGGTTAAGGATTCGTGTGCCGATTTTCTGCAGTCTAACGGGAGTTCAATTGAAGAAGAACTTCACTGTTGAATTGTGATTTGCCATATTCCTAGACTGGTCAACCTTTTCTTTTTTAGGTCTTCGTCCTATGTATTTATCAGACCAAGCACGAGCAAAATAATCAGTTTGTTTTACGATGCATTGCGCATAGAAAACAACAAAACCTTACAATATAATAAGAAGTGTCTTCAATCAGTTACAAGTGGACAAAATAAAATGTTGTATTTGAATTATGTTTATCATTATTATAAAATGACTTGAGGATTTATTTTTCTTTTAATATGCTTTGGCTTAATTCACAACTGGCCAAAATAAAATGTGAAGCATATGCTTTGAACATGTGAAATTATTTCCAGAAGAACATTGTTATAGAAAGCGAATACGAGGCTACGACTTTGGCGCACGAATAGGCTGGAGTGCATGCCCAATGCCACATTTAAACATCTTTTTACTATTATATAATAAAAAAAAGTATTTCCCGATGCAATAGGCTCTAACTTTTGTGAATAGTCCAGAGAAGGACCGGATCGTTTTATAATCTGATATACGCAGTATATATAGTCTAAGAAAGAGTCGGATTTGTTGTTTACATACAAGATCTCAGATTTATTAGAGAACGAAACTGATATTCTGTAAAGTGCCATCACAGTGATGGCCGAGATGGATGGCCGAGGTCATCCCAGTGATGAGCCGAAGTGCCATCACAGGGATGAGCCGAGATGAATGGCCGAGGTCATCCCAGTGATGAACCAAATTGCCATCACAGGGATGAGCCGAGATGAAATCCGAGGTCATCCCAGTGATGAGCCAAATTACCATCAAAGGGATGAGCCGAGATGAAATCCGAGGTCATCCCAGTGATGAGCCGAAGTGCCATCACAGGGATGAGCCGAGATGAAATCCGAGGTCATCCCAGTGATGAGCCGAAGTGCCATCACAGGGATGAGCCGAGATGAAATCCGAGGTCATCCCAGTGATGAGCCAAATTACCATCACAGGGATGAGCCGAGAGGAAATCTGAGATCATCCCAGTCCGAGATGAAATCTGAGGTCATCCCGGTGATGAACCAAATTGCCATCACATGGATGAGCCGAAACGATGAGCTCAACACAAAGATGAGCTCAACATAGGGAAGAGCTCAACACAGGATGATCTCAACACAAAGACGAGCTCAACTCAGGGATGAGCTCAACATAGGGACCGAGGCGAGTCCAGGACTCTGTCCTTAAGACGAATTGCTCCGGTATACTGTGCCCAACCGAAAATTTGCAAACGTCTCCCAGGATACAACGGTTAACAGTTCATACGAGTGGCACTACTACGTAAAAACTCCACGAACCTGACAAATGTTCTGACTTCCTCAAATGGATGAAATGCAGCAGCAGTGTATACAGTATGCAGCAACGGATTATGCAGTAGGAGAAGAGAAGGAAAATTTCTGTGTCTTTAGAAGCAGTGTACTGCCTCTATTTATAGAGGGAATTCTTGGAGGTTACGGCAACCCACGACCGCCCTGATCGGCCAGTAACCCCACGTTCACCACGCACCCCACGACTGTCTCAGCTCGGCCATTATCCCACGACTGGGAGGTCATCTCGGCCATTATCCCACGACTGGGAGGTCAGCTCGGCCATTATCCCACGACTGGGAGGAATTAGTCAGTTGAAACTGTCAGCTCAATCTGAGCCGTTAGATCGCAGGATTAAATCATAACCGTAGGATCAAGTAATTTATT
Organism: Eustoma russellianum; assembly: GCA_036186865.1. Lineage (NCBI taxonomy): Eukaryota > Viridiplantae > Streptophyta > Magnoliopsida > Gentianales > Gentianaceae > Eustoma > Eustoma russellianum. The sequence continues at coordinate 31,793,193 of AP025057.1, forward strand.
TTCTGGAAAATTTAAGAGAAAATTTATCCAAAAAGATAAGAACCGGGCGGGCGAGCCACGAGCCCGAGCACGAGCCGAGCCGAGCCGGACGGGCGGGCGGGCGGGCGGCGCGCGCGTGTGGCACTTTCTAGGTCTTCCCTCCGGTCAAAAACTTCTCATGCCCTTAGGGCACATCTAAAGTGCCTCTCCTAGCACTATATTTGGTGGCATTTTCCCTTCAATTTGCCAATGTGGTATATTTGCAAAAATGTGATGTGTCTTCTTCTCATGAAGCCACATCACCAATTTTCCAATTTGCAACCAATTTTTTATTCCTACTTTGAGCATTAATTTCTCATTCACCCGATATCGAAATTGAGTGATTCAAAAGCCTAAAATCATCTACTCATCACGTAGATAATTTAGGATTCATTAGTTTTCATTTTTGATTAACGAAAACTAATCTTAATTAAGCTCAAAGTATGTTGCTCACCAACTTTGGACAAACCCATTTATAAATTTTCCTCCAACAATCCCCCACATGAATGGAAATTAATGCAAATGCAAATGCAGACTCTAAGGAGAAGTCAGACAAGAAAATATTGCATCAGAAGAGGTAGCTTCTGGCTTTGAACCTTTCATAGTGACGTACCATCGGATTCACTCGGCTAAATAGTGACTTGATGTCTTGAACTAGTCAGCCTTTGTTGTGAACCAAGACAACGATACTCACACAATATTTCCTTTAACACCCTTTTGGTTCTCATGGTTGTGTTCGTTTTGGCCATGAACAACCTGGTTTCAGAAAGTGTTTTAGAGAAATCTTGCCTCCTAGACTTTCTCATAGAAGCGGCCCCACTTCACACTTACATAGGTGATTCCTATCAAGAGTATTCTGCCATACTCCACTTGACGTATCAAGATATAGGACATCATTAAAAGCCTTAGCTTACCCTAAATTCTCTGCAGACAACACTTTTATCAGACGGAATGAGTAAGTGCTAACTGAATCTTCATAACTTAGTTGTCCCATTGAACCAAGATTCTGGGATCTCCAGTCAACAAGGTTGGGTTACCATTACAAAGATTCATGCATTATGGGCTTCAATCCCATTCCGTTTGTCAGTCTTGACATCTGATCTCTAGGCAAGCCTTTTGTAAGTGGATCCGCAAGATTCTCCTTTGATTTTATGTAATCAATGGAAATCACACCATTAGAGATCAATTGCTTAATGGTATTATGTCTCCGACGTATGTGTCGAGACTTACCATTGTAGATGCTGCTTTGTGCCCGTCCTATAGCAGACTGACTATCACATTGTATGCTGATAGGAGCTATTGGCTTAGGCCAACATGGAACATCTTCTAGGAAATTTCGAAGCCATTCAGCCTCTTCTCCAGCTTTATCTAGTGCTATAAACTCGGCTTCCATAGTGGACCGAGCTATGCACGTTTGTTTTGTAGATTTCCATGACACAGCACCTCCACCAACAGTGAATAGGTATCCACTGGTGGACTTAGAGTCCTTGCTATCTGATATCCAATTCGTATCACAATATCCTTCCAATACTGCTGGATATCTTGTATAGTGTAATCCAAGGTTCATTGTGTACTTCAAGTACCTCATCACTCTATTTAGAGCTTTCCAATGATCTTCACTTGGATTACTCGTAAACCTGCTCAATTTGTTTACTGAACAGGCTAGGTCTGGTCTTGTACAGTTTGTTATGTACATCAGACTTCCTATTACCTGTGAGTACTTCAATTGAGCTACAGGTTCACCTCGGTTCTTTCTTAAGTGTACACTTAAGTCTAGTGGGGTCTTTATTGGTTTTGTATCAAACATATTGAATCGTTTGAGAACAGATTCAATATAGTGAGTTTGTGACATAACGAGGCCTTCAGTTATCCGAGAAATTTTAATTCCTAGAATAACATTGGCAACCCCCATATCTTTCATATCAAAATTTCGTGTTAACATCTTCTTGGTATTCAAAATGATGTCACGAGTACTGCCCATGATGAGCATGTCATCTACATATAGACACACTATCACATAGGCGTCTGGTGTGTTCTTGATGTACACACACTTGTCACACTCGTTGATTCTGAAGCCATTTAACAACATTGCCTCATCAAACTTCAAATGCCACTGTTTGGGTGCTTGTTTAAGTCCGTACAAAGACTTGACAAGTTTACACACCTTTTTCTCTTGCCCTGGTACAGCAAACCCTTCAGGTTGCTCCATATAAATTTCTTCTTCTAACTCACCGTTCAGGAAGGCAGTCTTTACATCCATCTGATGTATTTCTAAGTCGTAGACTGCAGCGATAGCAACTAGCATTCTTATTGAAGTGATCCTAGTTACCGGTGAGTAGGTATCAAAAAAGTCAAAGCCTTCCTTTTGTCGATAGCCTTTAGCTACCAACCGGGCCTTGTATTTGTCAATAGACCCATCTTCTTTCAGCTTTTTCTTAAAGATCCACTTGCATCCGAGTGGTTTACTTCCTGGTGGAAGATCAACCAGCTCCCAAGTGTGATTTTGAAGAATCGATTCTATCTCACTATTTACTGCCTCTTTCCAGAAGGGAGCTTCTGGAGTTGACATCGCCTCAGAAAAGGTTCTTGGATCGTTTTCTACCAAGTATGTTAGAAAATCTGGTCCAAAAGATGTTGGTACTCTGGTTCGTTTGCTTTGACGCAGTTCCTCAATTTCTTGAGGAGTCGTCTCACGCACTCGCTTACTAGTGCTTGCTTCTTTGTTGTTTTCGTCTTTCTTTGGAAAGACATCTTCAAAGAACACTGCATTTCTTGATTCCATGACAACATTCTCATGTATGTCAGGAATGTCCGACTTGTGCACCAAGAATCGATATGCACTACTGTTAGTTGCATATCCTATGAATATGCAATCAATTGTTTTAGGCCCAATTCTAATTTGTCTTGGTTTGGGTACTGCAACCTTCGCCAGACACCCCCATACTTTCAAGTATTTGTAACTAGGCTTATGGCCTTTCCAAAGCTCGTATGGGGTTTCATCCATCTTCTTAGGTGGAATTCTATTTAAAATGACATTGGCAGAGAGAATTGCTTCCCCCCACAAGTTCTGTGGTAAACCCGAACTTATCAACATAGCATTCATCATCTCTTTCAGAGTACGGTTTTTGCGTTCAGCAATACCATTCGATTGAGGTGAATATGGTGCAGTCGTTTGATGAATAATGCCATGTTCTGAACAGAATTCATTAAACGGTGCATCATATTCGCCACCTCTATCACTACGAATTGTCTTAATTCGTTTGCTAAGTTGATTCTCAACTTCATTTTTATAGTCCTTGAAAGCATCAAGGGCCTCGTCTTTGCTACTTAGCAAATAGACATAACAGTATCGTGTGCAATCATCGATAAAAGTTACAAAATATTTTTTACCACCTCTTGTTTGCACAAATTTTAAATCACACACATCAGTATGAATTAAATCCAAAGGTTCAGTGTTCCTTTCTATTGAAGGAAATGGCGTCTTTGTCATTTTTGCTTCAACACATACTTGGCATTTTTCTTTCTTGATGTTCAGTTTGGGTAATAAGTCAAGATTAATCATCCTTTGTATTGACTTATAATTAACATGTCCCAAACGAAAATGCCATAAACAAGAAGACTCAAGCATATAAGCAGAAGTAGAAGCATTTTTATTGGCCTCTTTGGGCAAAGTTTTCTTGGGTACAACAGTCATCACACTAAGTTTGAACATGTTGTCGGTCAAGTACCCCTTCCCCAGAAATACCCCATTCTTACTCAGAATAAATTTATTACAATCAAATACTAGTCTAAAACCATGACTGACTAGTAAAGCTCCAGAAACTAAGTTCTTGCGGATGTCAGAAACGTGCAATACATCTCGCAAAGTCAATTCCTTTCCTGAAGTCATCTTCAGAATCACATTGCCCGAACCTTCAATCTTCGAGCTATCAGAGTTCCCCATGTACAGCTTTTCATTATTCTTTGCCGGAGAATAGTCTCTGAACATCGCCCTGTTTGCACAGACATGTCGAGTGGCTCCAGTGTCCACCCACCATTCACGAGGATTTCCAACTGCGTTGCATTCAGAAACAACAGCGCACAAATCCAGATCATCCATCTGACTGACAAGGTTGGCTTTCGCTTTTTCCTGCTTTTTCTTGGGCTTACGGCAGTCAACACTGCGGTGCCCCTGAGTTCCACAGTTATAACATTTTCCAGTGAACTTTTTGGCAACTTTCTTGCCTTTAGGGTTCACTCCGACAGGATTTCTCTTTTTCTTTTTCGTCTCCTCTGCGACATGAGCTTTAGCATGACCAGAACTCGAACTTGGCCTTTTTTCGGATCTACGATTGTCCTCCTCTATACGGAGTCGAACAATCAGATCCTCCAATGTCATTTCCTTACGCTTGTGTTTGAGATAGCTTCTAAATTCCCTCCACGAAAGAGGTAGCTTCTCAATCACAGCCGCTACTATGAAAGATTCACTGAGCGACATGCCCTCTTCTTCCATTTCGGCCACCAGCATCTGTAATTCCTCAATCTGAGAAACAACAGTCTTGGAATCTGACATTTTAAAATCAAGAAATTTGCCAACGACAAACTTCTTTGTACCGGCATCCTCCGTGCGGTACTTCTTATCTAAGGCCATCCACAATGACTTTGCAGTTTTATAAGTACAGTACAGTCCATACAATGAATTATCTAAACAACTCAAAATATGACTCAAGCATACATAATTGTTAAAATTCCATGCTTCAGCCATCAAATGGTTCTGCATGTTCATATTCGGATCTTCAACCGGAACCACCTCCGGAGGATCCTCATTCAGCATCTTTGCTAAGCCCAATGTTGTCAAGAAAAACAGCATCTTTTGCTGCCAGCGTTTGAAGAAACTGCCTCCAAACTTTTCAGGCTTCTCAACCTGTCCAGCAGCAGGAACAGGTGCAGGAATGGGTGCAGCAACAGTAGGTGCGATTGGAACAGCAGTGTTCTGTTCCTCAGCGCCGATGTGCGAGTTAGAGCTTTCGTTCTCCATCTCGTTTCAATTTCTGACAAATCATGAAACAAGAAGTCAGTATACCAACAGAATACTGTAAATAAATCGGTACAAAACTGAGATAAGAACTAATTCGTCTTAAGATTGTTGTTTACATACAAGATCTCAGATTTATTAGAGAACGAAACTGATATTCTGTAAAGTGCCATCACAGTGATGGCCGAGATGGATGGCCGAGGTCATCCCAGTGATGAGCCGAAGTGCCATCACAGGGATGAGCCGAGATGAATGGCCGAGGTCATCCCAGTGATGAACCAAATTGCCATCACAGGGATGAGCCGAGATGAAATCCGAGGTCATCCCAGTGATGAGCCAAATTACCATCAAAGGGATGAGCCGAGATGAAATCCGAGGTCATCCTAGTGATGAGCCGAAGTGCCATCACAGGGATGAGCCGAGATGAAATCCGAGGTCATCCCAGTGATGAGCCGAAGTGCCATCACAGGGATGAGCCGAGATGAAATCCGAGGTCATCCCAGTGATGAGCCAAATTACCATCACAGGGATGAGCCGAGAGGAAATCTGAGATCATCCCAGTCCGAGATGAAATCTGAGGTCATCCCGGTGATGAACCAAATTGCCATCACATGGATGAGCCGAAACGATGAGCTCAACACAAAGATGAGCTCAACATAGGGAAGAGCTCAACACAGGATGATCTCAACACAAAGACGAGCTCAACTCAGGGATGAGCTCAACATAGGGACCGAGGCGAGTCCAGGACTCTGTCCTTAAGACGAATTGCTCCGGTATACTGTGCCCAACCGAAAATTTGCAAACGTCTCCCAGGATACAACGGTTAACAGTTCATACGAGTGGCACTACTACGTAAAAACTCCACGAACCTGACAAATGTTCTGACTTCCTCAAATGGATGAAATGCAGCAGCAGTGTATACAGTATGCAGCAACGGATTATGCAGTAGGAGAAGAGAAGGAAAATTTCTGTGTCTTTAGAAGCAGTGTACTGCCTCTATTTATAGAGGGAATTCTTGGAGGTTACGGCAACCCACGACCGCCCTGATCGGCCAGTAACCCCACGTTCACCACGCACCCCACGACTGTCTCAGCTCGGCCATTATCCCACGACTGGGAGGTCAGCTCGGCCATTATCCCACGACTGGGAGGAATTAGTCAGTTGAAACTGTCAGCTCAATCTGAGCCGTTAGATCGCAGGATTAAATCATAACCGTAGGATCAAGTAATTTATTTTCTGGAAAATTTAAGAGAAAATTTATCCAAAAAGATAAGAACCGGGCGGGCGAGCCACGAGCCCGAGCACGAGCCGAGCCGAGCCGGCCGGACGGGCGGGCGGGCGGCGCGCGCGTGTGGCACTTTCTAGGTCTTCCCTCCGGTCAAAAACTTCTCATGCCCTTAGGGCACATCTAAAGTGCCTCTCCTAGCACTATATTTGGTGGCATTTTCCCTTCAATTTGCCAATGTGGTATATTTGCAAAAATGTGATGTGTCTTCTTCTCATGAAGCCACATCACCAATTTTCCAATTTGCAACCAATTTTTTATTCCTACTTTGAGCATTAATTTCTCATTCACCCGATATCGAAATTGAGTGATTCAAAAGCCTAAAATCATCTACTCATCACGTAGATAATTTAGGATTCATTAGTTTTCATTTTTGATTAACGAAAACTAATCTTAATTAAGCTCAAAGTATGTTGCTCACCAACTTTGGACAAACCCATTTATAAATTTTCCTCCAACAATCCCCCACATGAATGGAAATTAATGCAAATGCAAATGCAGACTCTAAGGAGAAGTCAGACAAGAAAATATTGCATCAGAAGAGGTAGCTTCTGGCTTTGAACCTTTCATAGTGACGTACCATCGGATTCACTCGGCTAAATAGTGACTTGATGTCTTGAACTAGTCAGCCTTTGTTGTGAACCAAGACAACGATACTCACACAATATTTCCTTTAACACCCTTTTGGTTCTCATGGTTGTGTTCGTTTTGGCCATGAACAACCTGGTTTCAGAAAGTGTTTTAGAGAAATCTTGCCTCCTAGACTTTCTCATAGAAGCGGCCCCACTTCACACTTACATAGGTGATTCCTATCAAGAGTATTCTGCCATACTCCACTTGACGTATCAAGATATAGGACATCATTAAAAGCCTTAGCTTACCCTAAATTCTCTGCAGACAACACTTTTATCAGACGGAATGAGTAAGTGCTAACTGAATCTTCATAACTTAGTTGTCCCATTGAACCAAGATTCTGGGATCTCCAGTCAACAAGGTTGGGTTACCATTACAAAGATTCATGCATTATGGGCTTCAATCCCATTCCGTTTGTCAGTCTTGACATCTGATCTCTAGGCAAGCCTTTTGTAAGTGGATCCGCAAGATTCTCCTTTGATTTTATGTAATCAATGGAAATCACACCATTAGAGATCAATTGCTTAATGGTATTATGTCTCCGACGTATGTGTCGAGACTTACCATTGTAGATGCTGCTTTGTGCCCGTCCTATAGCAGACTGACTATCACATTGTATGCTGATAGGAGCTATTGGCTTAGGCCAACATGGAACATCTTCTAGGAAATTTCGAAGCCATTCAGCCTCTTCTCCAGCTTTATCTAGTGCTATAAACTCGGCTTCCATAGTGGACCGAGCTATGCACGTTTGTTTTGTAGATTTCCATGACACAGCACCTCCACCAACAGTGAATAGGTATCCACTGGTGGACTTAGAGTCCTTGCTATCTGATATCCAATTCGTATCACAATATCCTTCCAATACTGCTGGATATCTTGTATAGTGTAATCCAAGGTTCATTGTGTACTTCAAGTACCTCCGGTCAAAAACTTCTCATGCCCTTAGGGCACATCTAAAGTGCCTCTCCTAGCACTATATTTGGTGGCATTTTCCCTTCAATTTGCCAATGTGGTATATTTGCAAAAATGTGATGTGTCTTCTTCTCATGAAGCCACATCACCAATTTTCCAATTTGCAACCAATTTTTTATTCCTACTTTGAGCATTAATTTCTCATTCACCCGATATCGAAATTGAGTGATTCAAAAGCCTAAAATCATCTACTCATCACGTAGATAATTTAGGATTCATTAGTTTTCATTTTTGATTAACGAAAACTAATCTTAATTAAGCTCAAAGTATGTTGCTCACCAACTTTGGACAAACCCATTTATAAATTTTCCTCCAACAGGATTTTCAAATCCAATGTAGATAATCTCACCTTACACTTTGTGGAAAATAATGTTTCCTTATCTTCAACATGTGATCTCAAGCCCTGACCCGATTCCATCATCTCCGTCACTAATTCCAGCCATCTCAAATCTCTGTTGCCATTATTTGGCATCTCAAATCTCTCTTTTTTAAATTCAGAATTATTGGCTTAGTTGAGTAGACGTCGATATCGATGCACCAGCTAGCTAGGTTGTTATTTAGGTTACGATTTGTTACAAGAGGTTAAGAGTTCGATTACAGAGACACGCACAGTATGGTGTTCCATTGGTGCTAAGCCGAAGACTTGCAAGAGACACATGAGTCACTGTCTAACTACTCACTCAACTTAAGAGACCTCTAAACTCCTAATTTGTATTATCTACCATGCTTCTTAGTCGGAAACGGTAGAGACCCTCACAACCAGATACCGAAGCACCAATGCTGTCAAGTGGAGGCGCGCGACCTCATCAAACAACATTGCTGGGGACTTTTGTATGGGATGGGGCATTCGGACTCCTCTGACTCCAATTTCGAAACCTTCACCGAAGTTGTATCGAAGTCTGATTCTTTGAGCCCGGCCCAAATACTTTCCCGCCTTCCGTTTTATTGAATGAACAGGCCGCCAGCGCCGGCGAGAAGTATGGCGGCAATCAGGAGGATTACGAGACTGTTCATTATATGGAGGTGGTTAGTACAGCTGGTATGGGTGTTGTGAGAGTGATGGCTAAAGCTGCTGCGGAGATCGAAGCTTCTGCTGTTGCCGTCCACCCGCATTCGCAATCTGTGATGGGGTTTTTGTATGAGTCATTATATCTCTTCTTTCCAGGGTCTTCTTGTTGTTCTTTTTTTCTTGGCTCTTTTCACATGAAGTGTCTAATCTCAGCCTTCATACTTGTTCGAAGTGGTTCTGGCTTTTATCAGAAAGTTGCTTGATGTACGTGCCCATTTTGAGAAAAAGTACTTTTGACTATGTGATACACATGAAGCGCCTAATGTAGGCGTTCGAAGTGTACTTGAATTCAACCACAACACATGAAGCGCATAATGTAGGCGTTCGAAATGCATTGACCTTCAAACACTTCACATTAGACGCCTAATCAAGCGTTCCAAATATCAATTGTGCAAATCATCAAAACTCTAACACATTCGAACAGCTACGTCTGTTAACTTGGAGTCGAATTATGTGATAGTATTAAGTCCTGTTAGAATATGATTTGGTTTTGATGATTTGCACAAGGTTGGTACTTGAATTTGTTAGATTAGGCGCTTCAAGTTGATGGTTTGAAGTTGTACACTTTGAGCCCTCACTTCAGGCGCTTAATGTACCTTGGTGAAGTCCAGTATACTTCGAACGCCTGCTTTAGGCGCTTTATGTGAGGTGTCTGGATGTGCGTACACTTCGAACGCCTTGTTCAGGCGCTTCATGTGAAGTGTATGAAAGTCAGGGCACTTCGAACGCTTACATCAAGCGCTTCATGTGCCTTGATGAAATGTACGAACACTTCGAACGCTACTTTAAGCGCTTCAAGTGTTCCACCAAGTCAAAAGTACTTTTCTCTGAATAAACACGCTTTCCCAAGGTCTGGTTCTGAGAAAATGTCAGTTTCAGTTCGAACTTGCATGAAGTGTTACATGAGGCGCTTCATGCCACTTCGAACGCCTTCTGTTGCCAACATGAGGCGCTTAATGTGACTTCGAACGCCTGTTCTGTTTCACATTAAGCGCTCCATGTGACATGGAACGCTTGTTCTTTTGACAGTTCAGGCGCTTCATGTTACCAACGGGACAAATGTCTTTTTGCTTCATTTTCTAACCAGTTGACTCTTTGTACCCTCTTCTTTTAGTGTTGTTTCAGCAGGTCTTCCCTCTCTCCCAGAGTTTCCAGGTTTCCATTCTTGGCCAAGGGTTTGAATCTTCTTTGAAATGGTTGCTACATGCCAAGAATTGCTTTCCAAAAATGCTGCTGTACCTCCACAAGCTGCCAAATCCCATTATTGGCTGGGCAGAAGATTTCAAACGGGAAGATTTTTGAAGGATGATAAAAGAAGGGTTTTGTTCATTCTCTTCTCTAACTTTCTACTACACAAGCTCTCAAGTCCTCTCAAGCTCAAGCTCTCAAAATATTTGTAATCCTTGTATATCTTTACTTTATTGTTGAGAGTGATTATTGTAAGAAGAAGAGTCTTCTTCTTGGTGAGATTTTCTGTGAGAGATTTTGGTAGATTGTTGGTCAAGGAGCAAGGGTGCTCTTTGTTTAAGTTTTCTAAACTTTGAAGTGTTTGTTGATAGTGTGTGGTGCACTATTCTCCCTACAAGATTTCTTTGAGGGCAAAGAAGATCTTTGGAGACAAAACTTCAAAGTGTTAGAACTCTTGGTTGTGGTCTAGGCAAGGTGCCTAGTTTGTATTCTTTTGATTTTGTTTTGGTTGTTGTTTCCCCCAAAAGAAATAACAATCCCCATTTCAAAATCCTTCTTGTGAAACATCAAGAAGGTAGAGGAGTAGAGTCTCTTGACTTGAACCTCTATACATACTCGTGTTCTTTCTTGTCTTTCAAGTTTTATCTTTCTAAAGAACACATCCAAGTATTGGTTGCACTCAAAAACGAAAAATAGTCACAAAATATCCATACTTGGTGAACACACTATTCAACCCCCCCCTTCTAGTGTGTTCTAGGGGACCTAACAATTGGTATCAGAGCCTCATCTTGCTTATTTGAGTCCAAATACAAGATTTGATCATTTCTAGTATGGATCCCTTTGTTTTTGATGATTTGGGTTCTCCTACTGCTGAAACCTCCAGAAGAAGGAGACAGGCCTCTGTTGATGAGGATGTGAGTTCTCCTACTGCTGATATTTTCAGAAGAAGGAGGCAGGAAACCCTATTCCCTTCTATCTCAAATGTTCATGTTAAAGTTCCCATGTTTGACCCTTTAAACTACCCACTGTGGAAGTCAAACATGGAAACGTACTTGCGTTCTTGTTCTCACAGAATATGGGTTGAGGTCTCAAAAGGATCTATGATTCCCATTGATATTGATGATCCTTCCCCGGAGGAGGAGTTCCAGTTGGCCATAAATAGCAAGGCTCTTGCTATTTTAAATAGCTCTCTTTCCACAAATGAGAGAGCTCAGATTCAAGGTGTCCAATCCGCACATGAGGCTTGGACAAAGCTTGAGATGATCCATGAAGGAACTTCTCAAGTAAGAAAGGCCAAAAGGAGACAGTTGATAAAACAATTTTACAACTTCACTGTCCCCAAAGGTGAAAAGATTGAAGAGTCCATCCAAAGATTCACCAAACTTGTCAACCTTCTCAAAGCGGTTGGCAAGAAGATAGAACAAGAAGATTTAAACCATTGCTTCCTAAACAGTTTAGGAAGAGAATGGAATGCAAAAGTTACGGCCATTGAGGAGTCCAAGGATCTTGAAACAATCACCTTGGACGAGTTATACGGGAATCTCATCACTTATGAGATTCATTTAGATGCACAAGAAAAGAATGATCCTATTCGCCAATCTTCAAAGGCGTTGGTCGTAGAGTCGGAGGACTCGGATGATGAAGTCGGACTTCTTGTCAAAAGATTCCGACGTATTGCAAGAAAAAATGGTGACGAAGCAAGGAGATTCGTCAAGGAAAGATACCCCAAGGACAAGGTGAAGGACCAAGAGAATAAATGCTACAAATGTGGGAAGCTTGGTCATTTCATGAAGGATTGTCGGGTGAAAGAGCCGCAACTCAAAGACAAGAAGGCCATCTACCAAAGGAAGAAGGCTTTGCAAGCGGAGGTAGCCCATTGGGAGAGCTTTCTTTCCGGATCCGAAAGCGACAATGGCGATAGAGATGATCTTGCACTCACGGGGGTGGTGGAAGATGATCTCGACAAGGAGTTCTTTGCACTAATGGCCATCGACGATGACAAGGAGGTATGCAATATTTCAACTCATTATAAATTTATTGATGAACGAGATGATTTAATACAAGAAAATGATCTCCTTGATTTAAAATATCAACGTGTCAAGAAAGAGTTTAGAGCATGCATAAATGAGTACAATGACACGTTAGAGAATCACATTGCATTGCAACTTGAGCATGACATATTTTTAACTATGCATGTGATTGCACTTGAAGAGAAACATGATTTGATGAAATCATGTGCTCAAGCCCTTGAGGATAAGAAAAATGATTCAAGGGTAGGTGCTAAAGAGATAAAGAATAAAGATGCATCTAGGCCAAGCATGAAAGTCAAACCTAGTGTCATGTATGCATCTAAGAAGGGAAACAAAAAGGAACAAACACAAGTGATCAAGGAGTCTAAAACCTCCTTGAAAAAGCAAAGGCACATGCCTAAACCAAAGGCTAATGCACCAAAGGTATCACAACCTTTGGTCCATGTTGTGAAACAAAAACCTTCTACTATTCCAAAGAAGGTGGTTCCTAAGAAGGAAACACGACATGTGCCAATGCACAAACATTTGCACAAGCATGCACCAACACACAAGCATACTCCTACATGTTTTTATTGCAATAGGAAAGGTCATGTAGAAAGAGTATGTAGAGCTAAGAATAATAAGAATCTTGTGTGGGTGCCGAAAGGCGAGATGAAGGTAACTAACCTTCAAGGACCCAAAATAAAAAGGGTACCAACTTCATATGGTTCTTTTGTAGGCCCTAGCACTCAATGGAGAAAGCGAAGACAAGAAGGTCAAATGGGTCGTGGACAGTGGGTGTTCCAACCATATGACGGGAGACAAACGTCTCTTCCATAGACTCACTATGCAAGACGGAGGAGTTGTCCACTTTGGCGGTAGCAAAGGCCAAATCAAAGGACATGGTATTGTGGGTAACGATTCCTTCTCTCTTAGTGATGTCTTATATGTTGTAGGTCTTAAGTTTAACTTGATAAGTGTCAGTCAACTTTGTGATGCTAATTATGAGGTAACGTTTTTGAAAACAAAGTGTGTTGTGAAAAAGGAAGAAAAGATTTTATTTGAGGCTTTGCGTTTCAAAAATATTTACAAAGTTAGCATCAATGATTTGGTTTCTCAAAATGTATCGTGTCTAGTTGCTAAGAATGATTTGACGCAACTATGGCATAGACGTCTCGGACATGTATGTTTCAAAACATTTAAATTTATTTGCGAAAATGATAAAGTCCGAGGCCTTCCAAAAATGAGTTTTGAAAACAATGACTTATGTGACACTTGTCAAAAGGCGAAACTTGTGAAAACAAGTTTCAAACCCAAGACAAATATTTCCACCTCCAAGCCCCTACAATTGCTTCATATGGATTTGTATGGGGATGTTGGAACAAGAAGCTTGGGTGGCAAACATTACACCTTCGTGGTTGTAGATGACTATACTCGTTATACGTGGGTGATGTTTCTTGCTAAGAAAAGTGATGCATGTAGTGAGTTTATAAGTCTAAGTAAACGATTGGAAAATCATGTGGGTGACACCATCAAAACCATCCGTAGTGATCGTGGTGGTGAGTTCGATGGTGATTTCGAAAGGTTTTGTGTATCCAAAGGATACTCTCATGATCTTTCGGCACCTAGAACTCCTCAACAAAATGGTGTGGCCGAACGGAAAAATAACTCTACAAGAAATGTGTAGAGCAATGTTAAACGAGTTCGGTTTGCCCAAGTATTTTTGGGCCGAAGCGGTTAATGCCGCTTGCCATGTGATCAATCGTGTCTATTTGAGACCATACCTAAATGTGACACCTTATGAGCTTTGGAATGGAAAAGTTCCCAACATTGGGTATTTCAAAGTCTTTGGTTGCAAGTGTTTTATACTTAATACCAAAGATACTTTGGACAAACTTGACCTCAAAGCGGATGAAGGTATCTTTTTAGGTTATGCCTCAAATAGTAAAGCATTTCGTGTTTTCAACAAAAGGAGTCAAAAAGTGGAAGAATCAATCCATGTTAAGTTTAATGAGTCACTTAGTGATGAACCTAAACTTAATGAGGATTGTGTAGAGGATGAAGATGTGACTCCTCAAGAAGAAATTTTTGAGGATGTTCCTATGGTTGTTCCTCAACGAGAAATCGTTGATGATCCTCCAAATGGAAACATCTTCGTTGACTTGAGAGTTGAACCTCTCGAAGGCACTCCTCCACCTTGTGTAAATGAACTTAGTGAGCCACGTAGAAGTGTCTCCTCTACTCACGTTGATTCACAAAATGTAGAAAATGCATCACAAATTCCGGAACATGAGGTTCATGATGATAATGAAGGTTCATCTCTTCCGGAACATGATCAAGAGGAAGTTGGAGGTGATGTCTCAAATCTTCCTAGATCATTTAAGCATAAAAGTTCTCACCCTCAAGAGTTAGTCATAGGTGATTTAAATAGAGGTATCACCACACGAAGGCAATATAGAGAGAATGCATTTGTCTCTCTTATAGAGCCTAAAAATATTAAGGAAGCACTTCTTGATGAAAATTGGATCTTGGTTATGCAAGAAGAATTAAACCAATTTGAAAGAAGTGATGTTTGGGAGTTAGTTCCCAAACCAAACGATCATCCTATTATTGGTACGAAATGGGTCTTTCGTAACAAGATGGATGATCAAGGTAATGTCACTAGAAACAAGGCTAGGTTAGTTGCTCAAGGATATCGTCAAGAAGAAGGTATTGATTTTGATGAGACATTTGCACCCGTAGCACGGCTTGAAGCTATTAGAATGTTGTTAGCATATGCTTGTTATAGAGATTTTACACTTTACCAAATGGATGTTAAATCCGCATTCTTGAATGGTGTTATTCAAGAGGAAGTGTATGTTGCACAACCTCCCGGGTTTGAATGTCATGATTCACCACATCATGTCTTCAAACTTAAAAAGGCTCTTTACGGCCTCAAACAAGCTCCAAGAGCTTGGTACGAGAGATTAAGTACTTTTCTTCTTAATAATGGTTTTTCAAGAGGTAAAGTTGACACTACTTTGTTCATAAAAGAACAAGGTAGGAATCATTTAATTGTTCAAGTATATGTTGATGATATTATTTTCGGTGCTACTAACAATTGTCTTTGTGAGCAATTTGCTAGTCTTATGCAAGGTGAGTTCGAGATGAGCATGATGGGCGAGCTAAACTATTTCCTTGGATTACAAATCAAGCAAACCAAAGATGGTGTGTACATTTCCCAAGCCAAATACACAAGAGACTTGCTCAAAAAGTACAATTTTGGTGAAGGAAGAGAGGTGAACACTCCAATGAGCACAAGTGCAAAGCTTGACAAGGATGAAAAGGGAAAACATGTCGAGGTAACCTTGTATCGTGGCATTATAGGTAGTCTACTTTACTTAACGGCTAGTAGACCCGATATTTTACATGCGGTATGCTTATGTGCTAGATTTCAAAGTGATCCTAGGGAGATGCATTTTATTGCGGTAAAACGCATCCTTAGATACCTTAGAAGTACTTTGAAATTTGGTTTATTTTATCCTAAGAATGCATGTTTTGATTTAAGAGGTTATTGTGACTCCGATTATGCGGGGAGTCTAGTTGATAGAAAGAGCACCTCCGGAACTTGTCAGTTTCTTGGAGATTGTCTCGTTTCTTGGTACTCCAAGAAACAAAACAGTGTGTCTCTCTCTACGGCGGAATCCGAATATGTGTCGGCCGCCTCGTGTTGTGCACAATTGTTATGGATGACTAACACGTTAAATGATTATAACATTCACTTCTCAAAGGTGCCAATTTTGTGTGATAACACGTCCGCCATAAATATTGCACAAAACCCCGTCCAACATAGTCGGACCAAGCACATTGAAGTGAGGTATCATTTCATCCGTGATTGTGTACAAAAGAACTTGGTTAGTGTAGAGTTTGTTCCTACACATGACCAACTTGCGGACATTTTCACGAAACCCTTGCCTAGTGATGTATTCTTATCTATAAGAAGTAGGTTGGGGTTGCTCAATATGGGTTGACAAAACCATCTTGAGTTTTTGAGCATGAAAATTTCAAAATTTTCAATATCAGTAGACATGAAGCGCTTCATCTTAGAATTGTTTAGGCGTTTGATATCACATCAAGCGCTTGATGTTAAAGATGTCACTTGTTCAAAGTGACATCAAGCGCTTTATCCAAGTATGTTCACTCGTTCGATGTGACATTAAGCGCTTCATCTGAATTTCCTCACTTGTTCAAAGTAACTTCAAGCGCTTCATCCGTCTGCATGAAGTCGTTCGAAGGTACTTAAGGCGCTTCATCCATCTTTTCAACTGCCGATGTCTCTTCAGCTTCGCGCCATTCTAGGATCATTATTTTCCATCAATTCTCTACAGTTTCCCTCCCTCTTTTCTCTCTCCCATTTTCCCATTTTTCACCATTTCCCACGTTCTGAACCCCTTCATCTTCCCACAATCTTTTCAACTTCCCTCCATCTCCCTTAAATTCCCTCTTCCTCATCAATCTTCCTCATCTCCTTAATCATCTTTCTGCATATTCCTTCAACCTTCTTGCACTCTACAATGGCTTCTGCTGGTTCATCTCAAAATGTCCCCACTGGTCATCGGAGGAAGAGACCTGCCGGAATCAGAGAACCCTCTGAACTCAAAGAAATCCGCAATTCTCTAACAAAAGACAATTTTCCATGGATGAAACGCAAACTTGATTCTGATGTTACAAAATCACCTCATCACACGGCCATGGGAGTTCATCTCTCTCTCTACTCTCATTTGCTGTACGAAGAATGGAAGAGCAAAAATAGACCAATTGCTCCGTTGAAACTGGTTCAGATCGATGATTTTACCGCTGCTCACAATGCCAACCAGGTTATTGCTCTTCTTGAAAAACAAGGATGGATTCATTTGTGGCTTAGGTCAGACATGCAATCCTACTCTAAAACTCTTACCCGCAAATTTTATGCTAACATGTGGATTACCCCTGATTCTGAGAACTCCTCCTTCTCCTTAAACACTGTCATAAATGGTACCCCTCTCAGTTTTTCCATTCAGGAAATCTGTACCCTTTTAGGAGTTAGAAATGATGGGTTAAGTGAGTTTTCTGTGTTTGATTGGAGCGACCGCTACGGCATCAGTGAGCAAGATGTCAAATTCCACCTTCAATACTTTCCTACCAAAAAGACTCAAAACATGCCTTTAGTCAATCGAATTTTACTTGCTGTCGTTACCTACTGTGTGAACGGGAAAGCGACTAGAAATCCGAGTAATATGGATTTTTATGTTACCTACCGTATTCTGCAAGAGACACAGTTAAACTTTGGTTGGATTCTTGTTGAGGTTATGATGGCCGCGCTAAGGAAAGGTTCTAAAGCCTTGCCTTTCGCTAATATCGTAACCATGCTAATCAAGTCTAAAGGCATTGAAATTTCTGCCGACTCCCTCACAAATGTGGCCCACACTGACTACTACGATAACTCTAATATCGCTCAGGCCATTGATTCTCAGCGTCGAAAAAGTACTCTTCATCCCGACCTTGCTGATGAAGTTGACGAAGGTCCTCAAGACGGCGATGGGAGTAGTACAAATGCTGAGTTGATTGCACGCATCCAGTCTCTGGAACAGTCTGTTCAGCACCTTCAGCTCAGGGATGCGCGTCATGAATATCGTTTTGGAATCCTTAAAGCAGCCGTTCTCCAAGAAATGCCATGGGCATCATTTCCCCCTGATTTTGATGATTTAGGGGGAGACACTGCTGCTGCTGCTACTGCTGGAGGTTCAGGAATGGGTGTTGGTGGAGTCGAACAAGCTGGTGGAAGTGGTCAACCAATGGGTGGTTTTGCTGAATATGCTGCAAGCCGGTTCAGTTTTGGTGATCTGCAGCATCCTGGCGGAAGTGGTGCTGGCTCGGGTGGTGGAGTGTAGCTGATTTTTGTTTTCTTTATTTCTGCTGTTTGAAATATGTTGGTCATGCGATGACTAAAAACTTTTCTCTTCCTGATGATGTTTGAAATCCCTCTCCTTTATGGTTAATTTTTATTAATGGTTTTCTTGTGAAAATTTATCCTGAATCATTTGATATTTTTCTTAAAGTATTATGCACTATGTGAGGGAGAGCATATGTTAAGGAGGAGTAAATTAAAATGATGCATGTTGTGAAATCATCAAAAAGAGGGAGAATGTTAGAATATGATTTGGTTTTGATGATTTGCACAAGGTTGGTACTTGAATTTGTTAGATTAGGCGCTTCAAGTTGATGGTTTGAAGTTGTACACTTTGAGCCCTCACTTCAGGCGCTTAATGTACCTTGGTGAAGTCCAGTACACTTCGAACGCCTGCTTTAGGCGCTTTATGTGAGGTGTCTGGATGTGCGTACACTTCGAACGCCTTGTTCAGGCGCTTCATGTGAAGTGTATGAAAGTCAGGGCACTTCGAACGCTTACATCAAGCGCTTCATGTGCCTTGATGAAATGTACGAACACTTCGAACGCTACTTTAAGCGCTTCAAGTGTTCCACCAAGTCAAAAGTACTTTTCTCTGAATAAACACGCTTTCCCAAGGTCTGGTTCTGAGAAAATGTCAGTTTCAGTTCGAACTTGCATGAAGTGTTACATGAGGCGCTTCATGCCACTTCGAACGCCTTCTGTTGCCAACATGAGGCGCTTAATGTGACTTCGAACGCCTGTTCTGTTTCACATTAAGCGCTCCATGTGACATGGAATGCTTGTTCTTTTGACAGTTCAGGCGCTTCATGTTACCAACGGGACAAATGTCTTTTTGCTTCATTTTCTAACCAGTTGACTCTTTGTACCCTCTTCTTTTAGTGTTGTTTCAGCAGGTCTTCCCTCTCTCCCAGAGTTTCCAGGTTTCCATTCTTGGCCAAGGGTTTGAATCTTCTTTGAAATGGTTGCTACATGCCAAGAATTGCTTTCCAAAAATGCTGCTGTACCTCCACAAGCTGCCAAATCCCATTATTGGCTGGGCAGAAGATTTCAAACGGGAAGATTTTTGAAGGATGATAAAAGAAGGGTTTTGTTCATTCTCTTCTCTAACTTTCTACTACACAAGCTCTCAAGTCCTCTCAAGCTCAAGCTCTCAAAATATTTGTAATCCTTGTATATCTTTACTTTATTGTTGAGAGTGATTATTGTAAGAAGAAGAGTCTTCTTCTTGGTGAGATTTTCTGTGAGAGATTTTGGTAGATTGTTGGTCAAGGAGCAAGGGTGCTCTTTGTTTAAGTTTTCTAAACTTTGAAGGGTTTGTTGATAGTGTGTGGTGCACTATTCTCCCTACAAGATTTCTTTGAGGGCAAAGAAGATCTTTGGAGACAAAACTTCAAAGTGTTAGAACTCTTGATTGTGGTCTAGGCAAGGTGCCTAGTTTGTATTCTTTTGATTTTGTTTTGGTTGTTGTTTCCCCCAAAAGAAATAACAATCCCCATTTCAAAATCCTTCTTGTGAAACATCAAGAAGGTAGAGGAGTAGAGTCTCTTGACTTGAACCTCTATACATACTCGTGTTCTTTCTTGTCTTTCAAGTTTTATCTTTCTAAAGAACACATCCAAGTATTGGTTGCACTCAAAAACGAAAAATAGTCACAAAATATCCATACTTGGTGAACACACTATTCAACCCCCCCTTCTAGTGTGTTCTAGGGGACCTAACAATTCCTTGAGTTTTTCTGTTACTAAGGAAAAAAGACAGATTTTATTAATGCAAATATGCAATATTGTGGAGAAACATTAGAAGCCAAACACCCACAGCCGTCACAATAATGGTACATGAAAAACCAAGCTGACCCAACGCATGAGCAAGAGCATTTGCTTGTGAGACTTTTTGCCTCGGTCTATATCTCATAATTTATCTTATTAAATGAAACTATTGTAATGGTTATGCATATTAATTTAACAACTTTAATACACATATATATATATGTGTGTATATAACACAAACAATGTGTCTCGGTGTTCTAGGCTCCTGTGTTTGCGCAGAGTCCGGAGAGAGACTGAATCGTTTTGCGATCTAATGTATGCAGCCTTACATTACACTTCATGCAAAAGGCTATTTTCGCTGCTCGAACCCGTAACCTCAAAGTCACAAAGCGACAATCTTACCATTGCTCCAAGACCGTCTTTTTATATATATGTGTATGTGTGTGTGTATATATATATATAACCTTGGTAAATAAACTGTATAATAGAGTATGTCACTGACCGTCCTCGTAATCTTTCAATTGAATTTTCCCATATGCAGCGGTTTTGTTACCTTTTAGTAGGGCTGTAAATGAACCAAGCCGTTCGGTTGTTCGGTTCGTTTGGCTCAAGCTCGAGCTCGAGCTCGGTTCGGATAAAAGGTTAATGAACAGAGTTTGAACACCTTTTTTCTGTTCGAACTCGGTAAGTGGCACCGTTCGTTTAAGGTATTCGGCTCGTTAATGTTGTTCGTAAGTTAAACGAACCAAGCTTGAACAATTAAATATGTTCGTTTAAATAAACGAACAAGCTCGGCTCATTCGCTAAGTTAAATGAACCAAGCTTGAACAACGCAATGCTCGGCTCGTTTGGCTCGTTTATAGCCCTACCTTTTAGTGCTTCAAGTAATGCGAATCCAAAGGGAGATCCAAACGGATCGGACACATAAACAGATAAACGTCAATTACATAAAAGTCATAAGATTCTATTAAAAAAATTTCCTTTTCTCATATAATAATTACTCCTGATGCTCTCTGTTTGTTAAGTTGGGAATCTCAGGATCTCCGTTTCAAAATCGACTGCAGACATCACTTTTTAGATAAATAATATGTACTTATATTTTATTTAATCATTTGACACGATAAGTTTATTATGAGATATTATTAGTATACATAACGTAAAATATTTAATAACACTCGTTTAGGTTTCTATATATATATTTAAATGTTTGATATATAAGGTTACCAATTTTATAAATAATGTTATTACATTGAGTGAATGTTATTTCTTTCATATGATTCGAAAAATATGAAAGAAAAAATTGAGTTAAATCCTCTATTACACGTTTTCAACAAATTACAGTTATAATCATTAAAAAAAAGTAGAAATCGATTGTTAGGATACTACAAGTAATGAACTTGCCTACGTGGAATTTTTCATCTTCTCGCTAGCTGAGCTGGACAGACTTTCTACCAGAGCAAGAATTGGATATTTGGCCCCAGGGGCATAGTCCAGTGGTAAGTGGCAAAGGTGATTGGGGCTAGAACCCCGACGTCCCGAGTTCGAGTCCGTGTGGAGACAATCCTTGTTGAAATATTACAAGGGTTGCCTCTGGGCTGGCTGAGTCTCGTGTATCCTCTCCCTTTGCAGGACTGCCGGTGGAGCACTTCCCTCGATTTACATCCCACCTGGCTAAGGGGCCTCTGGTACAGGTGGGGGGAGAACCCACTCCCTCATCAAAGAATTGGATATTTGGATAATAACACTTGCGTGCTCTGCTCAGCAACTCCAGAAAATTTACAGCATTTGTTCTTCTCATGCTCAGATATTAAAGAGGTATGAGACTCGATCTCAGTATTGCTGTCACTACCGAGAGGACTTCATTCCCTTCTCAGGATGAGGCATGGGAAGCCAGAAAGCTTAAGGAGAAAGTCTTAAAAGCTTAAAATAACCAAGATAACTCTGGCTGCATCAGTTTACTACACTTGGCAGGTCAGAAACAAAAAGATTTTTTAAGGAGCATCTTTTGTATCTAGGGATGTAACTCATAGAATATGCACACATATATTCAGAATTATGTATAAGATGTATCCCCACCTTTTAGACATGTGCAACTTATTGCCCACTGTCTAGATGTCTTACATTTTCTGATCGTTACTTATTAACTATCTTGTTGACTTATATGATAGGGTTATTATATAAGTTGATCCCATCTTATGTCTTGATTCATCTGCTTAATATATTTACCTTTTAACCAGAAAAGGAAAACACAGAACCCTAACTTTGGGTCATGTTCATCTTAGAGTAATTTCAATCTTGATCTTCTATTGCGACTTTGGACGGTGTATCCCACTTCAAACTTATGCACATCTATATATATATATACTCCAATTTATCATGTGTTAAAAGTGACAGAAATAGCCATGTCTTATATATATATATATATATATATATATATATATATATATATATATATATATAGGCCATTGATTACTGAGTATTATATAGTTTGAAGAAATTATCCCAGTCATATGATATGGAATTATAATATTCTTTTCTTGCAACTAGAAGGAACCGGTTTTGACATGCGTGTCGCTATTCTTTAAAAATTGACATGCTTCCCGTGCCAACTAATTTTATAAGTTAGAATGATTGACATTAAGGACCACATGATTCCTCACCTCTACCACCACCTCCAATCTCCGCAAACCCCACACCAACCCTCCCCCCCCCCCCCCCAAACACAAGATCGTTTTGAGCTGTATTGTTCGTTAATTGAATATTACTAGATTGTGAATCCTTGTTTTCCCATAGTGAAAAATGGAAGGACGTTCCGATACATTAAGCTTTCGCGTTTGCGTAGGATCTGAAAAAAGACCGGATCGTTTCGCGATCTGATATATGCAGCCTTATGCACACGATGTTGTTTACGCAGTTTGAACCTATAAACAGGATTGAGCATAAAAAATTTTTTCCTGAAGGGAGTGGAGAATTTTTTTTTTGGTCTCGGGATCAGTGGAGAAATTTAATTAGTGCTTCGATGTATATGTTGAGCGAGGCATTGGTACGACATTACAAACTGTCACTAGGTATGAACTTAATAAAAAAAAAACTCAGAAGAAATCCGAAATATGTAAATGAAAATCAAAAGATAGTATGTATAAACTTATAAGCTAAGTCTACGTAGCTACACGTATTTTTAAAGTTTAAATTCATTCCTTTTCTTTTCAATTTTTCTACTACGCAAAAAAAAATACATAAAATGATAACATTATTTAAAAAACATATATACTAACAATAACATTAGCTCATTGTCTTAGAGGCTCCAGCATATGGCGGGATATGGGAGATCAGATGTACACAACCATACCCATTTTTTAGAAACACACAGAAATTGTTTTACCCATAATAAAAATTGCGTCAAGATGTGTTCGATCAACTGATACTTCACCATATAAGAAACGCAGCCAATTTAGTAAGCTATTTTACTCCATCGGAGATATTTAAAAAACATGTGGGATCATTATTGCATCAGTTTTATTAAGTGTACAATCTAAATGAAACGAATTCAAACAGGAGTAAGATACTAAGTTAAGAGTATCAGTTATAATTCTGATGTCAAGCAATAGCTAAGCGTTCAAGATAATTAAGTAAACACGCTCTTTAATAGATACTTTATCCTAAGAGACAAGTATTTTGTTCTTTAATAGATACTTTATCAGGTATTCAGCGGCCTGCTAAGGAGAGGCACAGAACATGCAGACCTATACTAGGGACACACCCTTAAGATCTACATTAGAGTCTGACGATAAGGCACACAGGCTGCGGGATTTGAAGTTAACACTTTTCTAGCAATTCTGTCTCTCCGAAACCAATGGAGCTATGCTCTGCGGGCGACTAGTATTTTGTTCTTGGTGCATATAGTCTCTGAGTACAAATAAATTGTTAGGGTTAAGTATACATGATTTCTTATATATAACTAGGAAAGGAGCTTGTTGGAAACTACACTGAAATACTGATCCACGAGTAGAGATGCTGTCACCTTACACCACAAAAAGAATTTGGTTTTGCGACGAAAAAGTCACCGACGAAACAAGGTATGTCGGTGTTTCGTCGGTAATTTGCGACGAAATTGCGATACACGCATTTTCGTCATTAATTGCGACGAAACTACGATGAAATGCATTGTCGCTAACAAAAAAGTAGTTAGGTTCATCCTTTCGTTACAATTTCGTCGGTGTTTTGTCGGTGGTTCGTCACTACTCTGTGTGTTTTGTTCGTCGCTATTTAGTTTGTAGCATTTCGTCGCTATATCATTGCTAATGTGTCGCTAAAATTCCAGAACACGGATAAACAAGGAAATAAATTCGTCGATTAGTAGGTTCTCGGCGTTGTGTATCGTCGGTTTTTTGTCGATGAAACCCGCGTGTCGCAAATGTTTTGTTTTACTTTTCGTTCGTATTCCGATTCGTCGCTGTGTCGTCGCAGATCTCGTCGAGGATTAAATGCGTGTATGAATTAAGAAAAAAGAAAGCGGTGATTGGGAAAAAAATTTATTCATTTAAAATAAAAATTTACATTATGAAGACAAAAAATTAAAAAAAGAAATCTAAAAGAGAAGCGGAGAGGGGCCGTTCACTCTTCGTCATCGAAAGAAAGAGTGGCCGCCACATTCTCCGCGAACTCTTTGAAGAGGCGCTTCAGATTATAATATTTGACTTTCAACTTGCGCAGCCTTCTGTTCACGCCGTGCAGTTGCCTCGACTGCTGCTGCATGTTTGCTATAATTGTAGGAGTCTGTTGTGGAGGTGTACTGTTTGCCCCTCCATGCCTTGGGGTTGTTTTATAACGACGGGGCATACTTTGTATTTTGTTTATGAAATGTAAGGCTGTGGGGTCATATATAGGTAAACAAAGCGACGAATCTGCGACGAAATTTTTTTCCGTTATTCAACACCGGAAGATGTGCGGGCGTGACACTTCGTTCGAATTAGCGACGACTTAGCGACGTAAATTCATCGTACGTTGTAACCATCGGGCACTATACGGACACTGCCGAATAGCGACGCATTAGCGACGCTGTAGCGACGAAATGCGTCGTATGGTGTGAAGAGCCGTCGTGCGTCGCTAGTTCGTCGGTAAAGCGTCGCTAAATTCAAACATCGATAATAAATTCACCAGTTATTAGGTTCTCGTCGTTGTATTAAGTTTCGTCGGTATATAGTCGCTGTTTAGTCGGTGAATTAGTCGTCCCAAACTTTTTCGAACCACATTTCGTTTGTATTTTAGCGTCGTCTGTATTTTAGCGTCGTCGAGATTCGTAAGGGATTAAACACGTGTTTAAATAAAGAAAACGAAAGCGATGATTGGAAAAAAAACTTCATTAACATAGAATTATAAATTACAAAATACATAAGGAAAAAACGAAAAAAAATCTAAAAGAATAGCGGAGAGGAGCCGTTCACTGTTCGTCATCCGAACAGAGAGTAGCAACACTCTCCGCACACGCCTTCAGAAGGCGTCTCAGCTGCGCAGCTTTGGCTTTGATGTGCATCTGCCTTGTGTGCAGGTACTCGAGACGCTCATCCTGGTCGTTAAGCACCTCCCTCATATTCTCCACTGTTTTCCATAGCTCCTGTATTTCTACACGAGGATCGCCGATTTGGAGATCCTCTTGCCGCCTTGGCCCCTGCACAGTGGGTTTGGAGGAGTCAGCCGGCGGGGGTGCTTGTGGTTGTGGAGGAACCGGTGCAGGTGCCGGTGGTTGAAGACCCCGTCTTGGGTATGTACGACCACTACCACGTCGTCCCTGGGCCTTAGTACGAACCATATTTGTCATTTTTATATGATTATAAAGGAGATTTTGTTTTTTATATTATGAGAGTCACGGCATGCTGTTTATATAGGGGAATTCAGCGACGACATAGCGACGACTTAGCGACGTAAATGCATCGTAAGTTGTAACAATCGGGCACTCTGCGGACACTGGATAGCGACACCTTAGCGACGCAAATAGCGACGAAATGCATCGTATGGTGTGAAGATACGTTGTGTGTCGCTATTTCGTCAGTAAGGCTGCAGGCGTTGGGACTGCCGGTTCAGAAGATCGATTGTTGTTCGGAGGGGTGTATCATATACTGGGGCATCAACGAGGATAAAGACAAGTGCAGATCTATGGGACACGCAGGTGGAGAACGAACAAAAGAAACCGGAACGTGCCAAGAAAGCAATTCTACTATTTACCTCTCGCCCCTAGACTGCAGAGGCTCTACGCATCCGGTGCCACAGCTAGCCAGATGAGGTGGCATGCGGAGCACTACACGAAATACAGTGAGATGTGCCATCCATCAGACGGCGAAGCTTGGAGGACGTTCGATGCGATACATCCGGGTTTTTCGTCAGAGACAAGGAACGTTAGGTTGGGGTTATGCACCGACGGGTTCAACCCGTTCGGACAATCGGAAGAGCAGTATTCGTCGTGGCCTGTCATCGTGACGCCGTACAATCTACCACATTGGATGTGCATGAAGAAGCCGTACATGTTCTTGACTGTGATCTCACCGGGGCCTAGGAATCCGAAACAGAAGATCGACCTATACCTGCAGCCATTGATACAGGAGCTGAAGTGGTTGTGGGAGTTTGGCGTGGAGACGTTCGATGTATCGAGCAAACAAAACTTCCAGCTACGCGCTGCGCTGATGTGGACGATCAGCGACTTCCCGGCTTATTCTATGTTGTCGAGGTGGAGCACAGCGGGGAAATACGCTTGCCCTTGCTGCATGAAGCAAGCGAAGACGATGTCCTTGAAACATGGACGTAAGATTTGCTGGTTCGACAGACATAGGAAGTTCCTGACCAGACGTCATTTGTACAGAAAGAACGTGACGGTGTTCATGCCTGGCATCGTCGAGAAGGACACGAAGCCCGAGCTTCTCACGGGTGCGGAGGTGTTGGAGGAGATAGACAGTTGTGGATTCGTGGGGGTCGCTGATGATCCGGACGGCAGCCACAACGCAGACCTGGCCCGTGACTGTATCGGGTGGAAGAAGAGAAGCATATTCTGGGAGCTTCCGTACTGGAAGAGCAATATGATCCGACACAACCTGGATGTCATGCACATTAAGAAGAACGTGTTTGACAACATCTTCAATAAAGTATTGAATGTGCCTGGAAAAACAAAAGACAATTTGAAGGCACGACTTGATATGCGCGACCTCAAAATGCGACCGGAGCTGCATCCCGTTGGCACATCCTACATGCCGAAGTCCTCGTACACGCTGACTGCGGAGCAGGTCAGTGCGTTGTTAGCGTGGCTGGGGACGGCTAGATTTCCTGATGGCCATGTTTCGAACCTGTCGAAGAACATCGACGTGAATAAATGCGGTTTGCACGGGATGAAAAGCCACGACTGTCACGTGTTCATGCAACGGTTGATGCCCATTGCATTCTGCAAGCTGCTTCCAACCAATGTATGGGAAGCACTTACCGAGATGAGTCTGTTCTTCAGATGTCTTACATCCACGAGACTCAGGGCGGATGATATGTCAAGGCTGGAGGGCGAAATCCCAGTAATCATATGCAAGCTGGAAACTGTATTCCCTCCGGCCTTCTTTGATTCAATGGAACACCTGCCAGTTCATCTACCATACGAGGCACGCGTTGGTGGTCCTGTTCAGTACAGGTGGATGTATCCGTTCGAGAGATACTCTTATTTATTACGTGACGTTATTATGTGTCTAAGCGCGAGCATGCTTAACAAGTTGTCTCATCATGTGACGTTGGAGTATTCACTATGTGAACAGATATCTCAAACATTTGAAGTTGAACATCAGGAACAAGGCAAAAGTCGAGGCCTCGATATGCAATGCCTATCTGACGGAGGAAGCCTCGACCTTCGTGTCTCATTACTTCGAGCCAGATGTCCCGTCGAGGTGCAGAGATGTTCCCCGGAACGATGACGGCATTTCCAGATCCGGTGTCCTCCCGATATTCACACATCCGATCAGATTTCACGGACAGGGAAAGGAAGTGATATTAGGGGACAGCGATCTGAAGATTGCTCATTCTTATATTCTGCGCAACTGCCGTCAAGTTGACCGTTCCCAGAGGTATAAACAATATCCAATTTTAATTTGTAAATACCTTGCGCTACTCTATCCATTATATTACAAAGGTATACTGGGTACTCATTCGTAATTTGCTTCAGCTTGTTCGTTGATTTATTGCAAGAACGTTCACCGGGTATATCGAGCGATGCAATAAACAATGAGTTAGATGCCAAGTTTGCTGATTGGTTCAGATGGCATGTAAGTTTACATATGTGCTGCTTACGTGTACGTCATGTGATACGCATTTATTGCCCCGCTGATGTATACTTACTTGTCGTTTTACAGGCGAGCAAAGGTTATCTGGCTGACGAAGAGTACGATTACATTCTGATACCAGTAGCCGAGGGTCCATTGAACAGAGTCATGCGCTACGACATGTGTTTTGTGAACGGTTATAGATTCCACATAGTCTCCCATGCCAGCCGAAAATCGTCAGAGAACAGCGGAGTGTGTGTCAAACGGTATGACAATAGCCCAGACGAGGATGACTTCTACGGCTACCTTACTGACATCATTGAGCTCGAATATCCCGCATTGCCTATAAAGCGGGTGGTGCTATTAAAATGCGAATGGTACGATCCAACTCGGCAAGGTTATCGCGATGGCACAAAGATTCACGACCGATATAAGTTGGTAGACATACACCAAGGGCGACGGTACAGAAAGTACGATCCATTCGTTTTGGCTAGTCAAGCGTCCTAGGTGTACTATCTATCGTATCCGACGACGAGGATGAATACGAGCTCAAAAGACTGGCAAGCCGTGTGCAAAGTGAAATCGAGCAAGTTTGATGTCAGTATCCAGCCAGGTTCAGATGGCATGGATGCCGCATTTCAAGAAGAAAACCCGCCCGTTGTGGATACGACACATGTTCAACTGCACAATCTCCCTCTAAATGACCCCAACGGCGGTTTCATCGAAATTCATCTCTACATACAACCGGCTGACAATATTGAAGATGTAGGCGAAGACGAATACGAGGATGAAGAGGACGACGAGCATGTAGATGAAGATGAAAATGAAGATGCTTATGAGGATGCGGATCATAATGAAGATTGACGTTAGTCAAAATTTTTATGTACCTCTTTATGTGAAAGTGTGCATGTGTTGATGTACTTATACATATGTATATACATAATGTGTGTCTGTAAGTACTTTATATTTTGTATTCTTTTTTTTCAATACTGAAGACACCGACGATTTACCGACGAAATGTGTCGTCGCAAATTTGAAATAAAGACGACACAAGAAATAGCAACGACACACGAAATAGCGACGAACTCCCGTCGCTATTTCGTCGCAAAATTTCGCACTTAAACCAGAAATCCCCCTTCTTCTTCCCCATTTCAGCGAATTTCTTCCCCCCAATTTCAAAACTCCCTCCCTTCCTCTCCCCCACCGGTGACTCCCCGCCCCTCTAATCCTTCTTATTGACCCATAGCCCGAAAGACATCAAAGAAAAAAAAGGAAGAAGGTGAAATCTTTTCCAAATAAGCAAGGATTCAAGAGTAGAGGCAAGTATTTTCTTTTAAAGTTTAATTTATTTAGTGTCTTGAAGCATTAAGGGCATAAACCTTCAAGAATCTAACTTGTTATATATTGTTTAATTCCCTCTCTTGTTATAGTTATTAGAAAAATGAAGAAGGGTCTAAGGGGAGGGGACGGATTTCTTGGTAATGGGCTGCTGGGGGTGGCTCTCTACCCCACGGCTTGGTTCAGGAAGTGGGGAGGGGTGGATTTTAGTTTCAAACCTCATATTTGTAATGGCGGGGGTTTGGCTGTGGCGGGGTGGGTGTTGGCAGGGGTGGGCAGTGGGCGGGGGTGGTTGTTGGCGCGGGGGTGGATGTGGCGGGTGGCTGTGGGCGGGGGTGGGCTGTGAAGGGGGTGGCTGTGGGCTGTGGCGAGAGTGGCTGTGGGCGGGGGTGGGTGTTGGCGGGGGGTTGGCTGTGGCGGGGTGGCTGTTGGCGGGGGGTTGGCTGTGGCGGGGTGGCTGTTGGCGGGGGTGGCTGTGGGCAGCGGTGGGCAGTGGGCGGGGTGGTTGTTGACGGGGGGTGGATGTGGCGGGTGGCTGTGGGCAGGGGTGGGCTGTGGCGGGTGGGTTGTTGGCGGGGGGTGGCTGGGCGGGTGGCTGTTGGCGGGGGTGGATGTAGGCGGCGGTGGGCTATGGGCGGGGGTGACTGTGGCGGGGGTGGCTGTTGCCGGGGGTGAGTGAAGCAAGTATGTTGGTGATCATGTGGCTAAGTGATTTATTAAATAGTTTTTATTTATTTTTCAAGTTTGCAGCTCAAATAATGTATATTATTGAAGCCATGTATTTTGTTTAGCTAGTTTATGGTTGAAACATGTTTGTTGTTAAACTGAATTGTGTTTACTTTGGGCATCCCATAATTCTCTTTAATTTACTATTTTTATGCATAATTCATGTTACAAGTTATGTATCATAAGGATGTAGAGGTGATGTATATTTTCAAGTGTAATTTGTTTAGAGGAGATGCATATTTATGCTTTAAGTATCAAGTTCAAGTGATGTATACTTTGAAGTATAATTTGATGATGAAGTTTGATTATGTAGTTTGGTTAATCATGTCATGTTGTTGGATTTGGATTTGTCTTTGGAGAGGCCATTAAGGCCGGGAAACCTCCGATAAATGAATAGGTCATGCCGAAATTTTCAAAATTATTAATATCTTGCATTAAATGTATGTAAACACTTATCATTTTTTGGACATCTTATTTATCTGGCCAACCAACCCTAAACTTGTTGAATGTGCCTTTTAAATTTTTCACCCTTGCAGATCTGATGGCTAATGAGGGTTTACCGACTCGATTCACCTACCCACCAGCTATACAGGCCCTCTCAGGAGAGTTTAATCTGTTCTTTTCTCAGCATGAGCTGCTTGGTTCGGTTTCGACCGCCGCTCTGGCTACGGACGCAGACCTTTTAGGGTCTGCCGATAGGTCCGCACCCCCCAGATCTACGACGCCACCCACACCCACCGGTTCAGCACCTCATCCGGCGTCTGATGGGGCATCGGACGAGGGTGTCATACCAGGGCGTCGTGCCCTCCCTTGGTCACATGATACCCATACGTAAGTAATGATTTATTTTTTTGACACGTTTTCAAATATATTTCACGCGTTATTTTTTCCTAACAACTTCACCTCTTTCAGGTTTGCACCGGACTCGGGCCAGATTTCCGGTTGCATCACTCGGTCCTTCCACCTGAGGCAGGACCCAGCTGGATATGCCTGGTCCCGTGTCACCCCGCAGACACGTAGGTTCTACTGGGATGAGTTTCAGGTATTCAAATTTGATGAATTTCACTTTTTGATGCGTAATCGATCATTACTTTTCTAACCACGTTTTTATTTTTCCTCCGTATAATAATTGCAGGAGGCGTACAGCTGGACAGCCGACATCGCCCACGACGTGGAGCAGGCCTGGCGGCAGAGAGCCGCCAAACGCTACAGGGACTTCGTCAACTCGCACAAGACCAAGTGGGAGCATGACCCCATTTCTGCCAGGCCTGCCTACGTATTCGAGGCCACCTGGGCGGGGTGGATAGAAGGGTGGATGGACTCTGCTAACCAAGCCCGCAGCGCCCGGAACGCGGCGAACCGGCGCAGCGGCAATCTACTGGGCCCAGCACCTGCCACACACTCAGATGGTTCGGTTTCTCACGCCACCACGATGCGTTCTATGGTAAGTATTTTAATATTGGATTATTTAGATTCATTGATTTCATTGGATTATTTAGATTCATTGACTTAAGTGGATTATTTAGATTCATTGACTTAAGTGGATTATTTATATTCATTGATTTCTTATGTTGCGCTGTTGTTTTTTTGGTATTCGTATATGGTTAATTTAAGTAGTGTATGTGTTCATTTGCCTTTTTCTTTTTATTTTTGATTTGACTTGGGAGAGGCCTTTAAGGCCGGGATACCTCCGATAAACGAATAGATCATGCCGAAATTTTTAAAATTCTGGATTTCACTAACATATTTTATTTCATTCTTTCAGCACGAGGAGACGGGGGAGTGGCCAGCCTCCTACGATCTCTTCTACAAGACGCATCGGAAGAAAACCTCCGACGGGACGGAGGACTGGATCACGGCGAAGGCCCACGACATCAGTGTAAGTAGACTACGATATCATTTGTTTTTTCCTTAGTTTGTTTTATTTCTAAACCCTAACAATTCTTATTTTCATTTCAGGACGAGTACAACAGATTACTCGCACATAGGGGAAAAGATGCCGACAAGAACCGTGCTTATTGGGATGCGGTTCGGACCATCGGCCCTTAGAATAAGAAGAAGAGGGAGGTGTACGGGGTTGGATCAGCAGCGCCGCGATTCTTTCCCGAAGTTCTGCATCTAGGTGCTTCCTCTGAGGCCAGCACCTTCGCGCCTTCTGCGACCCCAGAGGATATTTCGCGCCTGGAATCAGATCATGCGGCGCTGCAGCATGAGATGGAGACCATCAGGGCGCAGCATGAGGAGAGTGTACAGGCACTGCGGTCGCAGCTGACTCAGACCAAGCAGGCGCCGCAGCAATCGGTTTAGCAGGCGCTTCAGCAGACGATGCAGGTGCAGCAGGCGACGAACCAGCAAATCTCGCAGCTATCACATCTCATCATCTCTTTCATTTCCAGCTCCTCGCAGCCTCAGCCTCGCCCTCCTGATGGTCACTCTTCTCCGCATGATCTCCCTCCATCTTCTTCTGCATAGTATTTCATTTTTTGATTTTTCGTACAGACTATTTCATTTATTGTATTGACATATTCTTTGTTCTTTTATATTTTATCTGACATTTATACGGATTCTATTTCGTTTGTGTTGTTTAATTATACGAACTTCAATACGCAAATACCGTATTTCTGTATAATATTCGTACAAATGATTTAATATATAAAATAAAATATATTATAAAAATTAAATAATAATAAAAACTATTTAATTAATAATATATTGATATTATTAATAAATTATAAATATTTAATATTTAATATTTAATATTAAATTAATATTTAATATTAATTTAAATAATAGCGACGAACCTGCGACGAAACAAAAATGTCGCAGACCTGAAATAAAAAAAATCAAAAATTTTAAAATAGCGACGACAAAACATACACCGACGAAAATCTGCGACGAAACAGAAATGTCGCAGACCGAAAATAAAAAAATCAAAAATTTTAAAATAGCGACGACAAAAGATATACCGACGAAACGACGACGGAAATAACAGGTCGCAAACCTGACAGATTTTCGTCGCAATTGTGCGACGAACCGCCGACGAGCCTTTTCTCGTCGCAATATAGCGACGCTTCACCGACGAAAATCACTTTGCGACAAGCCGTATAACGACCTACAGATTTCGTCGCAATTTCGTCGCTATATGCCTTTAGCGACGAAATTACGACGATTTTTGTCTGTCGCTATCTCTTTTTTTGTGGTGTTAACATCCTCTTCTCCTTTTCAGTTTGAAAAGTAACAAGGCTCATGACCGTCATTTATATATTTATGCAATAGATTGAGATTTAGTCCGTATATATAGACACTTTAGAGTATATTTAGAGGCTTAGATACTTTCTACACTTTAGGTTGAATTTGCATTTTTTTTGTGTTTGCCTTTGTTTTACATTATTTTGTGTATATAAAGGGTTATGTCTATTTTAATGTCGGAAGCTGTCTATTTTGTATTTATTAAATTCATTCACTAACTCACTAACACATCATATCCATATTATTGTGTCATTTATGCAAGTACATATAGAGATGGTGGTCTCACTGGAATCAAACTTTCTATCCTTTAGAATAGAGGTGTTGTTTGCATATCTCTTACCCTCCTCAGACTCTAATGACAGCTTCTGCTGTCGTTGAGATATACTATGTATGTGTTATTGTTGTTATATTGAGGTTATGTGTGAAAAGGAAAGACGAGAAAATTAAAAGAAAAACAACTCTAATATTGGAGTCCATAGAATAACTGATGTAATGTTGTCTTTTTGGATACAAAAAGTCATACTCAGAGACCGAGATTGTTCTAAATTCTTGTGTCAAAGGTCATACTCTGCCTCTGGAGGTCCCCACCGCTCTAGCCTTAAAGAAGCATTGTGGATGATGTAAATCAGGAGTCCAGCGGCCTCCTAGATTGAGTGAATACTTACATAGTGACCCACACAAGGTGCCCCCGTAAACTAGGCCTGTGGAGCAGCCACATTGTGCGAGTCCTTGGATTCGAATTTTTGACCGACAAATCCCAACCCGAGTACCAAATGAACTATGCATTGGGGACGAGATTGTTCTAAATTCTGCTATTACAAAAGGAAGCATATGAGCATACCGCAATGTCTCACATTTTCAGAAAGCTACATTGTACCCCCCTGCTAGACGTTTTCATTTCTAAGCAAAGTTTTATAAATATATAATGACACATTATTGCGTCTTTATATAAACCGCTTTAATAATTTGAGTAAATATTGACTATTATCGAACACCTGGCAATGATCATTTTAAACTATGCTACTAACTCAATGAACCGATGACTCTTTTTTGATTGGTTCAAAGCTAAAGTTCAGACGGCTTTAGAGTTCGTGATACAAGATAAACTTAATGACTGACCTTAATATTACTAACATGTAAGTGGTTGGCTTGCTATTCATTTAAATGTCACCTGTACTATTTAAAACTTTAAATTATTAATTAGCAAATTTAACGTTATTTCTGATATATATTAAAGACAAACAAGTTGAATGTGGTTATTAGAATTAATTGTTCGCACTTGCTCGCACATATATGTATACAATACGCCACACACACATACATATACATATACATATATGTATATGTGTGTGCATATATATGTGCATGTTTGCATGCACATGTGCATATACTCAAGCGTTCACACATCTCCACACATATACTTGTTGGAGGAAAATTTGTAATGTGGAAATGGGTTTGTCCAAAGTTGGCGAGCAACATACTTTCAGCTTAATTATGATTAGCTTTCGTTAATCAAAAATAAAAACTAATGAATACTAAATTATCTACATAATGAGTAGATGATTTTGGGCTTTTGAATCACTCAATTTTAATGCCGGGTGAATGAGAAATTAATGCTCAAAGTAGGAGTAAAAATTGGTTGCAAATTAGAAAATTGGTGATGCGGCTTTATGAGAAGAAGACACATTACCTTTTTGCAAATATACCACATTGGAAAATTGAAGCGAATGCCACCAAATATAGTGCTAGGAGAGGCACTTTAGATGTGCTCTAAGGGCAAGAGAACTTTTGACCGGAGGGAAGACGCAGATGGCTGCCACACGCGTGCGCGTGCGTGCGCCACTGCCGCCCGTTCGGCTGGCTCAGCTCGTGCTCGTGCTCGTGGCTCGTCCGCCCGGTTCTTATCTTTTTGGACAAATTTTCTTTTAAATTTTCCAGAAAATAAGTTACCTGATCCTACGGTTATGATTTAATCCTACGATCTAACGGCTCAGATTAAGCTGACAGTTTCAGTTGACTAATTCCTACCAGTCGTGGGTTACTGGCCTATCAAAGGCGATCGTGGGGTGCGTGGTGATCGTGGGGGTTACTGGTCGATCAATGCGGTCGTGGGTTGCCGCAACCTCCAAGATTTCCCTCTATAAACAGAGGCAGTGCTCTGCTTCTGAAAAACACTAAAATTTTCTTCTCTTCTCCTGCTGCGTACGAGCATTCTTCATAAACTATTGATGCATGCTGCATACACTGTTGCTGCATTTTATCAATCCGAGAAGTCAGAACATTTGTCAGGTTCGTGGAGTTCTTACGTAGTAGTGCCACTCGTTGGAACTGTTAGTCGTTGTATCCTGGGAGACGTTTGCAATTTCTGGTTGGACACAGTATACCGGAGCAATTCGTCTTAAGGACAGCGTCCTGGACTCGCCTCGGTTTGCATGTTGAGCTCTTCCCTATGTTGAGCTCTTCCCTGTGATTTGAGCTCTTCTCTGTGTTGAGCTCTTCCTTGTGATTGAGCTCTTCTCTGATTTGAGCTCTTCCCTATGTTGAGCTCTTCCCTGCGTTTGAGCTCTTCCCTGTGTTGAGCTCTTCCCTGCGTTTGAGCTCTTCCCTGTGTTGAGCTCTTCTCTGTGTTGAGCTCAGCTCTTCTTATGTTGAGCTCAGATCATCCCTGTGTTGAGCTCAGCTCTTCCCTGCGCTGAGCTCAACTCATCCAGTGGTGACCTCAGCTCTTCCTGTGGTGACCTTTTCTCATCCCTGTGCTGAGCTCTGCTAATCCTTGTGCTGTACAGAATGTCCGTTTCGTTCTCTAGTCTGTATAGAATCTGAGTTCCATATATGAGACAACAACATTTACTACAAACTTTTACAAGTAGTTGGACACAATATTGCACTATTGGGATACGACGCCGTTAGTATCGATTCCTTTGTCGATAAGTGAATCGTATCGATTCTGATATTACAGTCTCCATAGATAGTGAGTGAAGATCAAAATGTATGTATATATACATACGTGTGTACGTACACATCAGACAGAAAGTATGATTATTAAATCATTGTTAACTCATGACCAATATCAAGCATGTCCTTTACAAGATGGGTTTCATAACATCCAAACTCCGTTGACAGTGATTTTTTTGAGATTTTCTTAACCGTACTCTTTTTGTCTTGAAAATATTGTAGAGTTGGTTTTTTTTAGTATGGTATAAATTACAAAAGTCAATTGTAACGATATATTTGAGAGGAAAGGAGTATTAACTTTGAAAATTTCATTCATGATGTAGCTTGATGGGGTGACCATCTTGTGAAGAGAAGTACAAGAAGCAACCTCTTATTTCTCGAAAACTCAAAGATCTATTTAAACAAGTTAGCTTTTTCTCTTCCAGAAATGGCACAGTCAGATAGAAACGCGAGAAGTAACTTTCAGTGTGGAAAGTACAACGGAAAAGAAAAGAGAACTTTCAAAGACAGTAAAACGCATGAAGTGGGCAAAGAAAACAGGAAGAAGAGGTTGGATTCAAACTCTAGTGGCATTATGTTGAACCCGTAAGAGTCACTGGTACGTCCAGTTTCAAAGATAGTGTAGGGATGTAAATCAGGTATCCAACGGTCCGTTAGCAGGAGTTTGGTCATATACACAATAGTCTGCATAAGGAGTCCCCAGTACTGCAAGCAAAGAAGCTCGTTAGCAGGAGCTTGGTCATATACACAATAGTCTGCAGGCAAAGAAGCTCGTTAGCAGGAGCTTGGTCATATACACAATAGTCTGCATAAGGAGTCTCCAGTACTGCAAGCAAAGAAGCTCCACACTATGCACTTGCTGGAAAGGGGCTCTCTTGCCTTTGGTAAGAATTGAACCACTGACCTTTCTTTCAAGAACTCTTGTCCGGAACCAGTTGGGCTATGTCCTGGTGACCTGCTAGTGGCATTATGTCATGTATGTAATGATGTAAATGCGTCTTAATAAAAAGTTTTCCGAATTTGTCTGAATCATGTATAGACATTCAAATCCAAGTCACCGGTAGAACTTAAATCAGTCTCCATAACATAGCTCAATGGTTTCATTGGCGGAGACTCGAAAAAATGGCGAGAGTTCGATTCTTGTCCCAATCAAGATTTTCGACTCTCTTCTCAGATAAGCGTATGGTATTGGAGCTTCACTTATTGCAATGGGTTCCTTGTGTGGCTACCTGAACAATCCACACTCTATCTTAAATGGGCCTTGGACACATGAATTTCATTCCTATCGCACAGTGAAATAAGCTGATAGAAGTCCAATTGGGATTTACGGTCATAAAACTTAACCCACTAAAACATTTATAGTGGCCAAAAAAGATGACAGTGATCTCCAAAAGCTTTGGGAGTGGATAAATGCTTGGAAAAGTATTCCGGAAGTTTTGTGTTCTACATCGCAAGTCTCTCTGGAAAGCCTGCCACCAAATTTAAGTGTCGGAATAACAGTCCTTGATTTCCTGAAGATAGTTGATATATTTAACATAGAAGACGGATATTAGATCAACTAATAAAGTTGTTGTTTTGTAGCTTTAAAGTTACGGATTCGAGATGCGTAAACAACCTTTTGCACAAAAAAGTGCAGGGTAAAACTACATACATCACATCACGAAACGATTGCCTCTGTCTGGACCTTGCGTAAATTCAGAAGTCTAGTATACCGGAAATGACTTTGGTTGATATATTTAAGAGAAGCTAAGCAACTGGGTTTTGTTTTAATTCACTCCTTAGCTAGGAAGTTTCCTCTGCATTTTTGGTTTACTTTTAATGTATTTTTTCCCCTTAAAGAAAGACATGTCTACTTTTGGTTCTAAATTAAGTAAACATAGTCTTTGAGCTTTTCATCGCGCTTTATACTATTTGCAAAATTATTAAAATAGAAAAAGAATGTAAAAGGTACCTTACACTCTTTCCTTAATGGATGGGAAAAGTTGTCTGCAATAAAAATTGGATTTCATGTTCGAAATAATCAGAACAATTATGATTTCATTACCCTAACTTGTTATTCATAGATTCCAAACTGAGTGTGTAATATGCGTCGAAACAAAGCAAAGCAAACCATTCTATATATACAAAAGTATAGATTTAATCGTCAAGTGTTGAGGTTAACTATTTTCGGATGAGCGAAATTAAATTCTAAAAAGTTGAAATTTAATCCTTGTAGAAACAAGCTCAGCCGAACTGTGACGAGCTCAGCCGAGATGCACCGACCTGAACAAAATATTGGCCGTGCTAAAAAATAAGACAAGTAGACAAAGTCAGTCAACCGAACTACAGTGACATGAATATAGGAATGGTTGAGCTAAGGATGGACAAAGTGAGGTCATGCTAAACTAAAGCAGACAAGAGAGCTTAGGTGAATTGAAATACAGAACTAAGACTTCCTAAGGTGAAGAAAGGCAGCAAAGCAGAACGAAAGTAAATATGTGCTGAGCCGAAGTGCCGATATGAAGCACAAGTCAGGCAGAGTTGCCATACTTAGTTTGTAAATATTGTAACTTTGAATTTTTACTGTACATAAGGCCAAACTAAACAGGTAACTAATCGTTACCTATATAAACGTCAGAAAACACTGTAGATGAACAGTAACCACTGTACAAGTGGAAAAATAAAGCCATTAGAGGCAAAAAGACTCCTATAAAAGAGGAACAACCTTGTAAATTTAATCCTTAACTTGAATGAATTCTTGAATTTTTTAATCGCGACAATCATATCACAACCAACCCCAAATTCTAGACCGTCACGGCTTATGATAGGTTAAACAAAGAGAATGAAAAAACGTTTTTGTTTTCATTGATTCATTCTTGTGTACAACCGTCCTTTCTATAGTGCTAGTCCTCAAGCTATTTTTGGTAATTACAATCAATTACAATCACGTTTACAATCACAATTAATTAATTTGATCCTGGGCAATATACTATCATCAATACACAATATTTCCTATTACACAAATAAGGCAGCTTTCCATCACTCTCCCTCAAGTTGAGCAGTGGGTCCCTCAATGCCCAACTTGCATAACGTTGCTTCAAACACCCTTCCAGCAACCGCCTTCGTGAGAATGTCAGCTAGTTGGTCCTCCGACTGGACAAGCGGTACCTCCACTAGTCCTGCATCGAGCTTTTCTTTGATAAAGTGTCTATCGATATTACATGTTTTGTTCGATCATGTTGAACTGCATTTTCAGAAATGTTGATAGCCGTCTTGTTATCGCACCTGAGTTTTGCTGAGCTTTGAGTCGGAAACCCTACTTCCTTTAGCAATTTACCAAGCCACAAGACTTTCATAAATCCTTTTGCAGATTCCTCTGAACTCGCCTTCCGCACTCGGCAGTGCCAACATCTTCTGCTTTTTGCTCCTCTATGTAACCAGATTGCCTCCTACTAACGAGAAGTATCCAAATGTTGACCTCCGATCACTTAGGTTTCATGCCCAATCTGCATCTATAAAGACTTCTACTTCCAGATGTCCATGACCCCTGAACCATATTCCTCTGTCTGGAGTCTTTTTCAGATACCTCAATATCCGTCGTACAGCGTCCAAGTGTTCTTCCTGAGGTTGGTACATGAACTGTCTGACCACCCCAACTGCATATGCGATGTCTGGCCGAGTATGAGACAAGAAGATAAGCTTTCTAACCAGCCTTTGATACTGTTCTCGGTCCACTGCTGTTGCCCCTTCTCTAACTTGTAACTTCAGGTTGGTTGCAAACAGAGTCTCGCTTGGATTGCAATCCAACATTCCTGCTTCAGTCAACAGATCCAATGTATACTTAATCTGAGATATAGACAAACCTGCCTATGACCGAAGAACTTCAATTCCCAGAAAATACTTCAATTCTCCAAGATCCTCCATCTCAAATTCAGTGAAAAGACTTTCTCTGAGTCGAGTCACTTCCTCTTTATCACTTCCTGTAATGATCATGTCATCCACATAAATGATAAGGCATGTAACTAAATTACCTCTGCGCTTCAGGAACAACGTATGATCTACATTACTCTGTGTGTATCCATTCTCTTTCATGACTAGAGGAAATCTTCCAAACCACGCTCGTGGTGACTGTTTAAATCCATAGAGTGCCCTCTTAAGCCTACAGACTTTGCCATCTCTAAACTCACCTCCAAATCCTGGTGGTGCCTCCATGTATACCTCTTCCTTCAATTCTCCATGTAGGAAGGCATTTTTAACATCAAACTGATACAACAGCCAGTTCTTATTCACACCAATGGAAAACAGTACTCAAATCGTATCAATTTTGACAACTGGAGAAAAGGTCTCTGAGTAGTCAATAACGTATGTTTGTGTGCACCCATTTACAACCAATCTGGCCTTATAACGCTCTACCGTACTATCTGCCTTGTACTTTACTGTGAATACCCATCGGCATTCCACTGGTTTTTTTCCTTTGGGTAGCTCACAAATTCCCAAGTATTGTTCTTTTTTAGTGCCTGCAATTCTATCTCCTTTGCTTCTTTCCACTTCTTTTGTCTGATTGCATCATCAACACTTTTTGGAGGACTTTCCACGCACAAAGTCGTAAAAAACACCCTTGACTCGTTTGGCACTGTTACATCAACAAGGTACCTGGAGTTTTTAGATGTCCGATCCAGAGAGTATCTTTGCAGTGGAATACCTCGATTTGACGTGGGTAGAAGTATCCGTACCTGTGGCTCTTGATCAGGGAAATCAGATTGTTCAATAATATATCTGGATAATGATGAGGGTGCACATCGGGGATAGATCACTTACCTCGTGCACGACATTCAAAGAGGGAGTTTTGTTGAGCGATGGAACTGGAACACCAGCCTTGTCTACAGTAGACTGGGTCTGCTCGGTGGCGCCATCTGCTTGCCTTTGTTGGCCAGCCTCAGTCCACCTGTGGGTATGTAACCAGTCGAAAGGCTCATTATAAGTCTCCCCCTGGGCCTGAGTACTGTGAGAGTAAAAATATTGGGTTTCAAGAAAGACACAGTCAATAGTGATGTGGACACGGTGTGTAAGGGGATTGTAGCAGCGGTACCCTTTCTGGTGAGTAGCATACCCAACAAATACGCATTTTTCTACGCATGGATCAATTTTGGTACGCTCATGTTTGGGAATATGAGTGTATACAGTACAGCCGAAGACTTTAGGTGGAAGACTCATGATTGATGGAATACTTACTTGGAGAGAGAGATTGAATAGGGGTTTGGTTGTGGAGATTCCGGGTAGGTAGACGATTAAGAAGGTAAACAGATGTAGCAACAGCCTCGGGCCAGAAATATTTGGGAACATGGGCTTCAAACATCATGGCCCGTGCCGTTTCAAGTAACAGCCGATTTTTGCGTTCAGCGACCCCATTTTGTTGAGAGGTATTAGGGCATCAAGTCTGATGAATGATGCCATGATCTTTTTGAAATTCTTAGAGATGATGAGACATATATTCGCCCCCATTATCTGAACAAAGGATTTGAATTTTTTTTGTTGAACTGAGTTTCAACCATCCGGAAGAAATTTATAAATTGGAGATGGACATCATACTTATTTTTTTTATGAAATAGACCCATTTCATGCGAGAATAATCATCAACAAACAAGACAAAGTATTTGTAGCCTTGAGGTGTAGGAGACGATGCGAGTCCCCAGACATCTGAGTGAATTAGGGAAAAAACAATGATCGACTCTGGTATTATTAGGGCGAAATGTGCCCTTGTGATGTTTAGCAAGAATACATGTATCACACGAAATAAGTTTATCAGTTTGGGTAAATAAAGAAGGAAACAAAGTACGTAGGTAACCAAAGGACGGATGACCCAATCGCCAATGTCATAACCACTATTGTCTGTTGGCCGTCCCGTGAACAAGCATGTACCGGCCCTTTTGAGCCACCTCCTCCATGTAGCATAGACCACCGTGCTCAGTGCCACGCCCAACGATCTCCTTCGTATGAATGTCCTGCAAGAGACAGAAATCAAGATAGATCAGGATGACACAGTTAAGTTGTTTAGTGATCTGACTGAGAGATAGTAGTTTAGTAGACAAGCCAGGAACATAAAGACACTGAATTTGTAAATTGGAAGAAAGCACAATGGTTCCACTGCCACGGACATGTATAAGTTATTTATTGGCAGTTTCAATGTGAGTTTTAGAGGTTGTTTTGGTAGATAGATGGATGAAGTCGATGGGGCCAAAAGTCATGGTGTCTGTGGCCCTGTAGTCGAGGATCCACTGAGAGCGCGTAAAAAGATTAGGGGTATTTTGGTTCTTTGGTGTAGGGGGCACTTTGGTAATTGGATAAAGGAGTGCTGGATTTTAAGTGTGATATCAAAAGGGTCTTTTT
Source organism: Eustoma russellianum (assembly GCA_036186865.1). Classification (NCBI taxonomy): domain Eukaryota; kingdom Viridiplantae; phylum Streptophyta; class Magnoliopsida; order Gentianales; family Gentianaceae; genus Eustoma; species Eustoma russellianum. The sequence goes on from AP025057.1 coordinate 31,835,992, forward strand.
GGCGTGTGTGGCAGTAGGGGAAAGAACCATCAGCACTGGGGGTATTTCCGGAAAAGAAAAATTGGGTTTGGGAATATAAATTTCCCAACCCTACCTGTCAAATGCCCGCCTCCTGCTGGAAGAATCTGGCTACCTCTTTTCATCTGGCTGCCTTCTTTCTCCTTGTCATCTTGTCCGTCATGGGAACTGGTACTGGCACCGCTGCTGGTGCTTATTGCTGCTGCCCCCCGTCCAGTTGTCCCTGATTCTCTCCTTTCTTGCTTATTTACCCACCAATCGGGGAACCCTACCAGTGCGAAGCACCTTTCTCTGGTATGTTTTCGTTTCCCACAGTGGGAACATTCCAATTTCGTCTTGTCCTCACCATCTCCTCCACGTGATGATGGTTTTAAGCATGGAGGAGTGTTGTTTCTCCGGCTACTGCCCCTAGCGCAAAGCCAGCCCCTACTCCCAATGACGGATCCCTAGATTCTGAGGGATTGCTACCCCTTAACACATTCATCCTTGACTCCTCCCTTCTGATTGCGGCATATGTTGTTTCTGGAGAGGGTAAAGGACCTTTCTTGAGCAATTCCCTCTTTACAGTTTCAAAGCGTTCATCTGCTGCCATCAGAAACTAATGAACCCTCTGCTCTTGGATTTTGTTGTTGTATATAGTGATATCCTCAGGGTCCTTCATCGGATTTGGCTCTCTCCTGTCAATCTCCATCCATAAACTGTGGAGTTTTTTCCATAGTTCCTCCAGTGTACTACCTCCTTGGTTGGCACTGCTTGCTCGTTTGTGCAGATCAAAAACTAGTAAGGATCAGTTCATGTGCCATATGTGATTGCTAGTCCGTCCCATAAGGCCTTAGCCGTTAGATACTGTGACACGTTAGACGCAGTGGTCATTCGTTTCCCATTGTACAAACGTCGGGTCAGTGGTTGCTGGAGGAGGAGGACAGCCAGTGATGTGCTGACTCTGGCCCCTACCTCCGATTGCTTTGCTGATCAGAGTGGCCCACAATTGATAATTGTCTCCACTCAACTTCATCCCTATTGACAGATTCTCGGAATTGGTGTTTGGTATTTGTATATTAAGGCTATTCTTGAGCAAGTTAACCAACTGGATGGCTAACTCGTTGTTGTCTGGCTTTGCTTCACTGCTTCCTGACATGGCTTTGGTTTTTTGTGTATGCAAGTAGAGGCTGTCATGATCTTGGCTAAAGGTTAAGAAAGGTTAACTGGAACAATGAAGAAATTGCTTCTGAGTTCCAAAGAGGACGAACTCTGGCTGATTTTGTGTTCTGAGATTCGTGTGTTTCTTTCGGTTCTGTTTGTGGGTAACTATGGTTTCAACAGTGAATTGGGACTTTGATGAATCCTGGATTTTATGAGTCCTAAGATTGTCACTGCTCTGATATCATGATAGTTTAAACAAAGGGAATGAAAAAACGTTTTTGTTTTCATTGATTCATTCCTATATACAACATTCCTTTCTATAGTGTTTGTCCTCAAGCTATTTTTGATAATTACGATCAATTACAATCATGTTTACAATCACAATTAATTGATTTGATCATGGTCAATATACTATCATCAATACACATTATTTTCCTATTACACAAATAAGGCAGCTTTCCATCAGCTTACACAAAAAAACAATCGCAGTATATTGAAATTAGGAGATGTAATATATTAAACATCTCACGGTTTCTTCTTTTGGGGACAAATCTCATGGTTTCGTTTAGTTATACACTGAACCTCCTTTTCCTCTTGTAGAAGATAGAATCATTTAGATAACATATAAGCATCTTGTGATCCGATGAAATCTAGGTTAATGTTGTGTGCTTTATGTTGGGAATCAAATCAATGAAAACTCAGCATATCCTTCACTAAATTAGTGAGACTTCACTTTTATACGCTAAATTACATACATGCCACTATTTCTCCCTACTAAGCCATTTGTAAATTCTCCAAATTCCAATGGCTATTTAAGTACTTTGCCAAAAGTTTATAGCAGTTAAAACAATAACAATTCTCAATAAATTGAGAAACTTAGGGGTGGCAGTGTCAGACACGACACAAAAACACGACTCAAATCTGACACGCTCTTCGCGGGTATGGATATGGTCTTGGCGGGTTTCGTGTACAAATCGGGTAAGACCTGAAAGTTACCCGCTACAAACGGGTCGTGTCTGAGTATATCCGCAGGTTACCCATTTATACCTGCCATACCCGATTTTTTAAAAAATATATTTTAAATATAAACTATAAATTAATAAAGTTTAAAAAAATTCCTACCTAAAAAGTAAAAATCTAACCAAATCCCCCATTCCATTCCCTATTTTCCTCCATTGTTGCTCCGCCGCCCTATTCCTTCTTAGTTCTTCCATTCCCCTATCTCGGTCTCCTCTGCATAATGGCGCAAATGTTGCAATTTCCTTGACCTCCATCGCCACTACCCCACATAGGTCTTGTTGATTTGCTGCTGTTACCTGGCGAGTACTCTTGCATGTTATAGCAATAGTGCCAACCACTCATAGTCGAATTAGCAACTTCTATATCTCGAAGTTCGTCATCTCCAATGCTCGAATATTGGAGTCTTTTGTGCTGGGATAATTGTAACTGCATTCTGTTCCTCACCTTGCAACTTTCTTTTGGGCGTTGAATTCGGTTTACTCTTATTACATGCATATCAACTATTAGCGCAGAGCATAATGGCAAGTCCGTGGGTACATCCGATATACGACACGAAACCTGACATGTACATGTTTGGGTATCCACTTTCATACACGTGAAGCAAACGAGTAAGGTATGGGTCTGATACTTTGATATCCGAAACTCCAAAAACACGAAACACGACCTATTTGACACCCTTAGAAAAACTGTTGACCAACCAATTAATGTGACTTGTGAAATACAACAATTATTAGGTAGCAATCGAGTTAGAACGGTAGCTATGAATACCTTTACGAGGCAACGATGACTTAAGCTATTAATGTGTTTAGTGTCGATTTTATAGCATGGGACATTTAAAAGTCTCAAGATCGACATTGGTGGCCGAGAAATCCCTACAATGCATAAAACTAAATACATCAATCCTTGTTAAATACAAATGAATCAATATGCATATGGGAAAAATCTCTGTTACATAAAATTACAACAACGACAACACATATCTAGTATATTTCAACGGCAACAAAAGCTATCGCTAAGGTCTGGAAAGAGAAAAGACAGACAAACAATACGTCCATTCCAAATAATAAAAAGTTTGTTTCCATCGAGACTCTAAACCCTATATATCTGCCTCTGTTACATAAAATTAATCAGGTGAAGTGAACATTGTACTTGATCCGTTGCTTCTAAAGAAGATTAATTAATTGATACATCTTTTGCTACCTTCCTCTTTCTATGTGGCGCACAGCAGTAGGCATAATAATCACAAAAGATCACCGAACTGTTATTTTATTAGAAATAAGAATTAAATACCAGATTTTACCATTATTGCCAGAAAAGAGTCGGTTCTTTGTTATGATGCTTTACTAGTTACTCTAGAGTGAAACTGTTGAAACTTGGGCTTACATGAGGTGAGACTCATATCCACTCAAAATCTTAAGGCAATAGGTGGTGGAACCTCATCCTCATATAAGCCATGCATTTTTTCTCAAATTAGCCAATGTGGGATTCTCAACACCCGCCCTTACGTGGCAACGTGGCTTGACATACACACTCGCCTTACAACCCGCCCTCAATCACAAACCACAAACAAGGCATGAACATCTGGACTTAGGTGAGGGGAAACATTAAGTGGCCAACCATGGGTCAGGCAAGGGGTGAGTCCACATTTTAAACCTGCTCTGATACCATGTTGAAACTTGGGCTTACATGAGGTGAGGCTCATATCCACTCAAAACCTTAAGGCAATGGGTGGTGGAACCTCATACTCATATAAGCCATGCATTTTTTTTTCAAATTAGCTAATGTGAGATTCTAAACAAAAACAATGGAAACCTTAAGAATAGGAAAACATTACATGGACGCCCGCAAATATGCACTAGATATCGATCTTACTATTATTTTTTTTGCCGGGAAACTGGATCTTTATTATTGACATCAACAAAGTTTGTTTACATAATTCCAACTATCGAAAGAAAACACTCCTAACTATCAACATCTACACTATCAACAGAATGGGTATAACAATTAGATAGCACTAGTCTCGTTGCTCGTCGAATGATCTCGTCACGTGTGATCCGAATGTGAGGTAGTTGAGGAACACCTCCATACACCACTTGATTCCTCCAGTACCATATTGTTGCAATAGTCTCTCGGAAAATATACCTCCACTCAATCCCATTAATGTTAGGAATCTAAAAGCACTCCAAGTTTTGCATAACCCATTGCTTGGGATTAGAGGAATTCCGGAACCCCTGCACATCCTGGGGGCAGATTAAAGAAGACCAAACTTTAGCAGCCCATTTGCAATCTCTCAAACATGCAATATCCCTTCCGATGTTTCGCCACACAGTTTGCAATGCGGATTATTATCAATGTGATGCCGTTGCAGGGCTTCCCCTACCGGAAGTGCCTCATGACAAATTTGCCACAACAATAAGTTTGTTCTCAATGGCCCCTTCATAGCCCATACACAATTCCAAGAAGAAGAAGATGGCATGTTATTTCGTGTAGCTGCATCATAAGCTGTAGAAACTGTAAATCTGCCAGAATTCGTCCCCTGCCATTGAAACGTCAATTCATGCTCCATGTTTGTCTGCATGGAATGCGCTGGAACCAGCCCCTCTCGAAGTATAGGAACAACACTGCATATATGCCGCCAGATAGGTGAAGCAGACGCCTTCGGATGGTTATCTAGCAAGTCCCCATATTTGCATCGCAACACCCGCACCCAAAGAAGGTTGGGCTGCGTCAATATTTTCCACCCCAACTTTGCTAGCATTGCTTTATTCATTTCATGAAGGCGTTTAATCCCCAGACCACCTTTCGACTTATCTTGACATATTACATCCCAAGCAACCCAATGCATCTTTTTATTGTTAGTTGTCTCACCCCAAAAGAATTTCTGAATTAATCGCTCAATATCTTTAACAAGACTCAATGGGAGACGTACCGTTTGCATTGCATATATTGGCATTGAAGAGAGGGCACTTCGTATCAGTACATATCTTGCGGCATGAGATAGAAGTTTTGCTTTCCAACCTGCTAACTTCAAACGGACTTTATCAACAATGTAACTGTATTCCTTTCGGCCACATCATCCATTTATCAAAGGCATTCCCAAATACGCCCCAAAATCAACGGTCCTCTGAAGCCCCATCCGGCTGAACGTGGCTGGCATGAAGTCTAGACTTACATTCTTGGACATCAATACTTGGGACTTCTTCACACTTATTGTTTGTCCAGATTGCTCACAAAAATCCCTAATAATAGCTTCCATTATCGAAGCTTGTCCCGCAGTGGCCTCACCCAAGAGTAATAAATCATCTGCAAAAAATAAATGCGAGATACTCGGTCCCGCAGGTGAAGTCCGGACTGGTTTCCATACATTCAACATCATAGACTGCTGGATTTTTTGAGAGAGTACCTCCATACATAATAGGAAAAGATACGGCGCAAGAGGGTCCCCTTGACGAATCTCCCTTAACGGCTGGAATGATGGTAAACGTTGGCCATTCCACAACACAGTAAGGGTGGCAGATGATATGGTGAACATAATCAGATTTGTAAGTTCCCTGCTAAAGCCCACTTTTCGCATGATTTTTTCCAAAAATTTCCAGTTCACCTTGTTGTAAGCCTTCTCTAAGTCTAACTTCACCGCCATGTAACCCTTCCTCCCTTGTTTTCTTCGCATGATATGCATCATTTCTCGCGCAATAATGATGTTATCCGAAGCTTTTCTTCCCGGCACAAAAGCACATTGAGTTGGTGAAATAATTTTTCCAATAACCACTTTCATACGATTCGCTATAACTTTGGTGATGATCTTAACAATAACATTCATCAACCCAATAGGCCGAAAATTCGAAGGACCTTCGGGATCTGCTGTTTTCGGAATAAGTGTTATAAGAGTTTCATTGAGCGTACTTGGATAACACTGTTTTTCAAATGCCGCTGTTACAAAATCAATCACATCTTGTTGCACTACATGCCAATTACGTTGATAAAAGATCGGTGGTAAGCCATCTGGACCAGGAGACTTATAAGCGCCCATTTGAAAAACCGCTTCTTCAATCTCCATTGCACTCACAGCTCTATTCAGCCATCTTCTATCTGATTTATTCAAAGTTGGAATAGAAATATCCTCTGAAACGCAATGGGTAGAAGACTCATGAGAGAATAATTGAGTATAATACTGCAGTATACCTTGTTAAATGAGTGTATGATCTTCCGTCCATTGTCCATCCACACCCTTCAACCGAGTAACCCTTGTTCGCCGCCGGTTGGATGCCATGCAAAGGTGAAAATATCTATTATTCCTCTCACCATCGAGTAGCCACTGCAAGTTACTTTTCTGTTGCCAGTATGTATCCTCTTGAGTCAAGGTGTCGTTGTATTCCATCCTTAATTCTTTCTCTAGATTATACAAAAATTTTGAGGGTTTGCATCCTAATATTTGTTGAATGCCATGGATTCTCGCAAGGCACCTTTTCCTACGTTGCTGAAGGTCACCAAAAACTTAATTCCTCCATGTAGTCATCTTGTTTTGGAATTCTGAAACTGATCGACCAAAATCACCCTTATAGGACAGCCACGCATTTTGCATAAACAGAGCGGAATTTTTATGCTCCATCCAACATGCTTGGAATTTGAAGTTATATTGTCGGCTCATACAACTAGCAGCATCCTCGAGTATTAATAACAGCGGGCAATGGTCAAAAAATACACGTGGAAGATGCTGTAAAGTGGCCCTATTGAACTGCAGATGCCATGAACGATTAACCCATGCTTGATCTAATCGTTGCTCGATTCTAAAACGTCCATTCTGTCCATTAGACCATGTAAATCGAGGTCCAGAGTATTGAACACCCAATAGATCACATGTTTCAACCATTTGATACATTCGTTCGACAGGTTGTCCATATACCACCCTGCCGCCTCTCTTGTCTTCCTGCAGCAAAACTTGATTAAAGTCTCCTATCAACACCCATGGAGATGCGATATGGGGTACCATTTGTTCAACGTAATCATAGAATAACTCGCGATCCGCTGCTAAGGGTGAAGCATAAACAAGTGATATCAGACAGTAAACATTATCCTTCTCCATAAGAGCAATATTTAGAACTTGAGCGGTGTAAGATAATACACGTATATCAACAGAAGTCTGGTCCCACAGACACCATAATCCTCCCGCAAAACCACAGGCCTCAACTGCAGCTAGATGAGTAAGATGCGTGCGGCGGATAATCTGATTAGCTTTATCGTTATGTACTCGTGTTTCCATCAGGAATATAACATCAGGCTTGTGGTCTTTTATCATTCTCACAATATGTCGCAGCGTGTCGGGTGAACCCGCACTCCGACAGTTCCATGAGATGAGCTTCATTAACAAGTGGAATAAGGAACTCCTTGAGCCGACCTTAAGGCTCCTTCAACCAAAGACATTTCAGTAGTCTCCATCATTGTTTGATTAACATCATTTGTTGCATCAATATCAATCACCATAGATGCATTGTTGTTCACATCTGGGGGGTTTTGCTTGACTTGATCACCAACTGGCAGTGGGTCAATAGGTGAATGGCGGACATGATTAAATAGCGGACATTCTATGGGCGGGACATTTGTAATATCCGCTAACGGTCTCTGGACCTCTTCTGCTGAAGATTGTGTTGGTTGATCACGAGTCACCATGGCTAAGGGCGATTGTTTGCGGACGGTACTCTGTGGCATCCCATTACTCGACACTCGCAGGACGTGCACGCGAACTCTGGTTTGTTCCTTCAGTGGTACTCCCTTGTTCTTTCGTTCTTTGGGCTGTGTAAGTTGTTTTTTTGATGTGAAACGGAACGTGGGTGGAGGACCATGATCTTGAATACGTCCAAATGTCACTTCAAGATTACTTGCAGCCATGGGAGGAGCGACCTCCTCATTCTCATCGGATAACAGCATGTAACGTGATCCACTTCCATGGAATATAGGGGCGCTGGTGGTGACTGGCTCCTTGGGCTTAGTCTTAGAATTTGGCTGGGAGGCAGCAGGTTTATTCTCAGATCCTTGCCATTCCTTAGGTGCTGCAGTCCTCCGACGACTGGGATTCCGAGCAATCATCCAAGGCCCAAAGGGGTCCGGTGGTACTTCTTTGGACGCCGGCGACACCTGTGGGGGAGGCTGATTACTCTCATTTGCAGTCTGCAAATTGGGACATATATCCATCCGGTGGCCGTACATACCACAATTGAAACATATTTGATGCAGATTCTCATACTCAACATTCAACTGTACTCCATTTATAATGACCATAGAAATAAGGGGCTTCTGTAAATCCACGTCTACACATACACGCGCATACTTCCCCCTTGAAACCATTGTAGTATTCCTGTCCACTTTAATGGCTTGTCCCAATTGATCTCCAATCCGCATCAGAACAGATTCATGAAAAAATTCCAGAGGTAAACGTGGGATCCTTACCCAAACCATCGTAGAATTTGCCTTCTCAGCAGATGGCAAAAATCCAGGCCGGAGTTTCGCCACAGTCAGGTAATGTCCTTGGATAGTCCAAGGTCCATCCTCAAGCACATGCACATAATCCTCCTTGGCATAAAAACGGACAACATAGAAGCCATCTTCAAGATCCGTGATATCTATTTCACGTTGCAATGCCCACATGTCCGTAAGATGCTGCAACAGTACACGGAAGGAAATGTTCCGGCCTAATGGTTTGACAATCAACGCCCGGCGCCAAGGTCGCCATAAACGTCTGCACTCCTCTAGCGGAATCTCCACCACAGCCTTTCCTAGTCCAAGGGAATTGTTAGTGAGATCCATAGTTTCCTTCCACATGGTTGGCATGGCCTCTGCATCCTCTTCACCATCAGATTCACCAATATAAGGATCATCTCCGGGCAGCAGATGCGCTGGAATAGGCTGCCGAAGTAAGTCAGCCCAAGCTTTGGGTGACGTCCACTCATCTTGGACGGTGGTGAAAGGCTCTTCTATGGCAGGTCTTTTATGCTTCTTCACACTGCGAAGGAATTGATCTGCCTCTTCAGTAGTATGCTCATGTTGGGTTTCCTCCATATCGGCCGGTCGATCTTACTATTATTTGCTTGTGAACATTATTTCTTATGGTCTTTGATTTCACTATGTTTGGCGAAATAAGATCCCGACGTAGTTTTGCCCTCATCAATACTCATCGTTTGAAGTGTTAGGCTCATAAGCCGATATCTTTAAGCATCGAAAATCTGAAATGCATATCATTTCATATCAAAGTGAAGGTTTCTGTGTAATACAAGCGTTTCAGATGTTCCTTTCCTTATTTTTCATTTCCATATGAGCAAGAAAAAGAACAACGATATTGCTAACGAACCAAACAAACCGTATAGCCCCACTTTATGAATCAAACGGGAAAGAAAGGCCTCATTGTCCTACACTTTCTTTCCTTCTTTTCTTTTCTCTTTTCTCCTTTCTGTTATGATTATTTTTTTCCTCTCAACTTCTTGTTTGCTCTTTTTTGACTTGATTGCATCAACTGTGATACAGTTGAAGATTTTACCGTCGACAGTCAAAAGACGTTCACACAGGTTCCAAGGAGAAGCCGAGTCCCTTTACGATCTGATGTACGCAGTCTTACCTTGCACTTTATCTAACAGGTTTCTGCAGCGTAAACCCGTGATCTCAAAGTAACAAAACAACCTTACTAATTCCTTCAAATCCCGTCCTTTATCGACAATCCCTTCAAGTAATTTAATTTTGAATTTCTCCATCGCCCATCCCTCTTTTCCATTTATTATTTTAAGTTCGAATTTCACCATCGACAATCCCCATTTAAGACAATCCCCCTCTTAATAAAGGATATGTAAGTCCAATATAAGTCGTCGTTAGAGCCTACACATACCTTGGTTGAGGGTTGGGATCTCCTCACCCCAACTTTCCTCACCCCCTTTGTGACAGCGCGACACGTGACAGCAAGGAGAGGTGGTGAGACTAAATGAGGGTTACCTGCATCTAGCCTCACCATCCTCCTTTTCTACCACGTGTCGCGCGGTCACGCGTCACCGCACCCCCTTACAGTGAGAGGATTATATCCCCTTGGTTGAAGCGTCTCCTTGAACTTTTTACTTCCAAAAAAAAAAAAAAAACTTACTGGGGCACTTTTTGCTTTTCCAAAAGTAGGACAAACAAAACGTCCCAAATAATTTCATCCTGGTTATGAAGTAATTACGATCACACTAATAGTTACGGTTTGCAACAACATCATCACCCTATTGTTTTAAAAGATCCCGCCTATGGCTAGATAAAGAAGAGTCGTGTGTACGTAACCTTACTCATGTGCAGAAACACACAGAGATTGTTTCAGGATGACCTATAATGAAAAATTATTGTGTTGACAAGCTGCTACTTCACGATGCAAGAAACACAGCCAATTAAGAAAGACATTTTGACTTATTCCATCACATTATAAAATGAAAGAAGAATATGTATTTCAATCCATTAGAAATAGAAAACACTAATAGTTACTCTTATGGAATAGTTTATCTTACAATCCGAACCTTGACCAGTACGCAGGTGTCGAAATCATATCCCTGAATGATAGAAAATGTCAACAGAAAAGGTCAGACCCTGATGGACAATGTGTGCAGTGTTCTTCCTTCTTGTACCATTTTCTTTCTTTTTTTTTTCTTTTTTAGGTATTTTACTCAAGAATAACACTAGGGTGGCATTTGGTTCGCACTTGGGTATCGAAATCAGAATCGAAATGGATATAACAGGGTATGGGTTCGGAGTATATGGGTTTGGGTCTAAAAGCGATAGTTGTTTGTTATTGAAGTGGGAATAAGTATGATAGACATTGATGTTGTTTGGAAAGTATTGGAATTGAAATGGGCATCGGAAAAATTTGACCGGACGGCGGCCACCGGACCGGCGGCGGACCGGCAGCGTTGACCGGCCATACCCCACATTCCCCTATATTGATAGACAAAGAGGCTAGTATATCAAAAAAACGATATTCATTATCAAATACTTAGATATCAAACCGAAACTCTCCATTTCCCCAAACAAACAACTTTTATGGGGTTGGATTCTTCCAAACTCATACCCTTATACCCATACCCCCAACCAAACACCTTCTAGGATTCCCACATAACACTTTGCATGTTGCAAGGTCTAAAAATGAAAACAAGGGCAAAGACAGATTTCTTCCACCAAACTGGTTAGGAGGATCCATCCAAAAGGGTCCCCAGGTCAATCCCAGAACAACCTTGGTAATCCAAATTGAAAATAATATCAACCTAATGTTACATTTCATATAAACAGACCATGCAATAGCATGCGAATTCCCGTTAGAAGGGAAATGGAACGTCACAAGGTCAAAACATCTTCTCTTAGGATGAGTTCTCAAGCTTTCTGCTTATTTTAACACTTGCTTTATGCTTCAATTTTTTCTAGGAACAAAACGCCAAAGGTCTACAGCAATATCAACTTCCTTTCTCTTGTGAAACTTGTACAGCTGTGGGACATCGAACCGAAGCTGACATTGAAACACATCTCAAGACCTTAGCATAATTAGCAAAAACATAATCACTGTTCTTTAAACCAAAGCGAAAATACAAAGCACAGGAGAAGGAAGAACTCAAAAGAAAGAGCATGAAAGTATAATACTGTTGAAAAACATTCAGTGGAAAAGTATAATGTACGTACCTCACACAAAACCTCAGCACTTAATGCATTATAGTCTCGCAATGCTGATCTTTTCACATGCTGTCATCACCACATTAAGCAGAATCAAGTATCAGGAAAAAAAAATGAAATCCAGACATTTGGCAAAATAATGCAATTCCAGTAAACAATGCAAAGGAAAAAATTAACAATCATTATACCAGGCTAGATTGGTTTTCTAAAAGCAAACAACCTTAAATGACACCAACACAGATCAGTTGGCTCACAGGAATATCGTATTAAATGACTCACTGTTATTCATGCAAAGCCAGATAACATAGACAAAAGGCTCCTTCAATTAGGGGTGAGCAAAAAAACTGGGAACCGTAAAACCGGACCGAAACTGGACCGAAAATATGGATTTTAAACCGAACTGGAACCGTTTAAGTTTCACGGTTTGGTTCCAGAACCGCTTTTCTGCTTCACGGTTCCAATTCGGTTCCTAATTTCTCCAAACCGTTAGAACCGGAACCGAACCATATAAATAATAATATTTTACTTTTTTTAATATAAATAACAAATAATAGTTTTTTTTTAAAATTAAGAGAAAAACTTGCGCCATTGACTCATTGCATTGCGTGAAATGAAAACTGACTCATATGGTTAAAAAATTTTATATTAGGAATTTCTAAATCTGCATTTTATTGTTGCATCTAATTTTCTCGAGTATCAAACATGTTAAGATTTCCTTCCTATTTCTTGTATGTCTGCTTGCGAGATAATTTTAAGTTCAAGGATGCAAAATCCAACTGACTTTTTGATGATGGAATTGAATGGAAACCATGTATCTCTAACTTTTTTGATGATGACAAGGAACAATGTTTCACTTTGTTTCTTGATATCGTTAGTATTACTTGACAGATTTACAAACAAAAAAAAATAGTATGACTTGACAGGATACGAGCTGGGCATTTAGCCATTTAAGCAACATCCATTCTTGCTTATTAGTTATTACTTATGATGTATTTTTTGCTGCATTCATTTTTTGTTTTGTTCTGTTGAGTGTTGCCAAATGACAAGGGTGAGTTATTGCTGGAGTTGGTTTCCATTTTTTCAAAAAAAAATGTTTTCTTTCTTTCGCGGTTCCACGGTTCTGAACCGGAACCGAACCGTTTTAAACGGTTCCACGGTTCTACGGTTCCGCAGTTTCGCGGTTCCAGTTCGGTTCTAAAAATAACATGCTAAACGGTTCCCGGTTCTAACGGTTCTGGAACCGTCAGAACCGGAACCGGACCGTTGCTCACTCCTACCTTCAATACATCAAGCATACTTGAAGTATTAATGTGTTATGAGATAATTATCTAGCACAGATTTTATGAAGATAATGAGAAGCAACTCACATAATTCAAATCCTTTTTCTACAATTTAAAAAATAATACGAGGAGGATGAGGACGACGACAAAGAGAAAGAGGAAGAGGAAGAGGAGGAAGAGAGAAAGAGGTAGAAGGAGAAGGAGAAGAGGAAGACCCCTGATTGATCGATGTAAATAAAAAAAAAAACATAATGTAAACAGGGCATTCCCGTCAGAACCTATACAATACGGCCACTGGAAGGCCCAACACAAAATCTTTACTCTTATCATATCACAGTAATCTTGTAACAAAACACATACCAATATAGGCTATTTACCAACTTCATATCATCTATTTTCGTTCCTACTTCCTAGTAAGACTACGCTAAACACCAACTCACATCTCTTGTCGTGGTCTTATGCAAGGAGTAAACTGCTCCAGAAGCGATCTGAGACAACAAGAGACATGGAAATAGACCTCCTGTGTCAATTTAAAAAATATATATATACATCCATCACAACATTAAGTGAACAAAAGGAAACAAGTTGCATCTACCTTCAAAGCCAAAGAGAGGAAGACCATGTCAGCTCCCTTCTTCCGGGTTCCAAAAGGAGGATTCATGACAACCGTGTCGACAACTTGGCCTATATGAAGAAAGACAAATCAAAACAGGGAGACATTAGACTTAATGCCCTTGCTGGTACAGATATTTGAATCAAAATGTAAAATACATGAGAGAAAATTTCTCTTATCATAAAAGACACCAAAACGGAACATATTTTCATGTTTTCACATGCCAAATCAATTAATGCAAAGATAATGTGCCAGGAAAACCAGAAAAGAGAAGTAATAGTAAGTCGAAAAGACAGCCAGAAAGAACCTTGCCATCTTAAGTTACTGATATCACATTGAACAAGCTCCATATCTAGCTGCATCCAAAATTTGCAACAAAAAAAAAAGGCAATTAAAAACAAAGATAGAATGAGACCACCAAAAAAGATATGACAATCATGTTAGGAGTAGGCATAATATGCAACTATCACCATAAAGATAAATCAAAAGAAAGAGAAGGCCTAATTTCTAGCCAGCAGTAGAAAGTTATGGTTTTGGCTCCATGCAAATTTCATATTCTTTGGGATACAAAGAAGTTGCGCAACTAAGTAAAGAAGAGGAAGGTACCTCAAGGTCATCAGCATTTTCAGATGCAATTTCAAGGGAATCAGTGTCCATATCGAACCCAACCACATGCCTGAAAAATACAAAATTCATGGGGGATAATAAAGATATCCACCAAAAAGAGTCCCAGAAACAATTATGATCATCGATAAACGTAAATAAATTAGTATAACCAGGAACTTGAAAAAAAAAAGAACAAAAAATCTCTTAATCAGCAGGAACAAATTGATGAAAAGGCTATAATACTAACTGAGCACCCAAGAGAGCAGCAGCAAGGCCTAAAGTACCACACCCACAACCAAAATCGGCCACCACCTTATTAGTAACATCCCCGTATGAATTTTCCGCCTATGGATAAAAATAAATGAACAATTATTCATCAAAAAATAGATTCCCCACTTAATACCATAACCAACAAAAAGAAAGGATATAAAAAAGGAAGAACACGAATCTAAGAACAAAAAAAAAGCAAAAAAGGGGGGAATCCTAAATAGCAAAAAAGGGGGGAAATTTAGAATTACATACAGTAAATAACATCCTTGAAGCAATGTGGGACCCTGTTGGATATTGTTCCAAATCAATCTGAAATAGTGTAAATTAATCGTATCAACTTTGCAGCAGAAGAAGAATCGGTACGAGAATCAAGTAAAGATAGAGAGAGGAATGAGAAGAAAAAGGGTGTACCTTTGGGCTGGAGAATTGCTGAAGTGAACCCAAAAGGCCTTCTAATTGCTTCAGCTTCATCTTCAACAATCAGTGTTTGGGGTAAAGCGAAAGACCCAAAAGATTGAATTTTTTGCAGATCACATATGTTAATACGTGATGCACTATAAGTTCAAGCCATTGACCTTTTTCTTGAAAAAAAGCCTTCGGCCTTTAAACCCTAATTTTCACTCTCCTTAATATTTTATTCTGTCTAAAATTTACCTTCGACCCCTTTTGGTTATAAAAAGGAGGTTTCAACTTTCAAGAGTTGCCTCCAACTTTCAGGACATTAAAGTTACCTCTGAGAGCACACAAAACCGGCAATAGCACTCTTTATTAAAAATATTATGATAATTAACTTTTTAGTATGTTTAAGTTACATTATCTTAGAAAGTCGACTATAACAATTTTTTTTAAGAATGAAAGAATAATTTTAGATGTTTGCATCTCAGTATAGTGGATAATATCATAAATCATAGGCAGCTAAAAAAGTGCGGTCGGATCTTAGATCAACTCGTAAGGTTGCTGTTTTCTGACATTGAGGTCACAAGTTCGAATCGCAGAAACCACCTCTTACACAAAAAATAAAAGGTAAAACTGCATACATCAGATCGAAACAATTCAACCCCTCCACGAAATCTTCATAGATGCAGGTGCACTATATGCAGGAGGCTAGTGCACTGTGGACGCTCAAAAAAGTAATTGAAATTTAGGAATATGGCAAATGTTTGACCTTCTTAACCAATAATTAAGGTGAATATGACCACTATTTTGAGATTTCTGATGTCATAGAACAAAACTTCTTAATATAAAAGACAGTTCTCGATGCACTAGACTTCCGCGTTTGCGTAGCGTCCGAAGAGAGACCGGATTGCTTTACGATCTGATATATGCGAAACGATCCGATATACGCAATTTTATCCTACACTTATGTGCAAAAAAAATGTTTCCATGGCTCGAACCCGTGAACTCAAGGTCACGAAACAAATTCACCAAGGCAGAGACTTCATCAGTTTTTATTAAATAAGCCAATCATACAGAAGTTAAAAAAGATTGAAGACTTGAGAAGCCACAACAATTTTGCTTACATATAAAACATCTACATTTCTTGCAAAGCCAGATTACTAATCATATCATCTCATCTGCTAAACCATTCTCCTCCAGTACACCAAATGCCTTATGACAATTGCATAGATTCAACACGCCACGTAGATTCGACATTCTCTCCAAATCAAGGGTTGAAGCATATTTCTTGAAGAAGGCTTCTTCATTATTTTCATCTTGCTAAAAATCATCACTTCTTCAGCTCAACGGTGTGCTAATTATTACGGTTCCTGCACTTTTCCGTCGCCCTTGGGGCTTTACCAATGCACCCAAATAAAAGAAAACAAAAAGGGTCAGGTCAGTATGCTTGATTAGATCAATTACCCCCACCAAATTAGTTGCATTTCTTATAATGTTAAGTAGCAGTTGATAAACACAGCTTGACGTAATTTTCATTATAGGTCATCGGAAAACAACTTTTGTGTGTTTCTAACACGTAGGTATGGTTGCGTACATCCGGCCCTCCATACCACGCCATATGCAAGAGCCTCTAAGGCAATAGGGTAATGTTGCTGTTGTAAACGAAATCACAAAGTATAACTTAAATTGTATGTGGTTATCGCCCCCAGGGCATAATCCAGTTGGTACTCGGGTTGGGAATTGCCAACAAGAGGTCATGAGTTCGAATCTAGGCACACGCACAATGTGGGTGTTGCTCTGCTTGCCAGGCCAAAGGCCTGGTTTGTGGGGGAACACATTGTGTGGGTAACTGTATAAGATCTCACCCAATCTAGGAGGCCGCTGGATTCCTGATTTACATCCTCCACGCAGCTCCTTAGAGCTGGGGCAGTGGATGCCCTTTGGGTTGGGGTTCAACCTTTTGCCAACAATAAATTGTGTGTGCTTATCATCAAACTGTTGCCCATGTGTGAAATGACAAGCAGGGATCTGATAAACATAAATGCAGAGGACCATACTGAAATTCCATGGTGCCCATGACTCTCTACATGGTACAAGAAATGCAGTGCAATAATGAAAGACAAGTTTTTTTGGGTTTGGTGTCTTTCCTTGTCTCTTACCAAGGCCTACTGCATCTGAACTTTTCATTATCCTCAGCCTCTTGCACGAGTCAGTAAACAAGCTGCATCCAACCAACAAGCAATAGATCAGGGTACCCATTATTGACGAAACATCAAATACTGTAAATGCAATGCACAATCACTGAGATATTTAGCTAAACAAGCTAAACGGTTTTGCCTAGAGTATACGTAACAGTATATTATGATCACAAAACGGAAATCAATTGCCCCGGCAAGCATGTCCGGAGTACTATTCATGTAGGACAGCGCAGAAATATAGACATACAATCTAAATCAAGCAACTGCTCTTTTTTTTTTTGGTATGAAAAAGGCGAAATCCCTCGCTTGGAGGCCTGGAGGCCTTTACTGGCCCAGCTCCATAAAGTTTGTGAAGGATGTAAATCACGTGTCCAGCGGTCTGCACATGAGCACTCACGCAAGGTGACACCTACAAACTAGCAGAAATGGAGCAATTGCATCCTTCAAACTAGCAGAGTATAGTACCCATACTGTGAGTGTCTCCGGATTCGAACTCTTGCCTTCTTGGGAGCCAATTAGACTACGCCCTGGGGCAGCAACTGCTCTTTTTTTTTTTGTATGCAAAAAGGCCAAACCGTGGCCTTAGGGGGACCACTGTCTCAGCCTAGCCGCCTCCTAAGCTGGCTAGGATTTTTCCACATAATCTACCCAAGATGCCTAATGCAAGCAACCCTCTACTCCTAATTAGGTTGGATACTATAGAACAAAGACAATACTTCTTTCTTTTTTTTTCCTTCTTTTTTGGTTAGACAACATGGAAGATGAGTTTCCGTTTAATAAAAAAATCTGGTCCAAGATTAGACAAATCCAGAGAGGTCATAAGGTAAATAGTCGAACTTACTCCCAAGGAACATCGCCAACAAGCATCCAGTCACTGTCTTTATCTTCATAGGTAAGAACATATTCAGAACCATGTAGAAGATCCACTAGACCACTTTCGCTGATTCCATCTTGGATATGAACACCATGGGAGCCACATTGACCTAAAGATTGCATAGAGAAACTATAATGGTTGAGGAATTATATATAATCCAGCCGAAAATATTCAGAAGATTTATTTTTTAACAAAAGATAGGAAAAGATCTCCACTTTACCACCACCACCCCCAAAAAAAAAAGATTTATTTTTTAATAAATAAATAAGATGATTACCCCTAAATCAAGTTGCTTGTGTTTAATAAATATTCTGCTTGGGGATTACCAATTGTGAAGCAACTGAACATCTTCTCCAGTGCTGAGGATAGATCTTTATAGCTTTTATATGTCTTGAGGTCAACTTTCCTCAGATAAGGAGCACCATCCATACTGACTTTGATATAAAGACAACCATTTCCCATCTTTGTATTTGCATCTTCATCACTCTTGGGAGGATTAATTGCCATTGAATTCTTTCGAAATGATCGAACTGGAGGCCATCCCACCACTTGTGCCCTGTCCCAAACAAACAAAACACAAACATATTTGCAGTAACTGTTGAATCACCATCTCAATCTCTATTATATACTGGAATTAACTTGTAAAGAAAAACTTAAGTACGCTAGAGGGACAAAAAAAACGAAAAGACACCAAAACTGGATTTTTTGACTGAAAAAGTAAAGTCTGCATGCAGAGCAAACTATCACAAAACCAGAATAAATTTAGAGAAGGGTTGCTGTCTCTAGCCACATACATGAAACAGAAGATTAAAACTAATTAAATAACAAAAATCAAGATTTCTTATCATATACAAGTACTAAAAGCAGAAAATAACAAACGACTGAGGGAACTGACTTTGAAGCAGGGGCAATTCCATGGGATTTGAGAGCAGAAACTTGAGGATTCTTCTCTTCAACTTGTTTAGAGCAAGATTGAACAACAGGCTCTTTTCCAACGGTGGAAGCTACTCTCAGCTCTTTTCCAGCCATGAAAGACTGAGGAATGCCACTCTCAGCTCCACCAATTGCTTTAACAGGGGCATGAACACCCTTAGGAGAGAACAAGACATCACCTTTACCCAAATCCACCTCAGATCCACCACTCCCAGTAAAAAGCCACTGCCCACAACCACCATTATTAGTAGTATCAGAGAAACCCCTTTTGGCCCCTGAAACTAAGCCCTTAACCACCCAAACTGGATACCCATTTTTATTTTCAGCCTCAGCTCCATTTTCTCTCTCTGGAGACTCTGAACCAGGCAAGCCTAGCCTCAGCTCAGTAGCTTTAAAGTTCAAACCTTTACTCTTCCCCTCATTTTCCCCCACTAAAACACACTTCTTTTCGCAGTTTTCCATTGAAGAAGCGTCTGATTTGCCGATGTAATCATGCTTGTCAAGAGTCATAGAGATGAAATTCCCAATAATCAGAAGCTTCAAGGTGTAAAAAAGCAGTAAAGTGTTTATCTTTTTGATGGGATAAATGGAACAGAAATTTGACAGAAATGCTAGAAGTATATCCTAATGAAGATGATGAGCTTGAAATTTTTTATTGGGAGGTTTTTGCAAAGAAAAGAAGACTCTTTTTGCCTTTCACTTAAGGCTATTGTTAAGCAAAAATTTTGTTGTATAATCACATCCTTTTATCCTCTACACACCCTTTTGCAAACTCTCTCTCTTTCACACAAAACTGTAACAATGATTTAATCTCAAACAGTAAGAGTCTATGTCACCCTCGGTCCTACAGGGTGTGTAGGCATATAAATCAGATTCACAAGTTCCACTATTAGAAGTTTTTCGTAGCACAGAGATAGCACAAAGAGCCTATTGGCATCGAATGAACAACCGACGGGCTAGACTGTCAGCCTATCATGTCATTCCATGGACCAATAGTGACCACACACTGTACAGCTAGCCTGGAAGAGGTTGAAACATTTTTAACTTCGGTAAGATTTGAAGCTCTTATGTTTCTTTCGAAACTATTCGGAAAGGGGAAGGGACCAAATCAATCATGCATTTAGAGGAGCATGGTTGTATATATCTTACGGAGCCTCAGGAAAATGTATAGCTACATTTGGTAAGAGAGTAGTGGTATACACAAATTCTTGTCATGGTTCTCACTTTATTTTTGGTAATTATATTTCCGTCCAAAACTATGTTTTCTTTGCTTGGCTTAGTTTTTCTCCTTGGAGTGTTGTTCAAAATCAATTTTACTAGTACGATCTTAATCCGCAGTGTTCAAAGGAGACCAAATCTCTTGTCTAAAAATCCATGTTCGATTTCTTGTCTAATGATAAAACAATAAAATTTTGTTTAAATATATACATTACATATGCAAACTTATTCGATACTATAAGTATAGTTTGTTTGTTTTCTTAACAAAATTACATCATTATGGAGAAAATCGGACTCTTTTTCGCACGAAGGGTTTTCCAATCTTGGGCAGCCACGAGTCTTGAAACCATGCGCCCTTGTTTTGTTTTTGCCTCTTTAGTTATGTGTTAAATTTGGGTTTACATGAGCTGAGACACATATACATTCAAAACATTAAAGTAATAAGTAGTTGTATCTCATCTTTATATAATCCATATATATATATATATATATATATATATATATGTATGTATATATATATATATTAAATTGGCCAATATAGGACAATATTTTCAACACTCGCCCTCACGTGACAATGTGACTTTTTCATGTATACGTGCCTTACAGCCCGCCTTCAACACAAACCACAAGACATGCATGAACATCTGAACTTGGGTGAGATGGACAATAAATGGACAATCATAGGTCAGACAACGTGTGAGCCACATTTTAAGATCGCTCTGATACTATGTTGAAACTTGGGCTTACCTGAGATGAGACTCATATTCACTCAAAATCTTAAGATAATAGTTGATAGTATCTATCTTTACATAACCAATATATTTTTCTCAGGGTATTGTGAGACAATATTCTCATCATTGTATTTAGCCTTAGGCTACATCCTAAAATTCTGAAAGCTTTGTCCCCCGCAATTAACCACTAAGCACCAACAACTGTGATATCAAGTGATATTAAATGCAGACAATTCACAATTCCATAACCCTAAACCTTGATTAAAGGAGATAATCATCATCCTCTTGTGTTAAAGGTTTACCATTAACAATCCTTGAGCCAGCTTCGTACTCAAAACTCGAGTTTTTGTCTTGGTTTGAGATTAAGTTTTAACTTTTAATATTATCAACGGAAAAAAGGTTTCATAATTACGAAATTCCGAAGTCCATGTTCGATGACCTTCTGGTTAAAAGATTGTTGGATGATCTTTTTTTTTTTTTTTTTGAAAACTTCATCTTAATTCGATATTTAACATCATGTTATATGCATTGAGTTTTTACTAAACTATGATATTACAATATAATCATGTATTGTTATTATAGAGTAACTATTTTCACACCTCAATATTTTTATACATACTATTTCAGCGTATTAGTTGAAGTTGAGAAGCATATATATTAAACATCCTTATGTTTTATTATTCGTCCTAGCGATAGTTTTTTGTGTTGTTAACATATGCTGAGTATGATTGGTTGATTGATTGAAATGTTTTATTAGTCGGCGATATCAATTTAGCTTGTTGAGCTGACTAAGCAAATTTAATCATCCTAAGTAATAAACTCTTGCACGTAAAAACACCAATTGAAATCATTGTATTCGGTACTTTCAGATCAGATTATCTGTAGATAGGAGACATTTATGGCTTTTATTTTTAACAATTAAGATCCACAGGTGGACAAGGGATACATGTTAAAAACACTATCTACTCTCCACCCGTTTACACTGTCATTTTCATTTAAAAAGATGTATTAGCATGTGACATACACCTACCAAAAACTAACGCGCATGTATATATACACATACATATACATATATGTGTGTGTGTGTGTGTGTATATATATATATATTTGGCAATAAAAAAATTTTATTAGCAAGCCTCACTTATGGCGGAGGAATACTAGTGTACCAGATTACATTGTGAAATGAAAAAAACCAATGTAAAGATCGGAGTAATACCAATCGTCAGTCGTATATAATATGCCGCATTAAAACCTTAACAAGTAAAACTACCCTTGTAGAAAAACCTTGGTGAAGGAAAAAGTGTATATATTTATAAGACGGCCTAAAGAACATAATACATGTGGAGTGCAAAGAAGTTAAAGAATCAGTATAAGCGCAGGAAGTCCATAGGAAGTGTCGTCCAGCCCGAAGCAGTGCAGAACCACCAACATATGTAGGAGAGGTAGAGAAATAGGCAGGGTCAGTGCTCCTGAGATAATGTAATGAAGCCGGAATTCAGAAAAAAATAGTATCATAACTTGTTCTATTCATGATATTAGGGTCGGAAAACTTTTATTAAAAAAAAAAGGTTATGGCCGGAACCCCAACCGGACTACTATCAGTCTGTGCCACGGCGTGATAGGGATGAAAGTCAGGTACCCAATTCATGTTATGGCAGAGTTTGGAGCCATACAAGAAGCCCACTACAACCACTGGAGCTCCAATACCATGCGCTTACCTGGAGATAGAGTCAAAAATCTTGCTTGGGACTAGAATCGAACTCTCGCCACTCTTACGACTTCCGCCACTGAAAACATTGAGTCATGTCATGGGGACGGAAAACTTTTATTCATGTCTTGCTTTGGGAAAGGCTGTTATCCTTATCTTCTTTCGTAGGGCCGAAAGTTTCTTAGTTTGGCTTTAGAGGCCTTTAATTATGTGGAATTCATGTTTTCCTATTCAATTCAAGTGCCCGTATTTCTTGGTTAATATTACAGGTAAAATAAAGTATGACACATATCATGTAAAAAGTATATGACAAAAGATTGTTTTAACAAATAAAAAAAGTAATCAATGCAGAAGAGATTGCGATTGTTTATGCTAATACGTTTACTTTCCTTCCATCTTTTGATCAATGGCTAATCATGTTAAATATATTTGTCTTTTACAACCAATGTAGTACAATCTTCTTAAACAAATGTGACATATTCATACTATAAGTTAGAAAATAATAACACAATTGAGATAGAAGTACTATGTGAATCTGTTTAAGATTACTTGTTATATTTTTGTGATAGTCGATTAGCGGAATGTGGTTTATGCTAACACAAGAAAAGAAAGGGATAAAAAAGGAAGCATATATTTTTAGTCAAGATAAAAGGACGTTTCCAGTGCATTAGTATTCCGCGTTTGCGCAAGGTCTAGAGAGGGATCATATCGCTTCGCTATCTGATGTATGCACCATTACCCTACACTTGCGCAAAAGGCTGTTTCCACGCACGAACCCGTAACCTCAAGATCACACAGCAGCAATTGTACCAGTTGTTCCAAGTATTGCCCTCATTTTTGTGTGTGTATGTCTCTTAATAAAAAGAGTTTTTGATCAAATTTACGAACCGCCCTATGCAAATCATGCTTGCATATTTTATTGCGGCTTTCCTTATGTCTTGTAAGGTCTCTTCATAAAAAAAAATTAGAAAAAAACTCTCAAAAGTGGAATGGTCATTCAATTATGTGGAAAAGGAAGCATAAAAGAGCCATCTATAAGTATTAATGATGAGATAACATGTTAGATGTTTACTAAGGTAACTCTTTCATTTGAAATCAATTATACATAAAATTATTGGAGTGTGTGTGTATATGTAAGAACATAAGAATGCCAATTTTTTTCAACTCTCAACCCTCAAGTGGGTTGGCACTGACTTCTCTTGATTAGAATGTTACATATTAACTTTTTCATTTTGAGGGAGACTGCAGAACGAGAAACAAGGGCCGAGATTCAAGAAAAGTGTTTGGACACATGCTGTCTCTGAATAATTTCAAATGAAAATTTCTAGACATTATCAATTGGATGTTTCAGTTTTCTCTTAGAAAAAGACCAATACTTCTATACGTCTCTATTGCCTCACTTCCGAATAGCTTTGTAAAGAAAGTAAATCATAAGTTTAACGGCTTTTTAAATTGGTAAGGCTTCGTCATAGACCCACTGCAAGGTATCTACTGCAAACAAGGCTAGTAACCCTTTAACTCAATTGAGCCGGATACAATGTCTCTGTTATTACTGGCCCAGACAGCAATATTGGATCGACTCTGCGTCTGCACGTGTTCTGGTTCGAACCTGCGTCTTTCTAAAGCAATGTCTCAATACGAGTACTGAGCTATGTCTCACGACGGATGTTTCAGTTTTTGATCAATGAAAGAGAAATCAAAATTTTAGAGAAAAAGAAAGAAAGAGAGAAAAATGCCACCTTTCGACAATGTAGGATGGAGATGTGGCATGCAATATAAGCCAAAAGGAAAGCAGAAGAAAAAAGAACAAGGAAGGAATTTTTTAGCCGGAAAGGCAAGAGAAGAGCCAGAAAGAAAGGGGTTCAAATCTCCTCACCCCCACTCTCTCACCGCACGCGTCACCGCGTGACACGTAGCAACAGGGGAGGGTGGTGAGGCTAGATGAGGGTTACCCTCATCCAGCCTCACCGCCCCCACCTGGTGCCACGTGTCGCGCTGTGGACCGCGCGGTGACTCACCGCGCGGTGAGGAGATCCCAACCCGAAAGAAAGCTTCACATAACAATTTCTTATGTACTACAATTTGCAGACATTTTTCCGGGAAAATTGGATCACTCATTACTTCAAAATATTTACACAAAGCCATTTGGCATCAAAAGGGTACTACTCTAGCCTTCACCAAGGAAAACCTCCCCTACATCATTTGCAATTCGCAAAAGGCGTATTCTATCAAAAACATCATATACAAAAAAGATGGAGTGGGATAAATGCACTAACTCTACCATGCACCATCGAGTTGCGCCACCACCATAGGCCAGCAACGATTTCTCTGAATACATAAGGCCAACCCTTAGAAGTTGTCTTAGCCCCCAGATTTCCGGCAATGTTCATGTCGACCCATTCCGGCATGTTTATATTGTTCGTGTGACTTTTTTTCTTTTTTTTCCTTTTCCTTTTTGTCTTTGGGAAATAAATTATCAAAAACCATTTACGGTTTTTGGAAAATACTATCTTTCCCTTTTTCTCGACCAAGTTTGGGAAAATAATTGATTATTATAGTTTGAAACTTACTATTTCCTCGTCTTTCTCCTCTTATAGTTTGAAAACCTACTCTTTTCTATCAAATATCTCTAAAATCTACTCTTAGCCTCGTATAGTTTCAAAATCTACCCCTTATGGTTCCTTTTTTCCTTTTCTTTTTAATTTTCTCGTTCGGTCCTTTAGATGCACGCTAAAATTGCGTTTCTGGTGAACTAGACTCCTGCTTTTGCACGCGATGTGATGTATCCAGCCTTATCCTATATTTTGTGCATGATGCTGTTTTTGCGGTTCAAACCCGTGATCTCAAAGTTACAAATCAGCAATCTTACGAGTTGTTTCAAGGTACTGTTGGAATTTACATAGTAAATCCATTGCCCGAGGATCACTTAAGAGAACACAAAAGCAAAGTAAATAAATGCGGAAGTGTACCTTGCTCCATTGGTTAACTCTGTAGTGGTTGACACGCGTGTGTCTTCCAAGGGATTGCATGAACCCACCAGTTGTTGAATTCACTAACAAAATATCAACAACTACCACTACTATTCCGATGGAGAAAATAGGTAGTGTGTTTTCCTCTCGAAAGTGTTATATATATACATATATATATATATATATATATATATATATATATATATGTACGAATGCTTTGCAAATATGCAAAGAAACTAAACTTTAGCAAAATCAAGGCAGAATACAAAGTTGCTTCTGCACTTTAGATCTCCTCACCGCGCGGTGAGTCACCGCATGGCCCAGGACGCGACATGTGGCAGTAGTAGGGGTGGTGAGGCTGGATGAGGGTTACCCTCACCCAGCCTCACCACTCCCCCTTTTTGCTACGTGTCGCGCGGTCACGTATGCGGTGAAGGGGGAACGGTGAGGGGATCTATCCCATTATAAATTGCCCCTCTTTTACCGCTGGCACTTGGCACATATATATATATGGTGAAAAGACATTATTACTGAAACGTACATCATTGTTGCCGAAACTTAATATGAACGTTTCAATGAAACGTTTTCTTAATAAATATGAAACGGCAATTTTAATATATATAATAAATTATATATATTAAATAGCTTACTTAAAACACTTCGAGAAGAATACTCGTGAGCTCTTGTCCTTCGGAGACCAGATGTCATTAATGATACGGTCTCGACTTTACGAGTCCTACCATCAAGGACTATAACCGTATGACTGTCTACACATTTAGTGATCCATTCAGATTACAATGTATCCACTAATATATCAAAATGATCACTTAATGTGTGGATACGTACAAATATTACGTAACATTAGTAACATATAATATATAACATACATAAGTCCACATATATTTGATATGTAACTTCACGTGTCTTGCACTACACGTATGAGCATATCAAATCCAACAGGTACGCCTCCTTTAGATGCACGCTCTGTTCATTAAATAAAAACCCTGGTCGTCTAGGTTGCAGATTATGAATAATGCTGTTCAGAATGTTTTTATTTTGATACCAGACTAGTAATTTCCATTACTCTTAACCATTAGGTTCAATTTTAAAATAGGAGCGGCTATGTTAATTTATTGGATCAGCTACATGTAGTAAAGAGAGAGGAGACATGCACCTAGGTGTGGGTTTTAAAGAACAGTATTCTTATAACATTATAAAACTCTTAGTTACGTTTTTTAAATTTTCATATGTAAGCATGTGTGGAAAAGAGTAAATAAATATTTGTCACAAGAAGTAAAGTTGGTACAATAGTTTAGATGTAACAGTAACGTATACAATAGTGTATGTTGATTTCACGTTTTAGTTAAACTATCACTATGACTCTATGATGTTTCTATATTGTACTAGTTACATCAAAACATTATGTTTTTCTTTGGATCAAAAGGTCATACTCTCCCCTGGAGGATCTTCATCGCCCCAGTTTCAAGGAACATAAAACATTATGTTTCTTGGAGTAAAAGGTCATTCCCTAGGTCTGAGGGCACCGCCGCCCTCTCCCAATGAGCATTGTGGATAATGAAAATCAGGAGCTCGGCGGTCTCCCAGGTTAGGTGAGGACTTACGCAGTGATCCACACAAGGTGTCCCTCCACAAACCAGGCCGAAGCAGCAGTGGAACACCCACACTGTGCGCGTCCATGGAATCGAACTCTTAACCTTTTGGTGGCAAATTCAACTCGAATACCAACTGAGCTATGCAAAACATTGTATTTCTTGATATTATAGTATATGTAATATAAGCTAAAGCTACTACATTTGCTAGCTTTCCTACATGATTTTGATTATTTACCTACTGTTCTGAGGTAGGATTATTTCTTTAAAAACATCACATGCAATAAGGACAGCGCAATGAATGACTAACGCCGGACCCTTTAGGCCAATAACGGACAAATATCCATTGGTTTGCATGTTGACAAATCTTTAGCGTTATAGATTATAATATATTGATCAATTATTTCTTATAGCAAAATGGTCACTCGATTAAAAAATTTATTAAATGGTGACACAAGACTACTACAGAATTAAGCTATATTGACTATGCGCATGTTTTGAACAATGATTGTGATAACGTATTTCGGCCTTGGTTGATTCAAGAAGCATATACTAGCAACCTTAGTAAAATGTTTGTTCGTTAACCAGTCGATAAATTATATTTTATAATTTACAGATTGTGACAACTTAACCATTCTAACGTGAAGCGGATCAATATGTAACTGATTTACTATGAGTAATATCTTACAAGACTATAACAATTACCGAAATCAATGTATTACTGATTTGATTATTTGTATCAATAGTATCAGTTTTGACTGAAATGTAAATGATGTAGATATTTAGCACAAGGGCAAAATCATAAAGTGAAAAGGGCCAAACACCTAACTTTTTTCGGCTCAGTAGTCCAAAAGGAAAAAAGAATTAACTTTTTTAAGCTATATTTTATTGTTAATAAGAGCTATCTAGGGCTGTAAACGAGCCGAACGAGCCGAGCATTGCATTGTTCAAGCTCTGTTCATTTAACTTAGCGAACGAGCCGAGCTTGTTTGTTTATTTAAACGAACATATTTACTTGTTCAAGCTTGGTTCGTTTAACTCACGAACAACTTTAACGAGCCGAACACCTTAAACGAATGGTGCCACTTACCGAACTCGAACAGAAAAAGGTATTCAAGCTCTGTTCATTAACCTTTTATCCGAACCGAGCTCGAGCTCAAACAAACGAGCCGAACAACCGAACGACTTGGTTCATTTACAATCCTGGAGCTATCTAACTAACCACCTCCATTGTATCAAAAAAGCAAACCGCCTTAAAGTGGACCACCAATGCAAGAGTTTATATTTGCAAAGCTCAAATTTTTAAGTTCGGGTGTCTTTAATGTCCTAGTCATATGGTTAACGGAATATTTCCATATCATGCTTAGGGCAGGGGATAAATTTTCTTCGATCCAAAACGTCCGACCGCTCCAATTTCAAAGAGCTTTGTGAATGATGTAAATCAAATCACTCAGCGATTTCTTAGACGAAAAGCCTAGGACTTTGTGTCTACAAAGTGTATGAGCACAAACTCATTCTAATATAAGGAGCTAGCGGCGGGACTCAAATACTTATACTGCGGCTGTTAAGGTTCGAACAGACAACCTTAAATCTAATATATCGCTTGAGTAATAGGTGAGCATAGTTTTTGGGGGAATGGGATAATTTTCCTTTTTGTTAGCTTCATGATATTTAAATTTGTTAGACATATATCTCCTAAAATTGTCCCAAAGTTAATTGGTGCGGAAATTGCAAGAGGATTTTTAAAATCTCGGGTCTATCTTTTTCCCAACTTTTTTTTTTACTTTTGCTTTTTGATTTTTTATAATTTAAATAAATTATTGGTTAAATAATATAAAATAGTTAATACACTATTTATTTTAACCCTTGTAATGCACTTTTTGATATAAGATGATTGGTTTTTATAAATAATTTTATTTTTTATACAAAAACCGTTTGTTTACTTGTTGAAACAATTAAAAAGGAAAACGATGTATGTTTTTCTTTTTCGAGATAGAAAAGGATGTATTAAAGTCTGAAAACAGGAAATGGGAAAATAAAAAGGAAAAAGAACGCAAGATAATTAATCATGAGCGTCATGCCATGTGTTTGTGTAGAATTTTAATAATATAGGACTATGAACGTTGATTTTATATATTTTTCAACAAAACTTTTGGCTCCATTTTTCATAAAAGAAATAAATTTTCTATAAAATAATTAAATTGCTTCTAAAATTAAATTGTTTCTAAAAGTAAATTATGTCATATTGAATAACACACTAAATTGGTCAAGGAAGATTACTGTAATAAATATACATATTATACGATTTGATAACTTTTTATATTAAATGGTTGATATCGTGGCTTTCCTTTGAGCTTTCACCACTCTCTTTTGCCGTCAACACACGTGTCTTACCGCGAGGTCAAGATAACTTTTGTATTATTATTTTCGAAGGAAATATGCCATGTTTTAGTCTTAATTTAGATCAACTTTTTAGTCATTTGCTTTTTGTTTATAACTTTCGTGACCTATCATTATGGCTGATTGCATCTCTTTGTTTAACACATGAGTATGGTTGCGTACATCTGATTCTTCATATCTCGTTATAAGCGTGATCCTCTAAAGCATGAGGTAATGTTGTTGTTGTAGTATTCAAATCTGATATAAAAGAATTGCCATCTCATTCTGTTTTCATCCCCATGGAACTTACTGCCAAGTCTCATTTCTCTTTTCCTCATAATGGATTATGAAATTAATACCCATACATTTCTAACTGATAACTGCACGCCTTTTAACAATTTTTATATTTGAATTAGACAAATTCCTCCATGGAAACTTAACTATATTACTCCCTCTATCTGTAAATATTGTTACAGTTGTTCAACCAGCAATTAAAATCAAATTGTCAAAATATTCAACACAATATTATGTTAAAATAGTAATTCCATCATTTAAGATCAAATTTCACTGAACAATATGTAAAATAGTGTGACAATTTAATTTTAAATGATGATGTTTTTGAGACAGTTGTGCTTAGGGCTGTTTAACGAACCAAACTGTTCGAGTTATGTTCGTGATCAGTTCGTATTCGTTCGGTAATTATTTGTTAATGAGTCAAATTCGAACATGTATTCAGGTTCGTTCAGTTAAACAAACAGTTCGGCTTGTTTAAACAGTTATAAAGTTATCGAGCTAAACTCGAACCAATTTTATAGTTCGCTTAGATAAACGAACCGAGCCAAACTGTTTGTTTAGCTAAACGAAACCGAATTTGAAAACTTATTATTCTGTTCGGTTCGTGGTGATAATATTTTTGAAACAAGAAGAGTATTAGTACATGGTCTTAAAACAGGCTTGTCTATTCAATTCGAAGAAAATAAAAAAAGAAAAAAATAATTTAGAAGATAAATTGTATAGATTTTCCAATCCCTGTCTTGCATAAATTGATGCAATTTTACACAAAACATAAATATCATAATAAAGCAAAAGAAATTCAACCTCGTGAAAGAAAAAGACTAGCGCCATCTCAACTCTTTCTGGCTGGGTTTTTAATGATATGTTGAAACCAAAATTGGCCTATGATTTTTTTCGTAAAAAAGGAATTAAGGTTGCTTGGAGTAAATTTGTTTGGGATGACTCTTCTACTCCAAAACATTCCTTTCTTTTATGGTTATCGGTGGTGGGTAAATTGTCTACAAGAGATAAACTGCCATTCGTTGAGGATTCTAAATGTCCCTTATGTAAGGATGGAGTAGAAGATGAGAAGCATCTTTTCTTTAGATTTGCAATCACATGGCAAGTATGGAATGGCATTACAAGTTGGCTTGAGTTACCATTGAGACTCTATAAGCTGGATCAAATTTTGGCTTGGGGAAGGAGAAACTTGAGAGGCAAGGCTCATCGTTCAAAGGCGGCCAAGATAGCTCTTGCTACCGTTGTATATCATGTTTGACATGCTAGGAATAGACTTATTTTTTATGGGCATTCTTTTGTTCCACGGGATGTTGTCCATAGAATACGCACACATGTGCTTAAAGTGACGTTTAGATTATATCCGCAGTTGATTCCTACACAATGAGATACATGATTTCTCATTTTGTTTGGATCCTTTTGTATTGTTAGGGCTTTTGTATGGGTTACATCCCGAGGATGTTTTGATTCATGGGTATCAATACAAATTTGCATTTTACCAAAAAAAAAAGAATAAAACAAATTTATTTTAATAACGCGAAGTGTGATGAAAACCAGAATAACGAACCGAACCGAAGTCGTACAAACGATTGTGAAGGAAATGTGGATGTCATTATCAGACCGGAGACTTCAAGACTGAAAGGTAGGGGACAACGAGAATCTTCAACCGACATTTGGGGACCCCACTTCTTGATTTGATTCCACATCAGCATTCCTACCTTTTATTGCCGATTGGCCACTTTGGCACTACCCTTCTAAATCACATTCTCACAATTCTTAATTTATATTGGATGCAAAGTAATATCTTCAACTCGTGAGCTTTGTCACTTTGGCGTATTTAAATCATGTCATTTAACGATTTTTAGATGAGAAGTTTATTATTTGGCATCTAATTATACCTAAATACTCATACTACCGTTGTCAAAATTTGAACTGATAATTTTAGATACAATATATCAACGGTATACCAGTTTAGTATGGCCAATTCTTAATTTCTCTAAACGATGGCAAGGATAAAGTCGCATAACATGTGTAATAAGATGGCGTTTGGTTCGCATTTGGGGTATCAGAATCAGAATCGAAATATGCATGACATTGTATGAGTTTGGAGTATATGAGTTTGGACGTAAAAATCATAGTTGTTTGATATTGAAGTGGGAATAGATATGATTGACATTGATTTGGACGTAAAAATCATAGTTGTTTGGACGTAAAAATCATAGTTGTTTGATATTGAAGTGGGAATAGATATGATTGACATTGATTGTGTTTGGAACGTATTGAAATTGAAATGAGTATCGAATATGGGCGGCTGGAATATTGGCTGGAAAAATTTGACCGACCAAAATAGTGACCGGACGGCGACATTGACCGGTTCGAAACCCATACCTCCATTTCTCCATATTGATAGACAAGGGGTACTAGTATATCAAAAAACGATATATATTACCAAATACTCGGATATCAATCCGAAACTCATACCCCCATTTCTACAAACAAACAAGGTTTATGGGTTTGGATTCTTCCAAACTCATACCCTTAATAAAGAAACTCCCAACCAAACACCTCCTAAGATCTTATGACGAAAACATATGTGATTACTACACGACTAAAATTATTCACGAGAAGCAAACGATGAATAATTAGGGCTGAATCACAATCTCATGTAAAACAAAATTTTCACGACAATACTCAAAATTCATAAATTTGTATCATCATGCATTAATATTTTCCCAGGGAACCGTACGATGTTTCATGTCTTATTGTCATTGAATGCAATAGAGGAGTACTACCCGCAAAGTAAGGTTGAGCTTTCATTTGATTTAGCCACACGGAGAATACCTTTAATGGTTATGAACATGATGTTTGATATTAACATCTTTTCTCTTTGTTAAGGGAGTGGGTTCTCCCCCACCTGTACCAGAGGTCCCTTAGCCAGGTAAGATGTAAATCGAGGGATGTGCTCTACTAGCAGCCCAACAAGGGAGAGGACACACGAGATTAACATCTTTTCTCTGAGTTGGCGATTTTTATCTCATGTATCTTTTTGTGGGATGAGATTTTATAGTTGTTTCTATGAAGATTTGCCTTATATACAGAGTAACATGTATTTCCATGAGGTTTTCCCCTTGCCCAAAAAGGGGGGAAAAAAAGAATAAAACTGCTTTCATTTGATTCAATGTTGAAGCATTCAGCGTTGGTTCAGAGTACCAAAAATATGGCTTTAGTCTGGTTATGGCTTTCTTGGACCAAAAGGTCATTCCTTTGACCATGAGAGTCCTTATCGATCCAGTTTCAAGGAACATTGTGCAGGATACAAATCGAAAGCTCAGATGCCTCTTAGGTTGGATGAGGACTTTACGCAGTGACCCACACAAGCCGTCCCCCCCTGCAAATCAGGCCTTCGGTCTAGAAGCATTGAAACATTCACACTGTGCGTGTCCATGTAATCGAACTCTTGGCCTCTTAAAACAAATCTCAATCCGAGTACCAACTGAGCTATGACATGAGGGCGGTTATGGCTTTCTTTTGTATTCAGTAGGTTGTTGCAGAGAAAATATAAAGATGACGATGCCCTTGCTTGGAGGCAAAGTTGATTTGTAACGTCCACCATATGTTATACTATTTTTCTTCTTTTTTTTCGTTTTTCGTATTTCACACTATTTTAAATTACACTGAAAAGTTTCCTTGATCCATGCATACAATATGTGTAAATTATTATTGTTTCATTCATATGGACTTTAAGAAATTGATTTCTTGAAAATTATGATGGGATATGAGCAATTTAAGATGAACATATGATTCTTCTAGTAACATTTTTCTATTTTATTCAATAAGCTCGCACTCCAATATTGTAACCGTGGACCATCTACTATGTTTCACAAAAAAAAAAAAAAAAAAA
>AP025057.1:31869825-31885123 GCA_036186865.1 Eustoma russellianum
AAAAAAAAAAAAAAAAAAAATTCCCGAATTTATACTGATAGAACGTAGGGAGGAACTTTTTGTATATAAGGGTGAAATGATAAATTAAGGAATTATGATAAATTAAGAGATTTAGTTTATTATTATATACACACTGGTTATAAACACTATGAAATATATTTAAACGATTCAGTCTTGGAGCAAAAGACCATTCACTAGCCCTGAGAGCTGCAACCGCACCAGTCTCAAAAAGCATTATAGAGGATGTAAATCAGAAATCCAATTGTCTGATATGGAGTGAAAAACAATTCAGTCTTGAATGAATTACTCTGACAAAAGGAAAAGTCGTCCAGCTTCTAACCCTTCTAATGTAAAACCTATCTAATTCTATAGTGAACCTTTTGACACGGTGAGTAGGTCCCTTGATTGAATTACTTTTCAAGAATATGAATGGTTGATATAGTCTTTATCACTAAATCCAATCCAAGACAAACTTTTGAAACGAAATGTCTTTGGACAACGATGCTGATCAAGACAACGCTATTATTTCAGAGAGAAAAAGAAGACGATAAGTAGAATTAACTCGATCACTTATAATTAATATTATTTGACCATGAAGACGCAAATCGTCTAAGGTTTACTACAACTACACAAGTCCAATACACAATCAAATCAGCATTGGCTTATAAGACGAAGGGAGCCCCATCGGCGTCATTAGAATGGAAGTGTGAAGTTTTGTATGTACATGTATATAAGGGGTTGGGATCTCCTCACCCCCACTTTCCTCACCCCCTTTGTGACCACGCAACACGTGGCAGTAAGAGAGGGTGGTGAGGTTAGATGAGGGTCACCTGCATCTAACCTCACCAACATCCCTTGCTGGCACGTGTCGCGCGGTCACGCGTCACCACACCCCTTTGCGGAGAGGAAATCCTATCCCGTATATAAGTTACTCTTTTTTAGAAAAACACAAATAGCCCCTCCGTCTACCCGTTAATGAAGGGACTGGAGACAGCGATGAAGTGAAGTGAGTGAAAGGACAAGAGTTTAATGATGGAAAAAACATAGCCGGAAACCACTTTAAAAGTGCACAATTTGCCAAGCTATTATGCCCAGGACGAATTATTACACTTCTTTTCGGCCGCCATCTCATTTTATTCGAACAAAGGATAAATTTCTAGAATTCTATCGTTCCAGTCTCGATGAGCAGAGACCGGAACTCCTCACCGTCCACACCCTCACTTCCTTGTCCACCGGCAGTCACGTGGCA
The DNA here is from genome assembly GCA_036186865.1 of Eustoma russellianum. Classification (NCBI taxonomy): domain Eukaryota; kingdom Viridiplantae; phylum Streptophyta; class Magnoliopsida; order Gentianales; family Gentianaceae; genus Eustoma; species Eustoma russellianum. The sequence continues at coordinate 31,871,075 of AP025057.1, forward strand.
GTAAAGGAGAATGGTGAGGCTAGATGTGGGTGACACTCATCTAACCTCATCACCCCATCTTGCTGCTACGTGCCGGACGGTGAGCAAGGGAGTGAAGATATGGGGGTGAGAAGATCCAATATCTGTGTGGAAATGTAAATCAAAAATCCAGCGGCTTTCTAGGTTGGGTGAGAATTTACGCAGTGACCCACATAAGATGTCTCCCCACAAACTAAACATTTGGTCTAGCAGCAGAGGAACATTCACATTGTGCGCGTCCATAAAACCAAACTTTTGACCTCTTTAAACCGAAGTAGCAACTAGAAAGGCGTTCGCTCCTTTTCTGATTTCTTTTTCAGCCTCTTCTGTTATTTCTTTTTCTTTTTTCTTGAAAAATAAGCTTGACTCAAATTATTCACTATTTAACTAAGTGATAGTAGTTAACTGATGTCGATAAATTCGTTATAGTTAGTTATTTATCAATCATTGTTTTATAGCGATAGCCTTTGGGTTTAATTACATATATATAAGTTATATATGATTCGACATACATCTAGAGACCGACGTCGTCTGAATTATACAAAAACATTTAAGACAAAAGAAATACAAATTAAGAGACACGTTCCAATATTCAAAGATTCACAACAAAGTTCAAAGCACGTTAAAATCCGACTTATGTTTCATTTTAATCTTAAGATTGAAAATTTTCAAATCGAAAATCTCTAGAAAATTTTGAACTAACAAGCATCAAACACTCGCTACTAGAATAAAAATGATGTCAACTTTCAAGATACTTTATGTGTGACCACTAGACTATGTCCTAAAAACACTAGAAGTAGTTCTTGTATAAGCATCTCGTAATTTTTGGTGATGGATTTTTTATAAAAAAGAATGAAATAAAAGAATTTTACCACATGCATACGAGGGAGGATATGAGATTCAAAACATGATTCTCACTAAGGTCATCTCTAATGGGTGCACCAAAACACTTATTTGGTACAAAAACTCCCTCCAACCAAGCACCAAATTGAAAACCTAATGGGTGAAAATGGATAGTGTTGTACCTATTGGTGCAACACCATTCATTGCACCAAATCACTATTCATCTACCACATCATCATTTTAAATATCTTAAGAAAAATTTAATTTTGTTAATTTCGTTATAAGAATTTTAATTTTGTTAATTTCGTTAAGAAATAATCCACCTCAGTTAAATTAATGAGTAATGAATTAATGAATACATACGTTAAATTTATACGAATGTTAAATTTGTGTTAAATTATTTATAATAATGAATTAAAATACAATGATAGAAGAATTTTTAAGGAATATTCTTATTTGGTGTTGGATTTGGTGTTTGTGATTGGAGTATTTTTTATTGTTGTTTACACTAAATAGGTGATTTGGTGCAAAATTTGGTGTTTTGGGTTTACCATTAGGACCAATTTGAATTCATATAGATGGGATAGATAGGGTTTGGATTTGCTTACTGGAGGGCTTAGGTCACGCTGCGACTGTATGACACGTGGAAAACAGAAGGCATTAACTCAGATGTTGATGATCAATAAAAAGATTGTAGACATGACGAAAAAGACGGTCACGCTATGTGGCCACCTGTCCCAAGCCCTAGTACTCGAAACGACTCACTCGTCGTATTTCGCTAAGAAAAATACAAGGCGTTGATACAATCAATTCCACGTCAATATAATAACGTAAATCGATGTCAGTAGAAGTCATAGGAATAAAAGTCTTCGAAATAATCATCATCATTAATATCAATGTCTAGGCAAATCTGAGTCGATATGCACGTCAAACACAGATAATAAATACTAACCCTCAAAATACATAAGGTCAATTCCATAAACTACATCTCAACTAAATCCTCGGAAGCCTCATCAAGATGTCCTCAATCCCGAAATCTCCACTCTTGAACATGTTGGACCGTGCACCTGCAATAAACACCACTAGAGGGGGGGTGAATAGTGGTTAGCGGAAATTACACTACTACCCTTTGTTAAAATCCCCTTTGAAAACAGAATCTGAAACCACCTCAGATTCAGAACCCGTTTTTCAAAAATTCACAAATAATTATACACAACTCCAAAAATTATGAAAATCTCCAGAATTTAACTTCAATGAGTTAACAAGACTCTGTCCAAAAATCAGATAAAAATAAGATCGTTTGGCCTTTCTACCAAATAAAAAGATTCAGATGGTCAATCTGGACAGAATTGGACAGAATGTTGCTGATTTTGCAAAACGTATTTCTCTTTGAATACTCAACCAAAAAGGTTGATCTTTATATCAAAACACTCCTTAGGATGTGTAGATAAAGTTTCCAAAAGGCCCTGACCTTAAACAATTCTTGAAAAATACAGAATTTAAGTTTTCTCAAAATTGGTCAGATTGCAGCCAGATTGGAGCAGTTATCTTGCAAAGACTGAAAGACTAACTTTCCCTTGCTCAAATCAAGTGATTCTTGTTGCAAATGAAAGCTAACAGTCTGAAGTATAACTCCACCAAAAATCACGAATTTTGAAAATGTTTAGCTATTTTTCCAAATTGTGAGAAGTTGTGTGAAAACTGCAGTCAAAAAACGGGCAGAAAACAGAAATAAAGAAACAAGAGAAGAACACCGAGAATTTATCCTGGTTCGGTCAATGTGACCTACTCCAGTCCCAAGGAACACCTTTCCTTGGATTTCACTATGGTATGAACCAAATTACAGCAAGAACCAAGCTTGATCCTTGGGTTAAACACCAACCCTATTCAAGACTTGGATGAACACCTTTATGCAACTCTTGGTTGCAACACCTCTATCACCTATTGATGTAGCCTTATAGATTTGGCTAATCAATCTTACAAATAAAACACAAGAAGGTGTGTATAGTGTAGCTGGACAACAACTAGAAATGGAGCACCTTAGCTACACAAAGTATGAACGAAAATATGAGAAGAGAATAGCAAGACAACAATCTTCAATTTTTGCTTTCAAGTGTGTGTCTTCTCTTCTTCACCTTGCCTCCTATTTATAGTGTGAATGGATGGCATATTCTCTCCAACTTTTAGACCATGTGATGGCTGAGAATTTTGAAATAAAGCACCTCCATAATCATCTCCAACAACCTTGTCTCCATTAACTTCAAATTTGAAATTTCAAGTTGACAACTTTTGCCAATTAGCTTGCTTTTGGTTTGTCTTCTTGTCTCCAACTCATAAAATGAGAAAAACATCATCTCCACCTGTATAATCATGTTTTGGATGTTGTATGTATGTATACCAACTCAAATTTTGTGAATAAAAAATAATGAATAAGTGTTGACAAGATTATGTCAACATATAACACCAAAATTCATATTTTCTTCTCCTTTACATATTGTGATGAATCTTCCACCAAGGACACCTTGTAATCTCCAAAAGATGATGATTAATATCCTCTTATAACATATATAAGAGGGTCTTCAAGAAAAAATAGAATGTGACATCTCAAATCGTCACATATCCAGCTATAGTCAGTAATATCATCGGTTGAGAGAATAAGATATAAGATCACCATATAATCTTCAAAATAATAATAACACAGCTCCAGAATGAAGATAATAATATGCTCAAGAGATTCCTCGAGTGAAAATACCGAAACTGTCTTCGGGGGTAAAATGACCAAAATGCCCCTAGTGAGATAAAACTCCAGAAATGACCCCGATGGTCATAATTAAATATAATAACACCTTCTTGATAATAAATAAGATGATAATATCTTCTTGAATCATATTCACCATGTCGAGTACCTACAAAACTCAAAATACCATTTTTGCCCTTTTTGGTAAGTTGTAGAAACTTCGAGGGCATATTAGTAACAAGATATTATCATCATAAAAATCACATAATCACAACATGATAAACATATATAAATCATGTAAAAATAAAAACAACTATTTTATCACATTTTAGAAAAATATTTCTAACAACCCTAGACATCGTGTCATTTTTCTTCACTTATTCAACTCTTTCATTTATAACACCATATGTGACATTTTTAAGTATTCATTACTTAAAATCATGACTTTGAAAATTATCCAAACATATTTCTCAACATTCTCCCCCTTTTGGATGATTTTCAAAATAACCTAACATGATTTTAATGTCACAACTTATAACCAAAAGTTTAACCAAATGTTTTCAACTATGTTTTCAACGTTTAAATAGTATGCTGCTCCCCCTCAACTCATACTCTCCCTCTTAACCTATGCTCCAAAATTTATACCAATAAAAACTTAGCATATGATTCATCATGACTTACCAACTAAAATCATGTTCTTATTCTATCTCCCCCTTTATTTTGCAAATCATGCAAAAGATAGAACTATACAATGGTATCGTAAGTCATCATTCCTAATTTGGCTCGTAAGTTTTCAAAAGTGGCTTGATTAAGAGGTTTGGTGAAGATGTCAGCGATTTGGTGATCAGTTCTTATATGGTTTATCACTATGTCCTCATTTTGAACATGATCGCGAAGAAAGTGGTATCGCACCTCAATGTGTTTGGCCTTAGAATGAAGTACCGGATTCCGGAAAAGATTGATTGCACTTGTGCTATCGCAGAAAATTGGAATCTTATTCATTGTAATGCCAAAATCACTAAGTTGCTGTTTAAGCCAAAGTATTTGGGTAGTACATAAACTCAAAGCAATATACTCGGCTTCAGTGGTAGAAAGAGCTACACTAGCTTGCTTTTTAGAAAACCAAGAGATCAAATTGGTTCCTATAAATTGACATGTACCGCTAGTGGATTTTCTATCTAACCTGCAACCACCATAATCAGCATCACTATATGCGTGTAATTCCAACTTAGCGTTTCTATCATACCACAATCCTAAGTGAGGTGTATGCTTAAGATATCTAAAGATCTTTTTCACTGCATTGTAATGTGATACCTTAGGACAAGATTGAAACCTAGCACACATACACACACTAAACATAATATCAGGTCTTGATGCAGTTAAGTATAACAATGAGCCAATCATAGACCTATAAAGTGTGTCATCAAAAGGTTTACCATTTTCATCCTTATCAAGTTTGGTACTAGCACTCATAGGCGTAGTTGTAGGTTTCAACTCTTCAAAGCCAAACTTCTTAATCATATCATTGACATACTTAAGTTGGCTAATGTGAATTCCTTGAGGGGTTTGTTTGATTTGAAATCCTAAGAAATAATTCAACTCTCCTACCATTGACATTTCAAACTCTGATTTCATCATTCTTCGAAGTCTTTTACTAAAGTAGGGTTGGTTGAACCAAAGATTATATCATCTACGTATATTTGAACTATCAACAAATCATTACCTTTTCTTCTTAGGAATAATGTGTTGTCGATGGTCCCTCTTTGATAATTATTTGCAATAAGAAAGTTTGCAAATCTATCATACCAAGCTCTTGGAGCTTGTTTTAAACCATATAGAGCTTTCTTAAGCTTATAAACATGGTTCGGATTCTTCGGATTTTCGAATCCAGGAGGTTGTTTAACAAACACTTCTTCTTGGATGTATCCATTCAAGAACGCACTCTTGACATCCATTTGGAAGAGCTTAATTTTGCTTATGCTTGCAATCGCAAGTAACAATCTAATTGCTTCTAGTCGTGCAACGGGTGCAAAGGTTTCTTCATAATCTATTCCTTCTTGTTGATTATAACCTTGTGCGACTAGTCTAGCCTTATTCCTTGTAATATTTCCTTGTTCATCCATTTTATTCCTGAAAACCCATTTAGTTCCTATGATAGACTTGTCTTCAGGTTTAGGTACTAAGTCCCACACGTTGTTCCTTGTGAATTGATTTAATTCCTCATGCATAGCATCTATCCATGATATGTCACCTAAGGCTTCCTTTACGTTCTTAGGTTCTAATTCTGAGATTAAGCTATGTCCTTCAAGTTGCCTTATGTTTCTATGTGTTCTAACCCCAACACTTGGATCACCAATGATTAGCTCTTTAGGGTGTTTATGTTTATCTTCTATAAGCCACCAATTCCTAAGTTGACTAGGTTCACCTTCTTCTAGTTCAAATATTTCATTCGTGTGAACATTTTCATATACAATTGGAACATCCTGTAAGTTAGATAGATTATCTTCCAATTGTAAAATTTCTTGATTTATTTCACCTAAAGGTTCATGCACATCTTGTTCAGGGGAAGTTGGTTCTAGATGATCATGAACAGGCTCAAGTAATATATCATCATCATCAAACATATTTTCAACATTATTCTCTTGTTTCTTTTTATCACTTACATCAAAATATGCATTCTCATTGAATTTCACATGTATAGATTCAATTATTTTTCTAGATGCATGATTATAACACCTATATGCCTTTGAGTTAGTTGAATATCCAACAAATATGCATTCAATAGACTTTTGTTCAAATTTATCTAGATTATCTTTGGTATTAAGTACAAAACATTTACACCCAAATACTCTAAGATAATCTACCTTAGGTTGTCTATTATTCTATAACTCATATGGTGTTTTATTTAATTTCTTTCTAATAGAAAGCCTATTTATTATATAACATGCACAACTAACAGCTTCAGCCCACAAATATCTAGGTACTTTGTTTTCACACAACATAGTTCTAGCTATTTCTTGTAGTGTTCTATTTTTACGTTCAACAACTCCATTAAGTTGTGGTGTTCTTGGTGGTGAGAATTCATGTTTTATTCCATGTAATTCACAAAACTTAATTATATCTTTGTTTTTAAATTCTCCACCTCTATCACTTCTAATTCTTTTAACATTTTCTTCATAAAGATTTTCAAGTTGCTTAATAAGATTTTCGATTACCAATGGAGCATCGTCTTTGTGTGTTAAGAACAATGTCCATGTGTATCGTGAGTAATCATCTACTATGACACACACATAGTAGTGTCCACCTAGACTTCTTGTCCTACTTGGACCAAATAAGTCTAAGTGAAGTAGTTCTAGTACATGACTAGTACTCACTTCATGTTTTGATTTCATTTTTCTCTTTTATATGTTTTCCTTTAATACATGTTTCACATAATTGAAAATTATGTAAGTCTAACTTAGGCATTCCTCTAATTAGATTCTTCTTAGATAATCTTTCTATGGTTGAAACTCCTATATGGCCTAGTCGTCTATGCCATAAGTTCACATCTAAGTCATGTGATACTAAACACTTAATCCTAGCATTTAATATGTTATTTAGTGATAGTGTGTAAATGTTACCATCCCTATTTCCTTTTAGTACAATTTCTCCCTTTTCATTTATTATATCACAACAATTAGGAAGAAAAGAGACATGATAACCAGAATCTATAAGTTGCAAAATACTTAATAAATTGTAAGAAAGATTACTTACTAACAACACATTTCGTATTTGAAATGTGTTAGGGTCCCCAATTGTTCCTTTTCCAATAACCTTGCCTTGGTTGTTGTCACCGAATGTCACCTTTCCTCCATTATCGATTTGTTCCAGTTCGGTGAATAGTTTGGGGTTGCCCGTCATGTGCCTTGAACACCCGCTATCTAAAAACCATTTGGTTTTTAGATTCTTTGACTTTGTCTCCTTGCATTCCTTGCGTTTATCCTACAATGAAGACAAAGTTTTAGGTACCCTTTATTTGGGTCCTTGAATGTTAGGGGCACTATTCTTGTTTAGATATCCCTTATGTATCCAAACTTGAATATACCTTTTAGGCACATTTTTAGCATTGTTATAATTTGGAAAATAAGAAGAATTAGTATATACATGATTATTCCACATAAGTGAAGATACATTGTTATACATATTGTGCCATGGTTGATAATCATTATAGGATGACCGAATTTTATAATGTGCATAAGGCATGCGATTTTGTTTCTTATATGACGCTATATAAGTGTGTTTGTAGGCATTTCTATAAGACTTATAAGAGTGTTGCCTATATTTAGGTTCATAATAAGTTGTATGCATTTTATTCGGTCTAGTTGCATTTGTATACATGTAGGCATAATTTCTAGATTGTCTAGATGCAAAGTTTGGCCTAGATGTATAGTTATGCGTGTGTGTTTTTATGGGTGCATGCTGCATTTTTATCTTTGAATAAGAAGAAGAAGGAGTAGAAGAAGATTTAGCAGACAAATTTGTTTTTATAACTTTATAAGGTTGTTTCGTAGTTGATGATACAAACTTAGTCTTTTTATCTAATTTTTCATCTTCTTCTTTATATCCCAATCCAGTTTTATCATTTCCATACTTTTGTGATGATATAAGTGTATCTAACATATTTGCACCAGATTTAAATTGTTCTATCATTTTTTTTAAGGTAAATTTAGAAGACTTCAGTTGTACTATTTCATTTTCACAACTTTCTAACTTGGATTTTAATATTTTATTTTCCATTTGTAACTTTTGTTCATCTTTCCTATATGATTCAATTTTATTCTCTAAAGAATCAAGAGTATTAGTAGACTCTTGTTTAAGAGATTCTAGTTGATTGGAGAATTCCAAGTTGGACGTCTTCAACTTGTCATTTTCTTCAACTAGTTTCTTCTTTTCTTTAGAGAGCCTCTTACAGTGAGCATGCATTCTTAAGAATTCTTCATACATTTCATCAAATGTCATGTCACTATCGGAATCACTATCAGAAGAAGAACATACCTCGTTGGATACGAAGCAGACTTGAGCTTCCTCAGTTTCGGATTCTGAGTCAGATGAGTCGCTCCATGTGCTCACCTTCATTGCTCGTTTCCCTTTTCTTGCCTTAGACTCTTTTGCCTTTGTCGTTTGAGCCTCCTTATCCTTGGCTTGTTTATTATTGTTGTTATTGTTATTATTTTTCTTCGTGGGACAGTCATATGAAATATGTCCTTTTTGACCGCATTCATAACACTTTAATTCTTTATTATACCATTTGTTTGTGTTATTCTTCCTAGGTTGAGAAGAAGAAGAAGAAAAGGAAGAATTACGTTGTCTATTCCTATTTGGACGTTTGAAAAACTTTCTAAGTTTTCTAGCTATCAATATCAAGTCATCATCTAATTCAGTATCACTATTACTATCATCGTTACTAGCATGTGTTTCGATTGTTTTGAAAGCTATTGACTTACCGGATGACTTAGACGATTCAGACTTTCGTTGGTTTAATTTAACCTCGTAAACTTTAAGAGACCCGATCAATTCATCCATCTTAGTGATTGACTTTGTCTCCTCGATTGCAGTCACCTTTGGATCCCATTCAGCAGGGAGGCTTCGTAACACCTTTTGAACCTTTTCACTGTTCGAAAATGACTTTCCTAAAGCTTCAAGGGTATTGAAAATATTAGTAATCCTCAAATCCATAGATGTTATGGATTCGTTTGGCAACATTTTGAAAGTCTCTAATTCAGTCATAAGCATGTTTATTTTTGACTCTTTAACACCACTAGTACCTTCATGCTTTAATACAAGTGATTTCCACATGTCGTGTGCGCTTGTGCAATTTGACACATATCCTGCTTCAGAAGTTGTAAGTCCATTCAAAAGTAATTGCATAGCTTTAGCATTCATGGACATTTTCTTTTTATCATCTGATGACCATTCACTTTTACATTTCTCTACTTCTTGTGCAACTTCATTAACTTTTTCAATTTTCGTTGGAATGTACGGCCCATCTTCAACTATAGACCATAAATCAATGTCTATAGCCATTAAGAATAGCCTCATCCTCCGTTTCCAATGAACAAAATTATTACCGTCAAAAAGAGGAGGGCGTTGGGTAGACATACCTTCCATTTCACCTTTGTGAGAAACAATAGCCATAGTATGTACCTTGAATTTGAGACAAGTAGTATATAGTGAATCGTTGTTTCTTGGCCTTGTATGGTGTTGAATCTTGCTTCTTTTTAGTGGTGTTGGTCTGGCTCTGATACCAAATGTTGGACCGTGCACCTGCAATAAACACCACTAGAGGGGGGGTGAATAGTGGTTAGCGGAAATTACACTACTACCCTTTGTTAAAATCCCCTTTGAAAACAGAATCTGAAACCACCTCAGATTCAGAACCCGTTTTTCAAAAATTCACAAATAATTATACACAACTCCAAAAATTATGAAAATCTCCAGAATTTAACTTCAATGAGTTAACAAGACTCTGTCCAAAAATCAGATAAAAATAAGATCGTTTGGCCTTTCAACCAAATAAAAAGATTCAGATGGTCAATCTGGACAGAATTGGACAGAATGTTGCTGATTTTGCAAAACGTATTTCTCTTTGAATACTCAACCAAAAAGGTTGATCTTTATATCAAAACACTCCTTAGGATGTGTAGATAAAGTTTCCAAAAGGTCCTGACCTTAAACAATTCTTGAAAAATACAGAATTTAAGTTTTCTCAAAATTGGTCAGATTGCAGCCAGATTGGAGCAGTTATCTTGCAAAGACTGAAAGACTAACTTTCCCTTGCTCAAATCAAGTGATTCTTGTTGCAAATGAAAGCTAACAGTCTGAAGTATAACTCCACCAAAAATCACGAATTTTGAAAATGTTTAGCTATTTTTCCAAATTGTGAGAAGTTGTGTGAAAACTGCAGTCAAAAACGGGCAGAAAACAGAAATAAAGAAACAAGAGAAGAACACCGAGAATTTATCCTGGTTCGGTCAATGTGACCTACTCCAGTCCCAAGGAACACCTTTCCTTGGATTTCACTATGGTATGAACCAAATTACAGCAAGAACCAAGCTTGATCCTTGGGTTAAACACCAACCCTATTCAAGACTTGGATGAACACCTTTATGCAACTCTTGGTTGCAACACCTCTATCACCTATTGATGTAGCCTTATAGATTTGGCTAATCAATCTTACAAATAAAACACAAGAAGGTGTGTATAGTGTAGCTGGACAACAACTAGAAATGGAGCACCTTAGCTACACAAAGTATGAACGAAAATATGAGAAGAGAATAGCAAGACAACAATCTTCAATTTTTGCTTTCAAGTGTGTGTCTTCTCTTCTTCTCCTTGCCTCCTATTTATAGTGTGAATGGATGGCATATTCTCTCCAACTTTTAGACCATGTGATGGCTGAGAATTTTGAAATAAAGCACCTCCATAATCATCTCCAACAACCTTGTCTCCATTAACTTCAAATTTGAAATTTCAAGTTGACAACTTTTGCCAATTAGCTTGCTTTTGGTTTGTCTTCTTGTCTCCAACTCATAAAATGAGAAAAACATCATCTCCACCTGTATAATCACGTTTTGGATGTTGTATGTATGTATACCAACTCAAATTTTGTGAATAAAAAATAATGAATAAGTGTTGACAAGATTATGTCAACATATAACACCAAAATTCATATTTTCTTCTCCTTTACATATTGTGATGAATCTTCCACCAAGGACACCTTGTAATCTCCAAAAGATGATGATTAATATCCTCTTATAACATATATAAGAGGGTCTTCAAGAAAAAATAGAATGTGACATCTCAAATCGCCACATATCCAGCTATAGTCAGTAATATCATCGGTTGAGAGAATAAGATATAAGATCACCATATAATCTTCAAAATAATAATAACACAGCTCCAGAATGAAGATAATAATATGCTCAAGAGATTCCTCGAGTGAAAATACCGAAACTGTCTTCGGGGGTAAAATGACCAAAATGCCCCTAGTGAGATAAAACTCCAGAAATGACCCCGATGGTCATAATTAAATATAATAACACCTTCTTGATAATAAATAAGATGATAATATCTTCTTGAATCATATTCACCATGTCGAGTACCTACAAAACTCAAAATACCATTTTTGCCCTTTTTGGTAAGTTGTAGAAACTTCGAGGGCATATTAGTAACAAGATATTATCATCATAAAAATCACATAATCACAACATGATAAACATATATAAATCATGTAAAAATAAAAACAACTATTTTATCACATTTTAGAAAAATATTTCTAACAACCCTAGACATCGTGTCACTTTTCTTCACTTATTCAACTCTTTCATTTATAACACCATATGTGACATTTTTAAGTATTCATTACTTAAAATCATGACTTTGAAAATTATCCAAACATATTTCTCAACAGAACATCCTCGGGTGTACTAACTCATAAACCTGTCTATCTGCAAAAAGATGAGAATTGTAGTATGAACGACACGTCGTCCAACAAGTGACCTGACTATATTTACCATGAGTGTAACGAAAATAAATAACAATATAGAAAATATATTTTTCTTCAAGGTAGAAAATGAGGATATTCTTTAAAAAATTCGAATTGGTGTGGTAGTAAATATCATTGCACTTCTTATCGAAAATCAGTATTCAAATCATGTTCCCTTCTCGCGTTTGTATGGTAATTTTCTTAAGAAAATGATACTTTAAAACGCTTCTAGAAAAATAAAATTCAGACGAGAACATTTTTAATTGTATTTGCATTCATAATAGTTTTGATTGATTTTTGATTTTATGTATATTTTGAAGCGCTCAACATACTTTTCAATATTATCGACTTACGATTACAAGGGATAATTATGTTACTTTTTTTTTTCTTTCAAATCTTGGATCTGTTATTGTATCCGTACACACATGTATGTATCTAATTAGTGTTGTCAATAGTTTCTTTACTTTCATAAGATTTGTAGTTTCTATTGTTGGTTTGGAAATGCGATCGGGTCGGTTCGGACCTTTTGGAACTCCTATTGGATTGAGAAATTTTATTGTAACCCAATCAAAACATATTTCATATCGAATTTGGGTATGGAGAGTACATGATTGGGCCGGGCCCAAATTTGGCAAACCCTGCTCCATTGCAATCCGTAACTGGTGGTTTAGGTATTAATGTAGGCGTTCTTGGTGCACTACGCTCCTGCATTTGCGCAAGGTTCGAGGAAGGGCCGGATCGCTTTGCGATCTGATGCATGCATTCTTACCTTACACTTTGTGCAAGAGGCTGTTTCTGTAGCTCGAGCTCGTGACCTCAAAATAAAAAAAAAACAATATTACCAGTTGCTCCAGAACCCCTCGATTTAGGTAATAATGTGAAACTCCATTAATCGATCCATATAGGACAATTTGCGATCATTAGAGAATTATGCATCTGCAAAACAAGGGGCTTATCTTCCGATTACCTCTGGTTTTGAATATATACTTGTATGTATTGCACTCGAATGATGCATTAGAATTAGGGCGGTAAACGAGCCGAACAAGCCGAGCATTGCGTTGTTCAAGCTCTGTTCATTTAACTTAGCGAACGAGTCAAGCTTGTTCGTTTATTTAAACGAACATATTTACTTGTTCAAGCTTGGTTCGTTTAACTCAACGAACAACATTAACGAGCCGAACACCTTAAACGAACGGTGCCACTTACCGAGCTCGAACAGAAAAGGGTGTTCAAGCTCTGTTCATTAACCTTTTATCCGAGCCGAGCTCAAGCTCGAGCCCGAACCAAACGAGTCAAACAACCAAACGGCTTGGTTCATTTACCGCCCTAATTAGAATACTGCTTTACAGACATCTTTAAGTAGATCAATAAAAAAGAAGAAGAAAGAAGTTATTAAAAAAATGTATTTCCTCACATCTTTAAAAAGAAAGAAGTTATAAAAAAAAATGTATCTTCCTCACATCTTTTTATCATCTGTTTATTAGTCTAGGTCAAAAATATCGCAAAATAATATTTGTAATAGAGTATTCTAAACTATTACTCCTCGGTTTTTGATGCTTATGTGAATCCTTAAATGCGATTCTTATATTGTGAAATATCAGTCGACATAGTTTGACGCATCATTATGGGCTATTACGAGACAACTTCTGTGTGTTTCTAAGACATATGTATGGTTGCGTAGATTTTAATAAATAACCAAATATGATACTCGGACTAAGGGTCAAGTTGCTAATTTTTCGTACACACTTCAATACGAAATTGATTATTTAGTCGGGGTAAAGTAAGCCAAGAGGATAGATCCGCATTTCTTAAGTTTAAGTGCTGTTCAAGGCTGTCAAAGATGGCAAAAAGTTTATAAAGAGTCCCCAGCTGTTTCCCTTAAGTCATTCAGGGCTGGGCCATATAGAAGAGAAGCTGCAAGGCCCAG
>AP025057.1:31885133-31947322 GCA_036186865.1 Eustoma russellianum
AGATAGTTGTCTCATCAATAGATAGAAATAGGAGATTTCCCCTTAATTCTTGATAGATTCCCTCTCTATCTCTTCGATCTATCAGAACAGATCAGGCTATCTATCAATCGATTTTCAAATAGCACGTTCATATCGCTTTTCGTTCATTTCCACCACGAAAACATAGCCGCCATAAGATAATAAGAAGCAGGTCTGACCTTCCATACTCCGTTATAGGCGGAAGCCTCTAAAGCAATGAGGTAGTGTGTTGATGTGAATCCTTGGGTGAAAAGCGTATTTTATAGTCCATCGGACGGTCAAGGCTGAATAAGGTGGTGGATCAAGATTTCAAATAGTGTGTTTAGAAAAAGTAAACAAACAAAATGGTGAAGATCAAAGATGGAAATTATCATGTTGTCTACCTGAATTTAGCGTGTAAACTTATTGTGATCGGTTATTGACATGCAGTTAAAAGATATTTATTAAAAGTGTAAGTTAAAGTTACCGCAGATCGGAAAGCGATTCGTGCTCTTTTTCAGTACACCGTGAACGTTCTTTTTCTTTTAACATTTCAGGTGTATATTACAAATGTTGTTAACGTTCGTAACTTGTTATAAAAGATATTTGTAAAAAGATAAATGATTCACACACTGCTATTATTATTATTCATTGCTTTGGAAAAATCGACCCATAACTGTTGCTCTCTCTCTGTCCCTGAGAACCATACAAAAGATCTTTAGTTTTATTGTAATCTAAGAACAACTATTAAGTATTTCAATGATTATTTGTTTATTAATGTGCTATGACAAGTAAGAAAAGACACATCTGCAGGGCATTTGTGCATATAACAAAGTTCATATCATATTAAATAAGAAATAACTGTATGAATATATAATTACTCAAGAAACAATATAAAATTTGCAACTCGTTTTACATGTGAAATTGATACAATTGGCGCCTCCATTACCACCTGAAAAAGTTAGACAATCGTTATAAACGTTAAAGAATAACTACTGGACATCTAAATAATAATTCTTCAGCCATCAACTGTAAACAATAATTCTTTAAGATGTAGAAATTTATGCCTTCACATACACAATCATTTCACAATAACTAAAAACAATCATTTCACAATAACTAAAAGATGATGTTTAGCAGAAACGTATCTTTCTCTATGGTTTGATGAGCAACAGTGACTTTGATGAGCGAAAACTTCAACTTTCATATAGACAACTCTTGTTCTTGAATGGAGTTTCTATGTACTAACCTTCACTTTAATGTTTACTTTGATGGATAAGTAAAAACAATAACTAAGGTGAAGAGATGACTTTCATCTATATTTATAGTCAACTAAAATGTACGTCCATCATAACCTTTAGATTTACACCCCTTTATAAATGAACATTTCCCTTTAATGAAAAATTGTAGACTTAAAAGACATAACCCTTCAAGATAACTATGTGAAAATAACCAATTATGATTTAATTATAAATCATAGTCATTATTCACAAGGGGCATAACCTTACATAAACTACTAATTTTTATATATATAATCTTGGTATTGATTTTTATAATTCTATATGTTTCTATACTCAATTTTACATACTTTGATATGAATTTTTGTCAAATTTGACAAAGTCTCCTTCACATATCTATCCTTCCCTGTCTTGAAGAGCTAACTACCTTTTCTTAGGAGGAAGAAAGGGTCCATACTTTGTGAACAAAGTTCATGTTGTATATTTTTGGGATATTTCAAAAGGTTATTGTATCTGTGATTATATAAAATAGAAAAATATTTTGTTACAAATATTGAAATAACAAGATATTTTAAACACGCACAATATTTACTTATTTAGCAGTTACACATGTTAAAATCATTGACATTAAGTCATGTTATTGCTCTAAAGTCAACAACGTCTCATGCAATTTATTTTACTGAAGCAACGGTTTTACAATGAATGATTTGTGATAAACCAGAATTAACCGTCTGTTAGTCAACAACATTCGACGGTACAACTCATGCAGTTCAGCACCCAAGCATTGCTGTTCAGCCTTGACTACACTTCAGCTGTACCCCATGACATCCTTTTTACTATCGAAGAATAAGCCAAGGACTGCACCTCGGCACCTAGCTTCAATCTCAGCTTCAGCCTAAGTGTTATACTCCAGATCACTTCGGCCAGATTCAACATTACACCTCGGCAAAGTCTGGTTTTACACTTTGGCGAAGGGGTCAAGCACAGCATTACATCGTAGAACCATCAGGCAGAAGTGCAGTTCAAAAAAAGAGTACACGTCTGGATATTCAGTCTGTACACGCCAAAGTCACTTCAGCCGACCTACTAGTCACATCAGCCGGCCTACCGGTCATATCAGCAGACCTACTGCATCATAGGTCTTCTGCCCCAAGCAAACATCTCATCCGCTATCAGAGGCCAAGGGCTGGAAAAACCAATAAAAGCAAGCTAACGCAGACCAGAAAGGGGATCCGATCCATCGAAACATTTTCCTATCTCCTGGAGCTAATACATTGAACTTTCTCTTCAGCCAATACCTGTGACAATTTCCTAACTCCTTAAACTATATTCTCAGTGAGAAATGGCCCAAACTGACTTGAGCATCGGAGGGTTTTACCCGGGGCCATCCCTCCGGGACCTCTGATTTCTGTTTCCTTGTGCAGGACTTCAGGAAGCTATTCCAGCAAAATACCAACCAGCATCTGACGACTTTTATTTAAGGTCATCTTAGACCCTTGGTGAAGATCCGGCTTCATCATTTGGTGCTAGAAGGAGGGCCCTCAATTCCTTAAAACAGTTACTCAAGGCTTTTTTAATTTTGATCTTACCCAACTATTGAGAGAAAGATGGATAAAAATGATAGAAAAGGATCCAAGCAACCTATGACATCTAAGAGAAGTCAGAGATCTTCTCAACAACAAACATAACAGTGTTCTACGGAACCGGGAGAATCCTCAACTCCTACCATTGCCTTTACATATGAAGAGCATATGCGAGCCATGCGCTATGTGGCTCAAAACCCGGGTGTGTTCCAAGCTGTAGTGAGGGAGATGAAAGGGAAAGCTTCCACATCAAGGTCCAGTGGGTCTCACTCTAGTAACTCTCACCCACAGGAACACCTGGAGTACTCTCCGACTCGGCCTGACTATCACCCAGGCGTCAGGCCGAATTTATGGCTAAGGCTGGGTGTTCAGGACAAGGGTCTAGCCACCAGAGCTTGAAACGCACTCAAAAAGAATCTTTGTTATTCAAACATGGCAGAGAAGTTGACAATAAAGGCAAAGCCCCGCTGCAGGAAAGACGCTCTGTCAAGATTCGGTTAGGAGGCCGAGGGAAAGAAATGAGCTCTCTGCTGGCTTCAAAAGCCCATATTCTTTCCTACATGAGGAAGAAGACCCTGGCAAGGGAACCTCAGCCCCTGGCAGGACCGATCCACAAAAGAGATCACAGACTGTATTGCCTTTATCATCATGATATTGGGCATGATACAGAAGACTGTAGGCAGCTTGGACATGAAATTGGGCGTCTGATCGAGCTTGGTCACCTATAGCGTTTTTACAATCCGAGGTCAAGGTTGCACAACAGGCTGGACTTTGGTAGGCCCCCTCCGGGAAAAAATTGCAGACCTGGACAACAGCACAGGTCGCCAAAGGATGTGGATTCGGATTCTGATGAAAAGGGGTTGCGGGTTCCTGGACGAACAGGGCTGACTTGACAGCAAGGGTCCATGATTCAAATGAATTAAGATTTATTTCCTTTTGCGTACATCAAAAATTTTTCAGCTCGGCCTCGCATTATTAAAGGATCAATCTTTTGTTAGACTCCCGCATGGCTCTGTTCGGCCTCACCATATGGTGAATGAAGAAACTCCTCTAAACAAGAGAAATAGATTATGCTTACCTGCCATCTACTTTAGAACCCGTGGAGGAAGTGGGGGCATAACTCAGCAAGTCTGAGTAGGTTGAGCAGGTCTCAACATATTGGAACAGGCTTCCAACAAAATCCTTACCTCAGCAGGTCTGAGTAAGTTGAGCAGGTCTCAATATTTGGGACATGTTTCCCTATATTTCACCTCAGTAGGCCTGAGTGAGTTGAGCAGGTCTCAACATTCGGGACAGGTTTCCCTAGAGTGAGTTGAGCAGAACTCAACATTCGGGACAGGTTTTCCTATATTTTACCTCAGCAGGTCTGAGTAAGTTGAGCAGGTCTCAACATTCGGGACAGGTTTTCCTATATTTCACCTCAGCAGGTCTGAGTAGGTTGAGCAGGTCTCAACATATTGGGACAGGTTTCCCTGTATTTTACCTCAGCAGGTCTGAATAAGTTGAGCAGCTCTCAACATTTGGGACATGTTTTCCTATATTTCACCTCAGTAGACCTGAGTAAGTTGAGCAGGTCTCAACATTTGGGACAGGTTTCCCTATATTTCACCTCAGCAGGTCTGAGTAGGTTGAGCAGGTCTCAATATTTGGGACATGTTTCCCTATATTCCACCTCAGCAAGTCTGAGTAAGTTGAGCAGGTCTTAACATATTGGAACAGGTTTCCAACAAAATCCTTACCTCAGCAGGTCTGAGTAAGTTGAGCAGGTCTTAACATTTGAGACAGGTTTCCCTATATTTCACCTCAGCAGGTCTGAGTAGGTTGAGTAGGTCTCAACATATTGGGACAGGTTTCCCTATATTTCACCTCAGCAGGTCTGAGTAAGTTGAGCATGTCTCAATATTTGGGACAGGTTTCTCTATATTCCACTTCAGCAGGACTGAGTAAGTTGAGCAGGTCTCAACATTTGGGACAAGTTTCCCTATATTCCACTTCAGCAGGACTGAGTAAGTTGAGCAGGTCTCAACATTTGGGACATGTTTCCCTATATTTCACCTCAGTAGGCCTGAGTGAGTTGAGCAGGTCTCAACATTTGGGACAGATTTCCCTATATTTCACCTCGGCAGGCCTGAGTGAGTTGAGCGGGACTCAACATTCGGGACAGGTTTCCCTATATGTTACCTCAGCAGGTCTGAGTAAGTTGAGCAGGTCTCAACATTCGCGACAGGTTTCCCTATATTTCACCTCAGCAGGTCTGAGTAGGTTGAGCAGGTCTCAACATATTGGGACATGTTTCCCTATATTTTACCTCAGCAGGTCTGAGTGAGTTGAGCAGGACTCAACATTCGGGACAGGTTTCCCTATATTTTACCTCAGCAGGTCTGAGTAAGTTGAGCGGTCTCAACATTCGGGACAGGTTTTCCTATATTTCACCTCAGCAGGTCTGAGTAGGTTGAGCAGGTCTCAACATATTGGGACAGGTTTCCTTATATTTTACCTCAGCAGGTCTGAGTGAGTTGAGCAGGACTCAACATTCGGGACAAGTTTTCCTATATCCTACCTCAGCAGAACTAAGATGGCTGAACAACAATCGATTCAACAATGTTCGTGACAGAGCCAACATGTGACTCATTCATCAAGTAACAAGTTTACTTATCTAAAATTTATTAAAGCACGGCAGAGTTGCTGTTCAGTCAAGCAGCGTAACACTTTTGGCAAAGCCAAAGGTTGAGGCTGAAGCTCAATACTTGTGGAAAAATCCAACGTAAAAGCGACTAAAAAGCTCTTTGGCAGAGCAGAAGACAAATATTTGCATAAAGTATAAAAATAAAGCAAGTAACCAAAAGACAAAGTCAGGAAAATAGTAGCAAGCTGAAGAGCAAAAGTTGAAGAAAATGAAATTTTCATTGAAGAGTGTATTTATTACAATTACAAAAATTACAAAAAGAAAGGAAGATCCTATTCTATTCTTCATCATCTTCATCACTCCTGATATCGTCTCTATCCTTAAAAAGTTCCAGCTGGTTCTCAAGTAAGCTTCCAGCCTCAGGGTTGTAGAGTTCAGCAATTTGGGGATGATTTTTATCCAGGTTTGGGTAGACTTCAGAGCAAGTGTCGATTGCCCAAGTCTGTCCAACAGCTATCGCTGAACCTTGTATCTTCAAGAAGTTACCAGTGAAGAACTCAGACTGCCTGAACTCAGCAATGGCATTTTTCTTAATCTTCTCAGCTTGAAGTTCAAATTGAAGGAGGAGATCAGCTTTTCTTTTCCTTTTTACTTCCAATTGCTGGTTCAGTTCAGCTTTGCTATTGGATAACTCTTGCTCGCAAGTATTGAGTTCTCTCTGGAAAAACTCTAGCTCAGCCTGGGTTCTGGATGACACCAATTCAGCACTGGCTACCGTCTCCTTCAGCTCAATCATTTGGGAATTTGCAGTAGCCAGCTTAATGTCTGAATCTTGTTTCCCTACTTGAAGTATGGAATTTTCTTCACTGAGAACGGCCACCTCATACTTCAGATTGTTCACTTGAGCTTCCAGTTGAGTCATCTCAAATTACCGGGTCTTGCCACCTCTGCCAACTCGTCATAGGCATTTCTGAAATTGACATTGATCTCAGAGAGTTGGGCAAATTTGGCACGCAACTCTTCAGCCTGTTTGAGTATGTTATACTCTTGAACCCGGTACTGCATAAATCAGGTTGGTTAGAGAAAACATAAGTGATCAAGCTAAAAAAGATGGAGAATATCGGAAAATCTTACCATGGACATATTGGTTGCAAATGAATTCATGGCAGTGTCCCAGTCTAGACTGCCATAAAGTTGCCAATAGCTAGGTAACACTAACATCTCAGTTACTTTCCTAGCTACACTAGGATTTGCAGCAGTGTCAGCGAAAGAGAACTCCAACGTCCTCGTGCCTCGGCGGTTCCGTAGGGAAGACTTTTCCTCTGGCGTATTTACCCCGGAAGTTTCTCCTAAGAGCTCAGTGGAGGGAACAGCCTCATAAGAAACCCGCCTTGGTTGAGGTACAACTTCCTCTTCGGCAACTGGAGAGGAAGGAATCAAGATGGGGGCATCAATTCCCCCACTTCCATCGTCTGACTGAACTGAAGCTGGGGCAAAGACTTGAGCTTCAGCCTGGATGGGATTATCAATAGTTCCAGCTGAAGAGAAAAAAGGTCAAGTGGCTAAATGGAAACAAGGTATGTTCAAAACCAACGTAAGGCAAAAATGCCACCTGGGTCTCGGCTGAGGCCAAATCAATGGGAGTCATCTGTGTTAGTGTATGTGCCCTAGGCCATGATTTGGATATTTATGTTATGCATTTATTATTAATAAAAGAGGTTTTATTATCATTATTGTTGGTTAGTATGTTACACAATTTTGATATATGTCCATGATTCATTATTGTTATAGAGATAAAATAATTTATAATCAGTATGAGTATTGATTTGATAATCATGAGATGATTATGTGTATGGTGATACGGATCAATCTCATAGATACTTGTTAGAGAACAGTGTATTGCATAGACCCATCAAGAGATTACTACATGGATTAGCGTCATAAGTAAATCTCACGATAGTCATATTTTAATCCTTTGACTTGAGATTGTCATAGTTTCCAACATAAGGACTATTATATTTTGACATGATCAAACGTTATCCGTAATTGGATAATAATAGAGGTCATGATTGAATGTGATAGAAATTATGTAGAGGATATTGAACAATCAAGATAGAATTTGTCCCTCTCTTTTGAGAGTGATATCTTTGGGCCCCTCGATTAGTGAGACTGTGAAATGCATGGCCGTGCTCAAATGAATTGATAGTGTGATCAATATCACTTGTTTTATCAGTCCACTTAGAGATCGAGTAATCATATGTTTGAACAATATAAGTATGACGCTGACCATGACTTATGTTCAAACTAGATATCGTGTGACAAAGGGATTAATGCATGTGCTATTAGGCTAGTTGGACTTTACTCGTATTAATTGTGTAGTCGTAATGTCTTGCTAGAGACCAATTACGACTTGTTGGTTTAATAGAGATTTAATCAACTGCCAATCAATATGGGCCTATCGGGTCACGCACAAGAATGCGTATGGCTGAGATTAATAATATTAATGATATTAATATTAGATATTAATTATTATTATTATTATTATTATCGTTTTAATATTAATAATATTAATATTGGATAATAATTATTATTAATATTAATATTATTATTATTATTTTCGTTTTTGTGGTTATATGTGTGTGTGTGTGTATATATATATATATATGCTGTCGGATAATAATGAGAGAATTCATATCTGATATGGATTTTGAATATCCTGACAGAATCCATATCTGATATGGATTTTGATTGGCATCAACAAAACCGATTAGGACTCGGTTTTTAATATCCATATATGTGTATATATATCTATGTATCTCGTACATAAAGACATACGAAATACACACGAAAACAACAGAAACCCTAGAGCCGTTTTTGGAGAAAAGCGAGTTCTCTCAGCCGCGCCGTTCAAGAGCTAGCACTCCGGGCGGAAGCATTCGTGTGGATACCGACAGAGGGTGTTCGTGATTTCGCATCTCTTCCATCTGCGGATTTCGAATCTTCGGAGGTAATTTTTTGAGTTTTTCATCGATTAAACGAACAACATGGATCCTTGGTAGGAAATCAGAGATCAAGTTTTGTTTTTTCCGCTACGCGTTTGGCAGTGATCTCGTTCGATTTCCTAACAATCTGTGCCTCAGAAGGAGCTCTGGCAGAGGCCTGCCCCGAAGAGGAAGGTTGTCCTTCAGTCCTTTTCCTCTTTTTGGGGACCAGATTCTTTAGCCTTGCAAGGGTCTCGGACACCATGACTCCTGCAGAATTCCATGAATAAACCAGTCAAAATATAGACACAACATCAGAACCAGTCAGAGATGTTCAAAAGGTCGCTACGTACCCCGAACTTTTTTTAAAGCAATAGGGATGAGGGGCCGAAACCTATTTTCTGACCATAAGTGTTCCAGGTCGGCAACCTTCACAACCGACCTGTCCACTTTTTTCCAATCCACGGCCACGGGTAATTGCAACAATTGGGAGGCTTCATTGCAAGGTTGCTCGCTTGGCCTCTTGTTATTTGCGCTGCCGGATTTCCAAAGGGTTCCTTCGAGTAATCCTATAGTCTTTACAAAGAAGAAACGCCTCATCCAATCTTTGGTAATAGAGGGAATGTTTATGGCATGGAAGTTTTCACTATATGGATGCCTCCTGCTAAAATAGTACCAACTATCTTTTTGTTTGCATACAAACATTCCTCTAAGAACAGCAAGTGAAAAGGCTTTCTCAGCCGCTCTCAGGTAGAGTAAATAACTGAGGATAACCTTAAGGCCATTAGGCGTTATTTGAGGAAGTCTAAGTTTGTAAACAAACAAGATTTGGAACAAATGAGCTGGAATTGGAAGATTAAAACCAGATTTAAAATACTCTTTGTAGACTGCCTCATACCCTGCTGGAGGATGATAAGCAGTCTGGTGTGGCAAAGAAAGGATGGGGGAGAAGGTGCTCCTATCAACATTGTAATATTGACATAATTCGGATAGTTCAGTGGCCTTCAATATGCACACTGAGCTCTGCACCATTGGAGATGGTGCACCTCTGTCTATTGACATTGAGGGCACCATGGATTCCTGGGCAATCAAAGAAGAGGAAGAAGAAGATGGAATAACGGAAGCCATGGAAGAAAAATAAGAGAAGAAAAAGCTTACAGAGAGATTGAAGGGCTGAACTAGAAGAAAGCACCGTGACGAGAGTGTAGACTTCGAAGACGAAAAGGAAGAGTAAGACAGCAGAATAAGCACCACGCATAATAGAAGAAGAAGAAAAGAAAGGATTAGGGCAATTGCCCCTATTTATAAGAAGAGAAAGAAAAGGTGGTAACTTTTCGGATGAAATTCAAAAAAGGGTGACGGTTCAACTTTTCCCCCTCTTTCTCGATTATTGAAACCGCCGAAAAAGTAATGATGATGTGTTGAAACTGGCGCTGATATCAAAAGGTGGATAACGGCTCAATTATGAGGATAAGGACGCAATAAGCGGGAATTACGGCGGAGCTAAGAGGATAACTGCTCAATTAATAGAGACACGTCACAGACTCATTAGAATAGATTTGTCTGTCCTCACAGGTCAGCTCGGCTACACAAAATCTAGGGGCAAATGATAAACCAGAATTAATCGTATGTTAGTCAACAACAGTCGACGATACAACTCCTGCAGTTCAGCACTCAAGCATTGTTGTTCAGCCTTGACTACACTTCGGTTGCGCCCCATGACATTCTTTTTACTATCGAAGAATAGGCCAAGGACTGCACCTCGGCACCTAGCTTCAATCTCAGCTTCAGCCTAAGTGCTACACTCCAGATCACTTCGGCCAGATTCAACATTGCACCTCGGCAAAGCTTGGTTTTGCACTTCGGAGAAGGGGTCAAGCACAGCATTACATCGTATAACCATCAGGCAGAAGTGTAGTTCAAAGAAAGAGTACACGTCTGGATATTCAGCCTGTACACGCCAAAGTCACTTCAGCCGACATATTAGTCACATCAGCCGGCCTACCGGTCATATCAGCAGACCTACTGCATCATAGGTCTTCTGCCCCAAGCAAACATCTAATCCGCTATCATAGGCCAAGGGCGGAAAAAACCAATAAAAGCAAGCTAACGCAGACCAGAAAGGGGATCTGATCCATCGAAACATTTTCCTATCTCCTGGAGCTAATACATTGAACTTTCTCTTCAACCAATACCTGTGAGAATTTCCTAACTCCACATATTAAACTATATTCTCAGTGAGAAATGACCCAAACTGACTTGAGCGTCGGAGGGTTTTACCCGGGGTCATCCCCCCGGGACCTCTGATTTCTGCTTCCTTGTACATGACTTCAGGAAGCTATTCCAGCAAAATACCAACCAACATCTGACGACTTTTATTTGAGGTCATCTTAGACCCTTGGTGAAGATCCGGCTTCATCAATTTGGTAACGGTTTTAGAAAAAAAATTGTGTTCATGGCCTTTAAAGGTCATACGTTCAATAGCCAATACCCTTAGTGTTTAAAAATACACATTTAACTCCTTTTCTATTTGGACTGAAAAGTAAAATGACATTTTAAAACATAAAACTAAAAAAAAATTAAAAAAAAAGTAAATAATATCTCTACGCTATTCATCTTCTTCCCCCTCCCTTCCCTCTCTCTTTCGCGATCTCTTTATTTTCCTTTTCCCGTCATCACCATCCTATCTTCCCAACCAATTTTGCCCGAGCCTCTCTCTCTTGTCCCGCCCCCACCAGCCGTCGCCCGAGCCCCTCTCCCCTCTCCCGCCCCCAAAATACATATCAACAAATTACTATAACTATTTGGCACGAAGGGGAATCAGGCCTTGAAGCAGCACCCATGGTTGATGTGATGATGATTGTGGTGGTGCGTTGCGTGTGATTTTTCTATACATCTATCTTTTACTAGGATAAAATCTATATGTCCAAAATGGTATGCTGTCTGACCCCAAAACTTACCTCATACGAAAACAGACAACTGAATCGACATATAAAAATATTGTTACAATAATAAGTACAAAATATTGGTCCCCTTTTTAGATTGGCTCATATGTAATAAATTTCATATATTTTTATCTCATTGCCTAATATTTTATTCCTCATTTGACTTTTATCTTTCATGCCAAATTTGAAACTATATGCTGGCTTTATAACTCTATTTACTTTCCTGAATTATTCTGACCCTTTAATCAGACTTAGGGGTAAAACCAAAAGTCACATATACTTAGATCAATTCCTTGAGAAAACCAATAAATTAATGGATAAATTGTATTCTTATTGGTTAATGGGATGAAATATAAAAATCAGTATACTCCTATGCACATGTTATGCGTACCTAAATAACCAACTTCACAACAATTTTTTAGCAGTACAATACTACAACATTACCATATTGTCTTAGAGACTCCCGCCTACGACGACATATGAGGGGGTCGGATGTAAGCAATCATACTCATGTGTTAGAAAATAGACCAAGGTTGTTTTCCAATGACACATAATAAAAATTGCATCAATCTGTGCCGATCAACTTCTACTTCATAATATAAGAATCGCAACCAATTTAATGAGTCATTTTGCTTTATTATATCGTATTTCAAAGTCAAGGAATAATTTGTACTTCCATTAGCAATACTAAGGTATATTTCAAATGGTTAGAGTTGAGACACTAAGTTAAAAAGTTATTAGATTTAAATTTCTACAAATGCATCCACTTAATAGTAATTGGTCATTCTCATTTTATAAAGATGGTTTATTTTATGTATTTAACATATGTATCATACATATACCATGTATCTTTAATATGTATATACATCATGGCAGATTATCGGCCAATCAACTTATGGAACTCTTTGCAAACTCCTCTATGGAGTTATTGTTAATAGCTTGAAACTTGTTACCCTTTCGGTTGTTTATGGCATTTAAAGTGCTTTTTTCAAAAGGCATGTAAAATTAATACTACAACAACAACATTTTTCCATTATCTTAGAGGTTTCTGTTTATGACAAGGTATAGAAAGATTAGATGTATGCAACCTTACCCATGTGTTAGAAACATAGAGAGGTTGTTTTCTGATTACCCATTATGAAAATTACGTCAAGCTGTGTCGATCAACTACTACTTCACAATATAAGAATTGCAGCCAATTTAGTGAATCGTTTTGCTTTATTTCATCATGTTTTAAAGTTAAAAAAGAATTTATCCTTTACTACATTGGAAATGAAAACAGACATGTAAAATTAATCGATGGACTAATTCCAGGCTAGCCTAAGTATCCCCACACAAATAACAAGGGGTTTTATGATCAATTGAATTACCAACTATTATGAAAGCAATTAAAACTACTTACTATAATTAAAGCAGATAAACTAAAACTACATTCTTGTGTATAAATGCTAAACAAACAATTAAACTAAGGATAAAAGCTAATTAACAACTAAATAATCTATTTAACTCTTATATGCAAAGACTAAACTAATTAACTAATTAATCTAAATTAGTTAAACTAAATAAGTAAATATAAACTAAGGTACTCTAAATTAACTAAAGTTATCTAATTTAACAGGCAATAAAATCATGTCTCTTAACCAGACTTTTTTTTACCTACGGTGGAGCCTTCGCGACATGGCTAAGTTGGTATTTGAATTGAGATTTATTCTAAGAGATCAAGAGTTCGATTCCAGGGACACGCACAGTATGAGTGTTCCACTGCGGCTAAGGCGAATGCCTGATTTGCATGGGACACATTGTGTGGGTCACTGCATAAGTACTCACCCAATCTAGGAGGCCATGGGGCTCCTGATTTGCCTCCTCCATAATGTTTGTTGGGACTAGAACAGTAGAAGCCTTCAGGACTAGGGAATGACCTTTTGCTCCAAAAGGGACGGTGGAGTCATAAATTAGTAATTAAAATAAACCGTTCAAAGGAGCTGTTTCTTAATATTGCTGGGTCTACTTTAGCTGTACATGGTCC
This sequence comes from Eustoma russellianum, assembly GCA_036186865.1. Lineage (NCBI taxonomy): Eukaryota > Viridiplantae > Streptophyta > Magnoliopsida > Gentianales > Gentianaceae > Eustoma > Eustoma russellianum. Next base: position 31,898,530 of record AP025057.1, read on the forward strand.
ATTGCTTTTTATTCTAACAAAATTTTCATATAAATGTCTCACTATGCTAAGTCAATGCGTTACACTGATGTAACGTTATATATTTAATTTTTTTAAAAAACACTATGCTATCTCGAATTCTAATTGATTTGACACAGCAACGGATATTAGTATTCCGTTTTCCTTGTTCATATCCTAGGATTGAACGGGTAAGGATCGCCTGACCCCCCACTCCCTCACCCCCTTCGCGACCGCTCGCCACGTGGCATCAAGGAGGGTTGTGAGGCTGGATGGGGGTCACCCGCATCCAGCCTCACCATCCCTCCCCGCTGCCACGTGGCGGGCGGTCACGTGGGCGGTCACGGGGAGGGGGGTTAGAGGATCTCATTCGGGATTGAACACCATATCTCTAAAGGGAATATGGTATATTTGACTCGGTTGTAAAATGACTCAGCCCGACTCAAAGAAAAAAACTTATTATCTTTTTATTTGTTAGAGTTTTTCATGACACACAAAGACAGGATATATGTGTACCTTAGAGTATATTTAGGGGTTTAGATACTACCTACATTTTAGATTGACTTTGCACTTTTTTTGTTTTTGTTTTTGTCTTCGTCTTTGTCTCACATTATTTGTGCATATACACATTTATGACGATTTTAAATATTGGAAGCTTTCTATTTGTGTTTACTGAATTCCCTCACTAACACAATACAGTGTCATATCTCTACTATTGTGTCATTTATGCAGGTACATATAAAATCGTTGTCTCTTATCATATGCATATATATTCCGGGAAGCGGTAGCCTATGTATGGACTTCAAGGAACAAAATGTTATACGAGCCAGAATTTGTCAACCTCGAGGAGTACCAAGCAGAAGAGATGATATATGATAGAGTACGGAATCTTAGGCTTGCTTGGCAAGAGACAAATACGAATGCGGATGTATGTAGATAAGTTGTGACTCCATTTGTGTATGTAAACAAATTTGTTTATTTGCGATGATGAATAAAAGGATCTCAGTTCTCCAAAAAAAAAATAATAAGAGAACGAATCCCACACCAAAAAACAATGCCTTCGTCCTGAATATATTTAATTGATTGACTTTTCAATATATTCAATATAATATATATTACGTTAAAAAATCAACTAAAACGATATTATTGAAATAGAAACTAAAACAATACTATTGAAACAGTAATAATAAAAGTAACAATAAAGACAAAAGATTGGTCTCTTTTATTTCCTGATATTATCTGTCAAGGTTTAACTGACTAGTATTATTCAACATTTAATTTCAAACATTCATGGATTAATTTCCTGGATTATTGTGGCCCTTTGATTACGCGCATAGAGATGAAACAAAACTCAAATATACTTAGGGTGATTCGTTGAGCAATTCTTTTGTATTTTTATTGGTAAATGGGATCAAATATAAAACTTAAGCAAAAAATGAGGAGGAAGAAAAAGGTTTTAGCATTATCTGCTCAAAACATCAACGTTTGCGCTGTATTTTGATTAGTGTTAGTAATCTATTGGAAATCGTTATAATATTACACTACAAAAAAAAGAGCATATAGCGACAGACAAAAAACGTCGCTATTTCGTCGCTACAGGCATATAGCGACGAAATAGCGACGAAAAAAGAATGTCGTTATACGGCTTGTCGCAAAGCAAATTTCGTCGGCAATGCGTCGCTGTTTTGCGACGAAACAAAATTGCGTCGGTGTATCGTCGCAAAACTGCGACGAGAAAATGTCAGGTCTGCGACCTTTATTCTGTTGTCGCTGTTTCGTCGGTAAATTATTTCGTCGCTATTTCGTATTTTTTATTTTTTTTATTAATGTTCTGCGACAAATATTTTCGTCGCAAACTTTCGTCGGTATATGTTTTACCGTCGCTATTTATTATTTTTTTATTTTTTGTTTCCGTTTTATTTCGTCGCAAAATGTCGTCGTTAATATGTCTTGTCGTCGCTAATTTTAAATTTTTGTTTTTGTATTTCCGATCTGCGACAGACCAATTTCGTCGCTGGTTCGTCGGTATTTTTTATTTTAAAAAATATTAAATTTACTAATAATTATTTTAAATACATTATTTAATATTAAATTTTAAATTTTTTTTGATTTATTAATAATATTAATACATTAGTAATTAAAGAGTTTTTATTATTATTATTTAATTTCTATAATATATTTTATTTTGTATATTAAATCATTTGTACAAATATTATACAGTAATACGGTATTTGCGCATTCAAGTTCGTATAATTAAACAACACAAACGAAATAGAATCCGTAAAATTGTCAGATAGAATATATAAAAATACAAAGAAAATGTCAATACAACAAATGAAATAGACTGTACAAACAATGAAAAAATAAAAAACTATGAAGAGGAAGATGGAGGGGGATCATGCGGAGAAGAGTGACCATCAGGAGGGCGGGGCTGAGGCTGAGGCTGAGGCTGAGGCTGAGGCTGAGGCTGAGGCTGAGGCTGAGGCTGAGGCTGAGGCTGCGATGAGTTGGAAATGAAAGTCATGACGACCTGCGACAGCTGGAAGATTTGTTGGTTCGTTGCCTGCTGCACCTGCATCGTCTGATGCTGCGCCTGCTCAAACGCATGCTGAAGCGCCTGCTGAAGCGCCTGCTGCATCGCCTGCTGCTGCGACTGCAGTGCCTGTAAACTCTCCTCTTGCCTCGTCCTGATGGACTCTATCTCACGCTGCAGCGCCGCATTATCTGCTTCCAGGCGCGAAATATCCTCTGGCGTCGCAGAAGGCGCGGAGGTGCTGGCCTCAGAGGAAGCACCTGGATGCAGAACTTCGGGAAAGAATCGCGGCGCTGCTGATCCAACCCCGTACACCTCCTTCTTCTTCTTATTCTGAGGGCCGACGGTCCGAACCGCATCCCAATAAGCGCGGTTCTTGTCGGCCTGTTCGCCCCTATCAGCGAGTAATCTGTTGTACTCGTCCTGAAATGAGAATATGAATTGTTATGGTTTAGCAATAAAACAAACTAAGGAAAAAAACAAATGAAATCGTAATCTACTTACACTGATGTCGCGGGCCTTCGTCGTGATCCAGTCCTCCGTTCCGTCGGAGGCTCTCTTCCGATGCGTCTTGTAGAAGAGATCGTAGGAGGCTGGCCACTCCCCCGTCTCCTGTTGCTGAAAGAATGAAATAAAATATGTTAGTGATATGCAGAATTTTTAAAAATTTCGGCATGACCTATTCGTTTATCGGAGGTATCCCGGCCTTAAAGGCCTCTCCCAAGTCAAATCACATGTACCAACTTAAAGTAACCATATACGAATACCAAAAAAACAACAGCGCAACATAAGTAATCAACGAATATAGATAATCCACTTAACTCACTGAATGTAAATAATCCAATTAAGTCGATGAATGTAAATAATCCAATGAAATCAATGAAGGTCGTTATAATCCAATATTAAAATACTCACCATAGAACGCATCGTGGTGGCGTGGGAAACCGAACCACCTGAGTGTGTGGCAGGTGCTGGGCCCTGTATGTTGCCGCTGCGCCGGTTCGCCGCGTTCCGGGCGCTGCGGGCTTGGTAAGCAGGGTCCCTCCACCCTGCTACCCACGCCGCCCAGACGGCCTCGGATACGTAGGCAGGCCTTACCCACGTGGGGTCACGCTCCGACTTGGTCTTGAGGGAGTTGACGAAGTCCCCGTAGCGTTTGGCGGCCCTATGCCGCCAGGCCTGCTCCACGTCGCGGGCGATGTCGGCTGGCCAGCTGTACGACTTCTGCAATTATCATACGGAGGAATAATAAAAGTGTGGTTAGAAAAGTAATGATTGATTACGCATCAAAAAGTGAAATTCATCAAATTTGAATACCTGAAACTCATCCCAGTAGAAGCTACGTGTCTCCGGGGTGACACGGCCCCAGGTATATCCAGATGGGTCAAGCCTCAGGTGGAAGGACCGGGTGATGCAACCGGAAAGCGCGCCATTGTCCGATCCAAACCTGAAAGAGTTTAAGTTGTTAGGAAAAAATAACGCGTGAAATATATTTGAAAACATGTTAAATAAATTAATCATTACTTACGTATGGGTATCATTTGACCAAGGGAGGGGACGACGCCCTGATATGACACCCTGGTCCGATGCCGCATCAGACGCCGGATGAGGTGCTGAAACGCTGGGTGTGGGTGGCGTCGTATGGCTGGGGGGTGCGGACATGTCGGCAGACCGTAAAAGGTCTGAGTCCGCAGCCAGAGCGGCGGTCGAAACCGAGGCATACGTATCATGCTGATGAATGAACGCATCGAACTCTCCTTGAAGGTCCTGTGTAGATGGTGGGTATGTGGATCTCGTCGGTAAACCGTCACTAGCCATCAGATCTGAGAGGAACATATTAATAATTTTTAAACGGAGGTTTCCCAGCCTTAATGGCCTCTCCAAAGACAAATGCAAATCATACCGAAAATCATATGCAAACCTCTTACAAAACAGTTTCTACATGCATCATTCATTGGCCAAGCACACCACATTTCAACTAATTCAACCTTAACAACAATATTGGTGCATATATACCATATATACCCGTATATACCTGTACATACATATATATACCATATACATATATACCCGTATATACATATATATACCCGTATATGCATATATATATATATACACCGTATATACATATATATACCATATACATATATGTACCAAAAATAGATTATATAATTATAAATATATTTAAATAGGAAAAATATATATACATACATAATTCTACCAAAAAAAACAGTTTGTAATAATTTTACATATATTTATATACAAACATTACAAAAGATATATTACAAATCTATTAAAAACAGTTTTTACAAATTTAACTATATTTAAATACGAAATTAAATATATGTACCGTATATATGTATTTGTGCGTGTATATATGTATTAAAAACATATACATACATATACTTATACATATACATACATATACATACATATACATATATATACATACATTTACAAATCTATTAAAAACATATACATACATATACCGTATATATGTATATGTGCGTGTACCGTATATATGTATATGTGCGTGTATATATGTATGTATATATACCGTATATACATACATATACCGTATATACATATATGTATATATATATACCGTATATACATACATATATATATATATATACCGTATATACATATATATATACCGTATATACATATATGTATATATATACCGTATATACATACATACATATATATATACCATATATACATATATATATATACCGTATATACATATATATACTATATACATATATATGCCACCCACAGCCACCCAAGCCCACCCACACCCAGGCACCACCGCCGCACCACCGCCGCACCACCACCCCCGACCACAACCAGCTCCAGGCCCCCACCCCCGCACAACCCAGCCCCCACCCCGACCACAATCAGCCCACCCACACCCAGGCACCACCGCCGCACCACCACCCAGCCCCCACCCCCGACCACAACCAGCTCCAGGCCCCCACCCCCGCACAACCCAGCCCCCACCCCGACCACAATCAGCCCACCCACACCTAGGCACCACCGCCGCACCACCACCCAGCCCCCACCCCCGACCACAACCAGCTCCAGGCCCCCACCCCCGCACAACCCAGCCCCCACCCCCGCACAACCCAGCCCCCACCCCGACCACAATCAGCCCACCCACACCCAGGCACCACCGCCGGACCACCACCCAGCCCCCACCCCCGACCACAACCAGCTCCAGGCCCCCACCCCCGCACAACCCAGCCCCCACCCCGACCACAATCAGCCCCAGCCCACACCCAGCACCACCGCCGCACCACCACCCAACCCCCACCCCCGACCACAACCAGCCCCATCCACAGCCAGGCAGCCCCACCCACAACCACCCTCCGCCGTCCCATCCAACACCCAGTCCCACACCGCCCCACCCAGCCCGAATCCCTCCACCCCAGCACAATCCCTCCACCCCCGCCCACAACCCACCACCAACACCCACAACAAAGAATTCAATCTATACCTACTTAAAATGATTTAAAAAGAAATAGGAAGAAAAACTAACCGTTGCAGGGAGGAGATTTTGCCGGGGGTCCTCAGAGCGAAGTTCGCCGGTGGGAGGGGGGAGAGTTTTTGCGGGGGAGGCCGGGGGGAGTTTTTTTGCGGGGGAGGGAAATGGGGAAGAAGAAGGGGGAGTTCAGTTTATGTTCGAAATTTTGCGACGAAATAGCGACGGAACGTCCGTCGCTATTTAGTTTCGTCGCTATTTTTCATGGGTCGTCGTTATTTCAAATTTGGCGACGAAACATTTCGTCGGTAACTCGTCGGTGTTATCATTTTCGAAAAAAAAAATAATACAAAATATAAAGTAGTATATACATGAATATAAGTGCATCAACACATACACACTTTCATATAAAGAGGTATATAAAAAATTTTGGCTAACGTCAATCTTCCTGGTCATCTGCATCCTCATACGCATCTTCATCTTCGTCTTCATCTTCATCTTCATCTACATGCTCGTCGTCCTCTTCATCCTCGTATTCGTCTTCGACTACGTCTTCAATATTGTCAGGCGGTTGTATGTTGAGATGAATTTCGATAAAACCGCCGTTGGGGTCATTTAGAGGGAGGTCGTGCAGTTCAACATGTGTCGTATCTAGAACGGACGGGTTTTCTTCTTGAAATGCGGCGTCCATACCATCTGAAACTGTCTGTATACTCACATCAAACTTGCTCGATTTCACTTTGCACACAGCTCGCCAGTCTTTTGAGCTCGCATTCATCCTCGTTGTTGGATACGATAGATAGTACACCTGGGACGCTTGACTAGCCAAAACGTATGGATCGTATTTTCTGTACCGTCGCCCTTGGTGTATGTCTACCAACTTATATTGGTCGTGGACCTTTGTGCCAACGCGATAACCTTCTCGAGTTGGATCGTACCATTCGCATTTGAATAAGACCACCCGCTTTATAGGCAATGCGGGATATTCGAGCTCAATGATGTCAGTAAGGTAGCCGTAGAAGTCATCCTCGTCCGGGCTATTGTCATAACGCTTGACACACACACCGCTGTTCTCCGATGATTTTCGGCTGGCATGGGAGACTGTGTGGAATCTATACCCGTTGACAAAACACATGTCGTGTCGCGTGACTCTGTTCAATGGACCCTCGGCTACTGGCGTCAGAATGTAACCGTACTCATCGTCAGCCAGATGACCTTTGCTCGCCTGTAAAAGGACAAGTAAATATACATCAACGGGGCAATAAATGTGTATCACATATCGTACACGTAACAGGCAAATACTAAACTTACATGCCACCTGAACCAATCAGCAAACTTGGAATCTAACTCATTGTTTATTGCATCGCTCGATATACCCGGTGAACGGTGTTGCAATAAATCAACGAACAAGCTGAAGCAAATTACGAATGAGTACCCTGTATATATTTGTAACATAATGGATAGAGTATCGCAAGGTATTTACAAAATAAAATGGGAAATCGTTTATACCTCTGGAAACGGTCGACTTGACGGCAGTTGCGCAGAACATAAGAATGAGCAATCTTCAGCTCGCTGTCCCCCAATATCATTTCCTTTCCCTGTCCGTGAAATCTGATCGGATGTGTGAATATTGGGAGGACACCGGATCTGGAAATGCCGTCGTCGTTCTGGGGAACATCTCTGCACCTCGACGGGACATCTGGCTCGAAGTAATGAGACACGAAGGTCGATGCTTCCTCCGTCAGATAGGCATTGCACATAGAGGCCTCGACTTTCGCCTTGTTCTTGATGTTCAGCTTCAAATGCCTGAGATATCTGTTCATATAGTGAATATATGTTCAAATGCATATCGCTTAGACACATAAGAATGTCATGCACATAAAAGGTCTGAGTACCTCTCGAAAGGATACATCCACCTGTACTGAACAGGACCACCAACACGTGCCTCGTATGGTAGATGAACTGGCAGGTGTTCCATTGAATCAAAGAAGGCCGGAGGGAATATAGTTTCGAGCTTGCATATGATCACTGGGATTTCGCCCTCCAGCCTTGACATATCATCCGCCCTGAGTCTCGTGGCTGTAAGACATCTGAAGAACTGACTCATCTCGGTAATTGCTTCCCATACATTGGTTGGAAGCAGCTCGCGGAATGCAATGGGCATCAACCGTTGCATGAACACGTGACAGTCGTGGCTCTTCATCCCGTGCAAACCGCGTTTATTCACGTCGATGTTCTTCGACAGGTTCGAAACATGGCCATCAGGAAATCTAGCCGTCCCTAGCCACGATAACAACGCACTGACCTGCTCCGCATTCAGCGTGTACGAGGACTTCGGCATGTATGATGTGCCAACGGGATGCAGCTCCGGTCGCATGTTGAGGTCGCGCATATCAAGTCGTGCCTTCGAATTGTCTTTTGTTTTTCCTGGCACATTCAGCACTGTATTGAAAATGTTGTCAAACACGTTCTTCTCAATATGCATGACATCCAGGTTATGTCGGATCATATTGCTCTTCCAGTATGGAAGCTCCCAGAATATGCTTCTCTTCTTCCACCCGATACAGTAACGAGCCAGGTCTTCGTTGTGACTGCCGTCCGGATCATCAGCGACCCCCACGAATCCACAACTGTCTATCTCCTGCAGCACCTCTGCACCCGTGAGGAGCTCGGGCTTTGTGTCCTTAACGACAATGCCAGGCATGAACGCCGTCACGTTCCTTCTGTACGAATGACGTCTGGGCAGGAACTTCCTATGGCTGTCGAACCAGCTTATCTTACGTCCATGTTTCAAGGACATCGTCTTCGCTTGCTTCATGCAGCAAGGGCAAGCGTATTTCCCCGCTGTGCTCCACCCCGACAACATAGAATAAGCCGGGAAGTCACTGATCGTCCACATCAGCGCGGCGCGTAGCTGGAAGTTTTGTTTAGTCGATACATCGAACGTCTCCACGCCAAACTCCCATAACCACTTCAGCTCCTGTATCAACGGCTGCAGGTATAGGTCGATCTTCTGTTTCGGATTCCTAGGACCTGGTGCGATCACAGTCAAGAACATGTAAGGCTTCTTCATGCACATCCAAGGCGGTAGATTGTACGGCGTCACGATTACAGGCCACGACGAATACTGCTCTCCCGACTGTCCAAACGGGTTGAACCCGTCGGTGCATAAACCCAACCTAACGTTCCTTGTCTCCGACGAAAAACCCGGATGCGTCGCATCGAACGTCCTCCAAGCTTCGCCGTCAGATGGATGGCACATCTCACCGTCTTTCGTGTAGTGCTCCGCGTGCCACCTCATCTGGCTAGCTGTGGCACCGGATGCGTATAGCCTCTGCAGTCTAGGGGCGAGAGGTAAATAGTAAAATTGTTTTCTTGGCACGTTCCGGTTTCTTTTGTTCGTTCTCCACCTGCTTGTCCCACAGACCCTGCACATGTCTTTATCCTCGTTGATGCCCCAGTATATGATGCACCCCTCTGAACAACAATCGATTTTCTGAACCGGCAGTCCCAACGCCTGCAGCTGTTTCTTCGTCGAATAAAAACTGTCGACCATTGTGTTCCCTTCAGGAAGAGATTCCCTCATCAGCTGACACATCCCATCGTACAATCTCTCCGTCATGCGGTGTTCCGTCTTCATGCTCGTCATCCGACCGATCATGGACATCTGTGTGTGACTACCGCAACCAGGATACAGCGGCGTGTTGGCGGCGTTCAGCATCTCAAAAAACTGTCTCGCCTGAGGGTTCGGATCTTCCTCCACGAATGTACGCGGCTGTTCATCCGGATCCTGCATTTGTAACAACTGCTCTCCGGTAAATGCGCCAGCGGCTGCGTCTGTCACCATCTGCATGTATGGGTTGTGAGATCCCTCGCCTATTTCTTCGGCATTAACCTGACCGGGTCCCCCTTCGACGTGTACAGTTGCAGATGTAGACGCCCCCCTCATATTCGCCGTGACAGTACCATGTATGGTAATTGTGGACGAAACCTTGTTTCAATATGTGAACCCTCACGTCACCCGGATCCTTATATTTACGGTTCTTGCATTTCTTGCACGGACATCTAATCTGCGTTCCACTTTCATTACTCGTCGCAAAATCAATAAATTCTTCGAGACCTTCAACAAATCTAAAACACCACTCCCCGTTGTTTACTCTCTGGTACATCCACTTTCTATCGCTTCTCCTCGGATCCATTTTCTCGCTACACCTTGAAACTAACAGCAGCTATCTTTTTTCGTGTGTAGAAAAAATCAAAATTCCACACTTCTGTATTTTCGTTCAAAATTGATGATTGATGTGTTTGAAATGAGAGGAGAATGGGAGAAGAGAAGAAGAAGAAGAAATACAATGGTTTTATCGTTCCCAGTATAAGACAATACCGACGACTTAGCGACGAAAGGCGACGAACAAGAAACACAAATCCCGGAGACAAACAAACACATATACCGACGACTTAGCGACGAACATCGACGAACAAGAAACACAAATCCCGGAGACAAACAAACACATATACCGACGACGTACCGACGACCAGCGACGAAACACGTCGTTTGATATGCAAAACGTCTCTTCATTCCGTACGACGTGTTTCGTCGCTAAGTCGTCGGTACGTCGTCGGTAAAAGACAGTCCGTCCAGTTCCCCATGCTTACAACTTACGATGTTTTGCGTCGCTAATTCGTCGCTATGTCGTCGCTGATTTCACTATATAAACACAGTGGATCAGCGTGTGCCCACAACAACATATAAAACAACTATTTTATAATCCAAAATGGTTCGTACTAAAGCGCAAGCACGACGTGGTGGACGTGGTGGTAGGGCGGCAACACCGCCAACTGAAGTGCCTTCTTCTTCAACTGTTCCTCCCCCACCTCCTCCCCCACCAGAGACCTCTGATCGCCGGGATCGACAAATTGTCGAACTCCAAACAGAAGTACGAGATCTGTGGAAAATGTTAGATGAGGTGAAGGCCCATGTCACGGTTCAGGAAGAGCGTCTCGACTGCATAGATAAAAGGCAGATGCGGATTAAATCCAAATCTGCACAGTTGAGACGCCAACTGAAGGCGTGTGCGGAGAGTATAGCTTCTCTCTGTTCGGATGACGAACAGTGAGTGGCTACTCTTCGCTATTTAGCTTTTTTTAAATATTTCTTATTATATTTTGTAATTTTTAATTTTTAATTATATATTAATGAAGTTTGTTTTTTTAATATCGTATTTGTTTTCTTAATAATTATAACACGTGTTTAATCTCTTACGAATCCTGACGACGCACCTGTATACGCGAAATGTGGTTAAGAAAAATTTGTTCCGACTAATTCACCGACTAAACATCAACTATATACCGACGAAACCTAATACAACGACGAAAACCTACTAACTATATATATCTTCGACGAAACTTAATAGAACGACAAAAACCTATTAACCGTATCGTCGAAACCTAACTATATCTTCGACGAAACTTAATAGAACGACAAAAACCTACTAACCGTATCGACGAAAAAGGGAAAAACTAAATACAATGGGAAGAACGGGCTTCGCGGTTTTTTTTTTGAATTTACCGACGCTTTACCGACGAAACAGCGACGGAAAACGTCTCTTCACATTATTCGACGCGTTTCGTCGCTATTCCGTCGCCAAGTTGTCGCTATTCGGCAGTGTCAGTTCAGTTCCCAACGGTTGCATCGTACGATAAACATACGTCGCTAATTCGTCGCTACGTCGTCGCTATAACTTCCGAAAGGTCATCACTGCACATTCACTGCACTTCACTGCACATTCACTGCACTTCACTGCACATTCCCAACGGTCACATTCACTGCGTCGCTATGTCGTCGCTATGTCGTCGCTCATTTCACTATTTATACCCCAAACATCCGCTGTTATACATACACACATAGAACGTTATAAATAATCAAAATATGCCGCGTCGTTTTAAAAGAACCCCAAGGCGTGGTGGACGGGCAAACAGTGCCCCTCCAGAAGGGCCTCCTCCTCAACCACCATCGGTTGAGCGAGAGGGTTCTGTATCTGTCTATGGCCCACCGCCGCATCAGGATGATCAAGAACAAATGCCGGTGCAGGACGCCGACTTCCGTATGCTGATGGCAAACATGCATCAGCAGTCTCGGCAACTGCACTACATGACTAGAAGGCTGCGGAAGATGAAATTTAGATACTACAAGCTCAAGCGCCTTCTCAAAGAGTTTGCGGAGAATGTCGCGGCCACTCTTTCGTCCGATGACGAAGAGTGAACGGCCCATCTCCGCATCTCTTTTTAGATTTTTTTTTATTTTCGTTTCATAATGTAACTTCTTATTATTAAATGAATGAGTATTTTTCCCAATTACCGCTTTCTTTTTCCTTAATCAATACACGTGTTTGATTCTCGATGTATCTGCGACGACACAACAACAAACCGAATTACCAACGGAAAGTAATTCAAAACATTTGCCACATACGGGTTTCATTGACAAAAAAACGACGATACACAACTCCAAGAACTTAGTGGACGACGAATTTGTTTTATACATTTTAGCGACACAATTGCGACGACATAGCGACGAACCGTTACAAACTAAACACCGACGAATAAAAACACTCAGAATAGCGACGAAACACGCAGAATAGCGACGGGACACCGACGTAATTCACCTGACTGACTATTTTTCTATTAGCGACAACAAATTTCATCGTACTTTCGTCGCAATTAGCGACCACATTATTTTTGTCGCAATCTCGTCGCTATTACCGACGAAACAACGACTAATAGTTGTTCGTCGGTGATTTTTTCGTCGCCAAAACACAATTTTTTTGTGGTGTTAGTGTTTCTTTCAGAAGACGGGTCCTGGAGCAACTAGTAAAGTTGCTGTTTTATGACCTTGAGGTCACATGTACGAGGCTTGGAAATAGGCCCTTACACAAAGTGTAACGTAAGGCTGCGTACATCAGATCGCGTAGCAATCCATCCCTCTTTAGACCCTACACAAATGCAAGACCTTAATGCACTGGGAATAGTGTTTCTTTCAATCTTTGCCAAAACTTTCCCAAAAAAAAGAAGGAGGTCAAATTGATTCTTTAAGAAAAATCTTAACAATTTCTTTTCAAAAAAAAAAAACATCTTAAAAACAACAACAATAGTAATACTGGTAAATATAAAGAAAAGTATTCCTTAGACCATGTCGGGTCGTTATTCGACATAAATATGTCTTCATATTGCACGCTGTCTTACATGCATACATACATATATGTATGTGTCTATGTGTGTATATGTGTATGAAAGTGTGTGTATGCGCGTGCGTGCATGCATGTATGTATATCTGTGTGTATTAATAATAAGTCAGACACAGCCTTTTTTTAATTAAATAAATAAATTACAGCCAAATATAAACATACATTGAAAAATAAGATCTCAGTGTGTTGCCAATAGCTTAGAGTGACGAGATGTGTTATGTTGTTTTGGAAGTAAAATCAACTACTAACACAATATATAAGCTATATTAAAAAAAAAATTACCAAGAGATATAGTGCGTATGGACAAGTGTGTTTCTAAATGAAACTAAGTAGTTTTAAAGTTGTGATAGTTAGAGATGTACGGTTGAGTCATACTATTTCCATTTCAAAATATTGTCACATCTGATTTTTTAATATAATATAAATTATATATACTTAAAAGTCAAATGTATTTATTTTCTTATTCCAGAGTACATTAACTGAATTTCACTCATTTTGAAGTTGTTCCCTAAGATTATTGGGTCTACTTTAGCTGTACACGGTTCCTTGTTTTCTACTCTACGAAAATGTTATCATATAAACATTACATAATGCTAAGTCAATATATTGAACTGATATAACTTTTTGAAGGGGAAAAAAAGTAAGGTATGTTGAATTTAATTGATTTGACACATCAATGCATTAAAATAATTTTTTACGACCTTGAACCCACAAGTTTGAGACGCATAAATAGTCTAATGCACAAAGTGTAAGGTAAAGCTGCGTACACCAGATTACTAAACGATCTAACTCCTCCCCAAATCCTGCGTAAACGTAAGTATCTAATACACTGAGAACGTCTTTTTTTTTAAAAAAAAAAAAAAAACTCTACTATTGAACTCCATTTCTCTCTTCTTTTTATTTCCTTTTGGGCAAGCAATGTCTCCAATTGAAAGTGACCATGTGCTAAATTTGATTGGGTTATAACAGAACTCAGCCCGACCGAAAGAGATAGATTAACAGAAAGAATTCCCTTTGATGAGGGAGTGAGTTCTCCCCCACCTGTACCAGAGGTCCCTTAGCCAGATGCGATGTAAATCGAGAGATGTGCTCCACCGGCAGCCCTCCAAAGGGAGAGGACACTCGAGACTCAGGCAGCCCAGAGGCAATCCTTGTAATATTTCAACAAGGATTGTCTCCACACGGACTCGAACTCGGAACGTCGGGGTTCTAGCCCCAATCACCTTTGTCACTTACCACTGGACTATGCCCCTGGGGCAACAGAAAGAATTCTCTGCATATTTGTAACCATGCCTGGAGACACATCAACGTTGAAGAATTCCATCAGACGATTTCTTTTCATTTTCTTTTTATCCTTTTCTAGCATCTTGATAGTTGACTTTGTATTTACAAATATGGGATAAATTCAATTTAATTTAACATAGTCATCCAACCGATTGGTGTTGTTTAACAACCGGAATAAGTATTACAAATTCCTTACTGGGACGGGGATAATTGAGCATCAAATTAAGTTAATAGTAACAAATTATCTGATATGGTCATTACATTAAGTGGTATTATTGGTTATTAATTCTTTTTATTTCGTGTATATTTATGAAATATGGATCTCCCTAAGAGTTATAAACAAATACACATGCCAATACAAGAACGAAAAGATTAATTGAATAGAGATAGTCACTTATAACGATCACAAGTGGTACCTAATATCCAAGAGAAAGTCTTCAGAGGATCGTGTGTGATATTGGGTTCAGATCTAGACAAAATATGAGAACTCAAATCAGGTATCGCCACGTGTAAAAAAAACTTAAGTTGAGTGCAAAAAGTGTTATATTGTTACAGATAGTTCAATAGTACATCGAGTGACATCGAGTGAAGTTTCGATGACGCGGTACACGCACGTGTCTAATGTGGCAGTTTTTTTTGTTTTTGCTTTTCAGGTTTGTCACGTGTCAGCCTCCTATTGATCGCGCGTACCGTATCCCCCTGCCCCGCGTCACCGAAACCCATTTGTAGTACATTATTTGTCATCGTTTGTGTCGTGAAAAGAGAAACGTAGAAAGGGATATGGGCAGTCTTCCAACTTCTGCCAATGGCTCGGACAAGGTATCTGCTTTGAAGGCACCGTACGTGTACAAATTGTTTGAAACGTTGATTCAGCATGTAAGACACACAGCAGGCCAGACCGGCCAATTACATCTATACAAATAATCCTCGTTCAGATACTAATATGTCAGTCACCAATCTTTCAAACTTCTTGTCATTACTATTTATTCGTTATTAAAAGGTAATATAATGTCCGTCTAAATTATAATGAGTTTTGTAGATGATATAAATCACGTTACTCAACGTCATCGTAAGTAAGAGGCACATGACTTAGTGTCCTTAAGGTGTTTGAGCCTAAATCTGAAACGATATAAGGAACAGATGGCTGAGTTCAAACAGTCGCACTGGGCTGCCAAGATTCGAACCGCTAAACTTGAATGCAATCTATCAACCGAGTACGAGCTAAGTTACGCTATGAGAATTATTTGTTTCGCTTGCGTTTTGCGACAACTTCTTACCTCCATAATACAAACAGAAGCTTCTAAAGCTCCGTCCAAGAGAGAACTTGCGTTTTGCAAATTTGTTTTCTTAAAAGACGTGCATCTGCATTGGTTATACCCTTCGGAACGTATTAAATAGCTTTTTCTCTCCCTTTTTGAATGTTTAGCTGAAATGACCTAGTAATGACGTGGTGGGTATCATCACCTGGGATCTCTCGCCAAAAGAATTGTTGGATACCATCAAAATAAATTTTGTAGAGTGTGTGTTTGTGAAATAAAGCAACAGCCAATTTGACGAGCTCAGCTCAGGTCAGATCGATCAGTTAGGTCAGATCGATCCAAACAACGCAGTTGAATTTGCGTTCTGGACAGATGGCCGACCTGCCGATCTCAGCATCTCAGCACAGCAGAACAATAATGTTGTGATATAAGCCACTTCAGCCGAGCTCAGAACACCAGCAGAGCTCAGCACGACAGTGCTGCAGAACAATGAATGCTCTCAACCAAACAGCCGAGCTCAGCTCAGCAACACTGCACAAGAACAGTGCTACACTCACTCAATCAGCCGAGCTAAGCACACAACAGAGCTCAGCTCGGCAACAACTTCAGAAGCTCAGCTGAGGAGAAAATCCGAAGTGAGTCCAGAACTCTGATCTTAAGACGTATTGCTCCGGTATACTATGTCCAACCAGAGGAAGCAATCGTCTCCTAGGATACAACGGAATCAGTTCAGACGAACGGCACTGCAGCGTATGAATTCAACAAACTTATAAGATGTCCTGACTTCTCAGATTACTTGAAATGCAGAGGATGATTTGTTTATGTGGGAGGATGATTATGTAGAGAGGGAGATTGCAAAGAAAGAGGAAGAAGATGATAGGCTTCTGGATTTTTTCTTAAGTGGCCACAGAGGTCACCTCATCATCTATTTATAGAGGAAACATGAGGTCAGTTTCTTACAGCCGTAGGATCAGATGCCTGCTCGGGCTAAACCCTTAGATCAGATAGCCGTATCAGGTCTGCCCACAGCCGTTAGATTCGATAACTGTTCAATCTGAGCCTTCCGATCATAATTGTTTCAGGTCAGGTCAGCACGGTTAAAGGTCAACAACTTTTCAAACTTAACCGTAGTCGATCCCAACAACCTGGAGAAGTTTAAACTCAAACAAACTTATCCCCAGCCGATAAGATCTGACCCGCTGCTTCTTGAATCCAGTCTGCAGCCTGCAGGCCGGCCCGCAGTTTGTGCAGCCCGGAATCCGAACCTGAGCATGAGCCCATCAGTCCCGCAATCAGCGCATGGGTTCACTTGCCGAGCTGAACTGAATTTTCTCTTTATTTTGAGAATTAATTTCTCATTCACCCGGTATCGTAATTGGGTGATTCAAAAGCTTAAAATTATGTACTCGGTACGTAAATAATTAAGGACTCATTAGTTTCCACTCATCACTAATGAAAACTAATCATAACTCAGCTCAAAATACGCTGGTAACTAACGTTTGCAACTTAGTCAATTTCTTCCAATTTTCTCCAACAAGAATTACGATACAAAACTAGTAAGTTTAGTGAGAGTCTATAATCTGCATCCTTTGTTCAATTTTTAGTGTCCAATTTCTTCAGAAAAGTGAAAACGGTCGACGTAGTTTTGTTAGCAAAACAAAAACAACACCTTTAATGCATGCACAATAAAAATGCTGTGTGTCTCATAAGAAAACTGTGTTGTTTTTACACTGAGCAGAGAGTTGAGCACCAATATGTGGCAAATGATCTGGACTCATTGAGGGAATGGCTTTATGTGTACAAAGAATTGGTTGTTTATCCTTGGGGATGGAGAGATGGAGGTCCTTGTTGGGAATAATTCAAGTCAGATTGACTTCTGTACAATTTGCTTTTCCAAATAAAGCAGTGGCCGACTTGCCAAGCTCAAGGTAGGCCAGGTTGTTCGGCTAAGTCAAGACAGTTAGGATAGTGCAATTGAGTTTGCGTTCTGAACAGTCAGCCGACCTGCCGACTTGAACTGAATAGCTCTTCAGAACAGTGGTTATGTGCTATCAGCCTTCCAGCCGAGCTGAACTAAAGTCAGACTGATCAGACAGATTAGACCAGTCCAGTCAGCGCAATTGTATTTGCATTCTGGGCTGATCACCGACCTGCCGACCTCAGCACAACAACCAACAGTTATGCTTTCAGCCGCTTTAGTCGAGCAGAGCTCAGCACGACAATGCTATAGAACAACGAATATCCTCAGCCAAACAGCAGAGCTCAACATAACAACACTGTACAACAACAGCGCTGCAATTTCTCCATCAACTGGGCTCAGCACAAAGCAGAGCTCAGCTTGACAATAACCTTCATAGCTCAACTGAGCAGAGATCCGAGGTGAGTCTAGGACTCTGTCCTTAAGACGTATTGCTCCGGTATACTGTGTCCAACCGGATGGAGCAATCGTCTCCTAGGATACAACGGAAGTTAGTTCAGACGAGAGGCACTGTAGTGTATGAACTCTACGAACCTGTAAGATGCCCTAAACTTCTCGAACTTAATGCAAAATGTAGAAAGAGAAGAGAAGAGCACGTGTATGCAGAGGAGGAGAGGAAAAAATCAGATTCTGAGTGAGTGACTAGAGAGTTCAGCTAGGCCACTATTTATAGGGAAAAAATTGATCAGGGTGGTTAATTGACAGTCTAACCACAGCCGTCGGATCAGATTGTCACCGTTAGATCAGATAACAGATAAACGCTTTTCAAATTTGAATTACGGTTAAGTAACCGAATTTTTGAATTACGGTTAGTAACTGATTTCGAATTTGAATTACTGTTAAGTAACAGATTTTAAAATTTGAATTACGGTTAAGCAACCGACTTTCAAATTATTTTATCTCTACTTTGAGCATTAATTTCTCATTCATCCGGTATCGTAATTGAACGATTCCAAACTCTAAAATCATCTACTCGTTACGTAGATAATTAAGAGTTTATTAGTTTTCATTTGTCATTAATGAAAACTAATTATAACTTATCTCAAAGTACGTTGCTAACTACAGTTGGTAACTTGGCCCATTTCAATTTATTTTTAATTTCTCCAACCGTCCTCAGACAACCAGTGTATGACATTTTGCTTCACGAATGGGTTGTTTAGCAAATGAAAGGTGAAGAGGGAAATCTTACCATTATGAAAATCTTGAAACCTATTTTATATTTTGTCCTGAAACTTATTTGACTTTGGTCCGATGAAACTGCGAGAAGATTTAGAACAAAAAACAAAGAGTTCATACTAATTTTGAGCTATTGCATGATTCGCTATCACAGAGCCCCTCCACGTGGCGCTTTATTTGTTTTCTTGATAAAACTCATATTCGATACTGGAAATAGTATTTAAAGAATGCTAGTAGTGTTGTTATATAATATGAGAAAAAAGACAAAATTTGTGAAAATCTTGTCTTTTTATGTGATTTCTTAAAATAACGAAGCTCTCTCTATTGAAACCATTGGTCTGAATGCTCTTGTTTCTTATTTGATGTATCAATTTGCTTCGCCAATTTTATATACGTATGATCAATACTTGGAGGTATTTGTTAAGTAAAACTAAATTTAAAAACAATGTGTATACATAATATATGGTGAACAAAATCATTGCGCCTATGAGATCAATCATGCTTAAAAAGTTAGACATAATCATCTATGCATGTACATATGTGAGCCGAGGGTCTCACTGGAAGCAAACTCTCTATCCCTCGGGATAGAGGTATTGTTTATATGTTTCTTATCCTCTCTAGCGTCTAGCTTTTGGTGTCGTTGGGATAGTTGTTGCTGTTGTTATAGTCAACTTAATGAATATAAAATATTCAGTCTCGAAACTTATCGTATAGATAATTCATCTATAGAATAATTTCATATACTGTTAGTAGAAACTCTATAATTAAATCAAACAATTTTATATCAGAAGTAAAGAAGCATCAATTATTCAATTCAGAAAGATCACAGTGATTGTTTTATGTATTAGACAATTTATTATAGTTATACATATTCTTTAACATAATTTTTTCCCAGCTTTTTTATTCTTCGTTTTTTTACCATACAAAATTAATTTTTTTATAAAAATAATATAATTATTTGTAAAAACTGATCACATCATATTAAAAAAACACGTTATGATGATTAATAGGAGTACCGTGTTGAATATTTTCTATCATCTGAATTGATATATTTATTGCACGAAACCAAACATCAACCATTGTTATAATCACAAAATCGATAGTATAATCACAAAATCATTATTATAATAACCAAAACAAACACACTAAGTTTGCAAATAGAAAGGAAACTACTATACATATTCAAAATGACGTGTTTACTCTAACTGAGTTGAACCGATCGATGATCTTAAACGTCTTAAAACCTAACCAGCTATGCAAAATGTTAGAACCAAAAGACCAGGAACATCATCGCTTAGTTGGTTCTCGATATGCAGATTTGCTAATAAAGTGAAAAATTCGAATTCCGCCGCCTGCATTGTGGATGTTTTATCTTCAGACTCCAATGTGGGTCTTGAAGGTGGGCCCCTAGTGTGGGTCTGTGTGTTCTGTGCCCCCTTAGCGGGCCGTTAGCGTTAAGTACCTGATTTACATCCTTCCAACTGCTTTGTCGAGCCAGAGTGTGGTGGGACCTTTCTGGTTGGGGCTCAACCTTTTGCTAACAAGGAACGATGGTGATGACGAATGAAAGGTGTCCGATAAAGAAGTATAAGGATGCATGAAAGACACGTAGTCGACATATATACAGTGAGGAAAATGAAGTAAAGAGACCTTTTCCGATATTGATGGCAAGTTCATCATTTATTAGGTCGTCCAACACTTTCCACTCCATCCAAAAGAGTAAAATGTTAGCGGTTAAAATTAGGGGTGTCAAACAGGTCGTGTTTCGTGTTTCGTGTTTTCGGGTTTCGTGTATCAAAGTGTCATACTCATACCTTATTTGTTTGCTTCGCGTGTATGGATGTAAATACCCAAACCCGTACATGTCAGGTTTCGTGTCGTGTATCGTGTATACCCACGAACTTGACTAGTACAAATATTTCAAGTCGTGTACGGGTCATTTCATGCATTTTTTCAGGTATTTTCAGGTTTTGTGTATTTTTCAGGTTTCATGTACTTAAACGGCTACTGTTATAATGTATGAAACAACAATAAGTACATAACCAAAGGTTAAAAATTATCGAAGGGGGAAATGGGATTTTGATTTGGGAATGTGGATTAAGATTTTGAGAATGGCAGAAGGGGGTAACCGCGGGAGGGATTAGCGATTAGGTTAGTATTTTTTTTGGGAAAATTTATTTTTTACTTTATTAATTATAAATTTTTATTTGAAATATATTTTTAAATTTTTGGGTATTTCGGGTATAAATGGGTAACCTGCAGGTATACCCGGACACGACTCGCCTTTAGCGGGTATCTTTCAAGTCTTACCCGATTTATACACAAAACCCGCCAAGGTCATACTCATACCTGCGAAAATCGTGTCGTGTTTTCGTGTCGTGTCTGAAATTGCCACCCCAAGTTAAAATTTAAAAAAAAATTCTTTTCCAATTTCTATGGGAAACATGAAAAAAAAAAAGTGATGCTTCTTGTGTGTTGTATGTTGTCTTGAATATTTTTGATGGGTTATTCCGAGGTATCCTCCCAGCCGAAAGCCAGAAGACTAATCTTCCGTCCCTGCGATCAGCACACAAAATGGTAGGAGACTGGCCAAATGGTTTGCTCTATTCACATTATTGGGGATCGAACCCCCAACCACATGCTTAAAGGACGAGGTGTTGAACCACCACGCCAACCATATTGGTTAATTGTCTTGAATATTATTTGACTTAGTCTGATGGGGATGCAACAAGATTCAGAACATAAAACAAAACGTTCATACTAATATTGAACTTATGCTTCATTTGCTCGTAAGCGCCCGTATTCGAGTGTTCTTTTATTTGTTCTTTTTTCCGCTGAAACTTATTAGTGGCTGTGAATATTATTTAAAGGACGCTCATGTTATTTATATAATATGAGGAAAAGTAAAATTTATGATACTCGTGTATTTTTATATAAATTCTTAAAATAACGACGATATCTCCATATAACTTGTGATAATTGATAATTATCGGTGTTATTAGTCTCACTGTAAGCAAAATCTCTATTTCTTGAGATAGAAGTATAGTTTGTCTGCCTCTCACCTTCTCAAACCCTAACCATAGTTTATGATGTCGTCGGGACTAGATAGAATGGTGGTTTCTGTTTGGTGTTATTGCTCTTGTTTCATTATTTGATATATTAATTTGCTTCGCCAATGTTACATACAAACCATCAACACTTGGAGGTTCTTTGCTGTAAAAAGTACATCACGTTACAATATGTATAAAAGAATAATATGTTTGGTCATGAATATTTTCGGTCAATGAATGACAAAATTTTTGGTCTCGAATCTTAAGACGTACACTTAATTCCTATATAGAATAATTTCATATACTGCCAGGAAAAAATTATAGCCTAACCGCAGAATTTTATATCAGATGTAAAGAAGCAGCAATTACTCATTTTTAAATAGTTTCTATTTTCAATACAGTGAATGACACATTTTTCTTTGACTTTGGAATATGATGGAATAAAACAAAATGATTCACTAAATTGGTTGCGCTTCTTATATTGTGAAGTAGAAGTTGATTGACACAGCTAGACGCATCATTATGGATCATCGGGAAATAACCTCTGTGTGTTTCTAACACATGTGTATAGTTGCATACATCCGATCCCCCGTACCCCGCCATAAGCGGAAGCCTCTAATTATCGAAATAAAGGACACTACTATATTTATTCAAGAAGTCAGTTGGTATTCGCGTTGAGATTTATTCTAAAAGAGCAAGATTTCGATTCTAGTGACACACACAATGTGACTAGGGGTGAGCAAAAAAACTGGGAACCGTAAAACCGGACTGAAACCGAACCGAAAATGTGGGTTTTAAACCGAACTGGAACTGTATAACTTTAACGGTTTGGTTCCTGAACCGGATTTCTGGTTTACGGTTCCAATTCGGTTCCTGATTTCTATAAACCGTTAGAACCGGAACCGAACCGTATAAATATGTATACTATATGATGTCATGTATAAATTGTGTCTACACTGTGCTTTTGACACAATTTTAGACATAGAGACTTGTGATAATGGTTAAACCGTGATGATGAGACTATGTAAATGGCCAAATTGTTAAGGCAAAAGATACGCCTTAAGGAAAAAGAAAAATAACCATGTATAGGGTTGTTGTTTTCGGACCATCAACTAATTATTAGCAATATTTTCGTACTAATCATACATACCGTGCTATCACATGACAAAGGAGTCTAAGAAAACCTGTTAGATACCTCGCATATTGTTACGAAGTTGTAGGTTCGGTTAATAATTACATAAAGTGAGGTATACACACATATATATTCGCATATACACATGAATACACATATATATCCACAAAACCATAATAAAAATATTAGCAAAATTAAAGGTGCATTCTTATCAGTTAAGTGACAAATTAAAGTACATCAACTTTAGATTGAAAAAAGAAAGGAAAAAATGTATGTTGGTTTCTTTTTTTAAAAAAAAAAAACTCTTTTTTGCTTTTGCGGTTCTGCGGTTCTGAACCGGAACCGAACCGTATTAAACGGTTTCACAGGTTTACGGTTCTACAGGTTTACGGTTCCAGTTCGGTTCCAAAAAATTATGATAAACGGTTTCCGGTTCTAACGGTTCTGGAACCGTTAAAACCGGAACCGGACCGTTGATCACCCTTAAATGTGACCCACTGCTCTCCGAAGGTCTGGTTTGAGATCACCTTGTGTTGGTCACTGCGTAAGTATTCATTCAATTTAAAAGGCTGCTAGACTTCTGATTTACATCCTCCACAATGTTAATTAGGGTTAAGACGATGGGCTCTCAAGACCAGCGAATGACCTTTCGTTCCACGAGTATTGTATGTGCACAGTTGTCTTTAGCGTACGATCAGCAATTTGTGACGATTAAAAAAAAGTAAAAAAGTTGGTACAGGCCAAAGGCTAAATTAGTAATTTACATGGCCGTCCAACACTTTTCGCGCCAGCCAAAGAAGTAAAATATTTAGCCATTAAACGATAAAATCTTTTCTAATTTGCAACTCTCCCTCCACTTGGAGGCTTGTCATCCTCGTCCTCCTCCACCTCCGCCGACCACCACCGCCATGTCGACGGACTCATCACAAATCCTCCATCACACCACCACTTTTCTCTC
Organism: Eustoma russellianum; assembly: GCA_036186865.1. NCBI lineage: Eukaryota > Viridiplantae > Streptophyta > Magnoliopsida > Gentianales > Gentianaceae > Eustoma > Eustoma russellianum. The sequence continues at coordinate 31,922,622 of AP025057.1, forward strand.
AGAAGTCCTCTCAAAATCAGACCTCCGCCACCGCCTCTTCTCCAGCTTCCTCCAGAAGCTCCCTTCTTCCGATCAATCCCTCCAAAAACCTCTAAAACTCGCCTCCGAAACTCTCGAAAATGCACTCTCCACAACTAATCCCTCCATTAGATCTTCCTCTCTCCGGCTGTCTGAAAAGCTACTGCTTTCTTATTCGTCGAATTCATTTTCCTCTTTCCTTTTGTCACTTATTTATAGCCTTTTTAACCGTTCAACTGATGCCGCTTTAAAGCTTCTTGATTTATTTCAAACGGACCCTTCTTTTGTTAGATCGGAAATTGCACCTCTTCTGTTTGAGGAATTGTTTCTGATACATTTTCTTCCTGTTTTGGAATGGTACAATGAGCAGAGGTCTGGGATTTTGTCTAATTCGTCGAGATCTTTGGCTTCTAAGTATGATAGTGATGATCAATCAGTAGTTGTTTCTCCAAGAAGATTGTTGAAGAATATGAATGACAATCAAGCTTCGGAATTGAAAGATTTGGAGAGGTCTTATGAGGAGATTCTTGATGAGAATTGCAGGCTTCATGCTGTCTATTTTACACATATTTTGCAAAATGATAATCAAAATGAAAAGATCGATCCGCCTGCAGTTGTTTTGCGAGGTGGTAAAAGTGAAAATGAAAATGAAAATGAAAATTCAGGGCATCAGGAAGATGAAAAGCTGCAAAAGAAATACAGCATGAAGAACGGACGGTATAATGTAATGCTACTCCTATATTTTGTTGTTCTACTCTTCTTGTTGGCCCTTTCTTACTCCTGCACTTTAGTCTTTGATTGTAGTGTAGATTTTCCAGAAAACGCATAGATTTGTTTGTCCAAGTTACATTCTTTGATAAAATTTTGAAAATTAGCTACTTGCAATATGGTAGCTTTCTCTCACTATTGAATAAAAAAAATGATGCTAATCGGGATGTTCTGTATGATAATCGAAACAAATGAGATAGTCGATTCGTAGAATTTTCATTGATGGCCATATGAATCCAAATAAAGGAAAACATCCATATTCCTTCGCACCTTGCTTGGTCCTTTGGCTGATATGAAGTCTCAAATTTGATATATTAATCTAGTACGTTAAGGTTGTGAAAGTTCAATCTACATCTCTTTTGATTAAGTTCTTTCTGAGTTCTGAAGTTGATTGGACTGTATCTCTTCCATGCCTTGTATGAGTTTGATAATTTCAGATTTCAAGACTGCAAGTTGCTAAATTTTGCTCTGTTGCTCAAAACATGCAGCCAATGTGGTCTGAAAGCGATCAATCTGGAGAATTCAATGCCCGGCCTAAAAACTTATTCAAGTTTCCATCTTTTTACCCTGAGAGAGTTTCTCCAAGGGTCATGACCGAACAAGAACCATCAAGATTCGCAAGAGCGGCTGAAAATTACGAATTTGATCCAGAGAGGGAATCATTTTCCAATGACAACTTGAGTGATCCATGCTCATCAGATTCTGACGCTGAACTAGAGGTGCGTAATTGCTGCTAACTATACACACTCTCCTGGGTTGCCGTAAGTTAACAAACTAATCATTACTTCACCCATCCAATTTTTCTTATAGGCAAGTACTAGTTCAGGGTCATTCATTTCCAGGAGAAGCCAAACCAGGAAGTCAGAACACCATTTTCATGCAGAATCTAGCCGGTAGGCCAAATAATTCTTTTTTTTATATACACATCCACATGGAGGAAGATGAGATTTGAACCCTGGTTGTTACCTGAAAGTACAATGGCCTTTACCACTAGGCCAGTTCAAATTACCGTAGACAACATATCAATCTCCTTATTGACATGATGCAATCCTTGAAACTAACTTCCTGGATATGTTTTTGTTCAGCTCTCCGATCCACCTCATGAAAGACACTGGCAATCCACCTGGTGGCACTAAGCATGGGCTGACCCCTCCTAAGGACTTTGTCTGCCCTATAACAAGTCAAATTTTTGATGATCCAGTGACTCTTGAGACTGGTCAGACTTATGAACGAAAAGCGATCCAGGAATGGCTTGAGCGAGGGAACTCTACTTGCCCAATCACACGGCAGAAGCTGCAAAGTGCTCACCTTCCTAGCACCAACTATGTGCTTAAGCGTCTCATTGCGAGTTGGCTGGAACAGAACTCGGATAAAGTTCTGAAGCAATCAGAAACACCAAATCAAGAAAATCAATCAAGATCCAGCCCATTAATCCGTTCCCCTTCACCTAAATTTGTCAAAGGTCAATCTGCAAAGGACAGCAAATTTTATGAGATACGATACGCAATTACCAAGCTTTGCGAGTCAGAAGTTTTAAGGGAGTCTGAAATGGCTGTTCTTCAGATAGAGCGCTTCTGTAAGGAGTCCAAAATGGAGGCTGATGTTTTTAAGATGATTTCAGAACCTGAAGTAATTAATGCTTTTGTCGAGATTCTTTTTAATTCTTCTGATTCACAAGTACTGAGGACAACCCTAGTACTTCTATCTGACCTTGGATCAAGAGATAAAAGGGTTCTTCAGTCGCTTTGCAGGGTTGATTCTGATATCCAATGTATTATTTCTCTTTTTAAGAAGGGTTTGCTGGAAGCTGTTGTATTAATTTATTTGTTGCATCCTTTCACAATGAGGCTTCTCGAAATGGAAATGGTGGATTCTCTTTTGGCAGTCATTAAGACAAGTGAAGAGGAGTTACTCGAAATGTGTATGAATCCAAAAGCAGTATCAGTGCTTCTTCTTGGGCAACTTCTTAAGAATGCAGATGAAATTCAGACAGGTGAAATAATTAAAGGTGTGATATCAGAGGATGCGATTGAGAGCATTGTGGGCTGCTTAGATTCTGAAGCCAAGGAGGAAAGGATGTCAGCTATGTCAGTTTTATCAAGATGCATGCTGGAGGATGGCAAGACCAGGAACATCATCGCTAGCAAAGCTGAACTAACTCCTATCTTGGAGGGCCTAAGGGGAAGCAAAGATGCTCAATGGTTTGAGATAGTGAAGTTTCTCTCGCAACTAGTAAGATTGGAAAGGTATATGCCTCCACAGTTCTGATGATTTCAGTTAGAGCAACTTTGACTAAATTAGTGCTCTGTTAACTTCTATGTCATAATTCCGTATCTCCAGGAGAACATCTAATGAGCAAATTTTGCACTTCATAAAGGATGTCGGTACGTTTAGCACGATGCACACCCTTATGACATGTCTACAGATGGCTCCCTTGGATCAACGTCCTATTTTGGCGGGTCTGCTCCTCCAACTTGACCTACTGGTAGACTTCATCATTATCTTGCTTCACCTTCTTAAGCTCGTGTTTAATATCTGTTTGCATAGATCTGAAGTTGCAGCTTTTTCGTTGTTTTCTTGTATGTTCTAACCTGCAGACAGAACCAAGAAAGATGAGTATCTTTCGGGAAGAGGCCATGGATGCTTTGATTTCATGTCTCAAAAGCACAGAACTCCCTGCAGCTCAAATAGCTGCTGCCGAGACAATTATCATGCTGCAAGGGAGATATTCATATTCTGGAGAATCTGTCACGCGGACATTCCTTTTTAAACGTGCTGGACTGATCCGAAGTTTTAAATTGATGGTATTAAAAGATCAGCAGGGAAGTGCATCTGATGATGAAAATCCGGTTAGCATAGTGACCTTTAGTTGTTCATCACTCAGTTGCTATTTTATCTTATTTCCACACCTAAAAAAAATGTGCTAATTAACTGTGAAATCCTTATGCCAGCATCAATTTCTGAGTAATTCAGTTTCAACTTGCAGGAAGAAGAGAAAGTTGCTGAAGGATGGGAGAAGAAAATTGCATTTGCCCTTGTCAGCCATGAATTTGGCTTAGTGTTTGAGGCCTTAGCTGAAGGCTTGAGAAGTAGAAATGCGGAGCTATCTTCAGCTTGCTTTGTATCTGCTACATGGTTGGTGCACATGCTTACTGTTCTTCCAGATACAGGGGTAAGGGGAGCAGCAAGAACTTGCTTGCTGAAGCGTTTTGTGTCAATATTCAAATCTTCAAAGGACAATGAGGATAAAGTTCTAGCCATGCTTGCGCTTAGCAGCTTCATCTCAGATCCTGGTTAGTGGAAATTTACAAATGGAAACGATTAATGCTTTAAGATGTTTCGTGGTTTACATTAGAATAACCTATTCTGTTATGATATCCAAATGTCCTTTTGTCAGATATGTCTAGTGTACATTACAACTATTATAAAGTATCCCTCATAACATTTTTAGCAAAAAGATTTATATGGTTTGACTTGGATCCTGAACTGGTCGGATATAGGGTCGTAAATTAGATCAGGAAGAGGAGCTGGATACATATGTGATTCATGATAACTCGATCGCACGGCCCTCGTTCTTCGATGCATCATTCAAATTTCTACCCTATCGACTTTCGATGGTAGGATAGTGACCTACCATGGTAGTAACTGGTGATAGAGAATTAGGGTTTGATTCTAGAGGGGAGCCTGAGATGCAGAGTTTCTTTGCTTAACATGAATATATAATATATGTAAGCATTTGAAATGCAGAGGGGCTTCAGGAACTTACAGCAAACATTAAAGATATTTTGAAGGGCTTGAGAGAGCTTAAAAGATCTTCCTCTTTGGCAATTCATATGTTAAAGATCTTATCGGAGGAGCATGAATCTAGCTCTGTAAGTTATAAATTCTGCAGTGATTAAATCCGCTATCTGGATAAAAAATAATGTTTTATTTTCTCCCTCTCCCTGCACTTCAGGATTTGTGGAGTCACAGAGAATTGGTTCAAGAAGATTGTAGCAAACATGGGGAAGTTTTATCACTTGCTAGCTGTAAAGATCATGTTTTCTCTGGTCATGCTGATGGAACAATAAAGGTTAGTCAATCAACTGCATATTGATCTGATATCACATAAATTACAACATTGGAAAATTATCCATGTTATACTCTCAACACTTCCTGATCCTAAGGTTAAGCTAACCTGAAGGACTGGATAATAAAATAGCTCAACATTAAGCAGAAATTACGTGTTGGAAAATGTCAATTCAGTCAGGAATTTGTAGGGAGCATTTACAGTGCATCTGGTCTTTTCTGGAATTTCTGAACTGCTTGTTCCATGCAGGAGACTTAAAAATGATGGGAAGGAAATTTGTAATACTTCAGTAAATTTAATTGATTTAAGCTGGGACATCATTATGAGAAATGCAACATAACGTGATTATCACATAATCTGACTTCCAACTCAATGCCGTTTTTCCTTTGATGCTATAGGTGTGGACAGTGAAAGGTGGAAAACTACTACTTCAACAAGAATATCAAGAACATACAAGGGCAGTTACTTGTATGGCGATTTTGCCATCGGTAGAAAGGCTATACAGTGGTTCAAATGATAGGACTGTGAGGGTAATGAAAAACAATATTTAAGCTTATGTAAGCATAACTTAGCATCTCCTCATTTCTCATGTTCTGTAATCGTAGGTATGGTCCTTTGGTAGAAAAGGATTGCGCCGCGAGCAAGTTATTGAACTGAAGGAGTATGTTAGCAATCTAGTGGTTTCAAATAACATACTGTGCTTCACTCCTCAGGGTGCTGGTATCAAGGTATGGCATAAACTCATTGCTTCAGAATTTTAATTTTAGCAGATTTTACCATGAACAGTTTCCTAATCCTTATCCTGGAATTCCTGCACACCAGTACAATATCAAGTTCAAATAAAACTCTTGATAAACATTTCAAGATGGGTTTCATCAGATGTATTTACGAGAACGTCTCAGCTTCTTTCATGTAATCTGTCAAAAAGCTAGATCCAAGCTTATGTTTACACTTAAGCTGGGACCTTTTGTTTTTGTGATCAGGTGCTCGCGTGGAGTGGATCGCCAAAGATATTAAATCCTAAAGAATACATAAAGAGCTTAGCCTTAGAGCAGGGGAAACTCTACTGTGGGTCTCTGGAGCATAGCATTCAGGTCCCTAAAACTTAGATTCTTCTACTGATGATGTTTCAAAACGAGAAATGTTTTCTTTACGCCGGCTTCCATTGTTATACAGGAAGTTGATTTGGCTACAGGTGCAATCACCACCATCCAGAGCGGCTCAAGAAAATTACTCTCCAAAGGAAGTCCTATCTATGCAATGCAAGTCAGTGATGGGCTGCTGTACTCTGCCAGTACCCCCACTGATGGAGCTGCTATAAAGGTTCTCCCAATTGAAAAATGAATTACGTCCATTACTTTCATTAATCAATCATGTGATTAGTGAGGAATTAGGCCCTCATCCCCAATCATGATCACGTTAATCAGTGTGTGTATGGATTTTTTAGCCTCAACTGACATCAACATCTTTGTTTGTCAAAGATATGGAGCATCTCCAGTTACAAGATGGTGGGATCACTGCCCTCTACATCAGATGTGCGTTCGATGATTTCAAGCTCAGACCTGATGTACTTGGGGTGTAAAGGTGGCCTAGTAGAAGTCTGGTCTAAAAAGAAACAAACCAAAGTAGAAACTCTTCACACTGGAGCAAGTGCTAAAATTCTATGCATGGCCTTGACTAGCAATGAAGAAATCTTGGTTGCTGGAACATCTGATGGCAAGATTCAGGTAAATAACATCTGCAGTAATGTTGTTTCCCTAATGACATGAAATCGAATGTCCGGCTTCGGCTGCATCTTTGCTTTATGGCAACTACTTTCACTAAGTCATCTGATTTTGCAGGCATGGGGACTGAATTGAAGGCAGATGCAGAAAACTAAAGAATGTAGGGGCCAAAAAAAGAGAAAACTACCACAAAAAAAAATTTAGTGATACATTTGATTCAAATTCTTTCTTCTTTTCTTCTAACTAGAGGGGGCATACATATTAGTTCTAGATGTGTAACTCTTTTAGAAACAGTCGCCTCAAAATGTGCATAGCTTGAGGGGTTTCATTCATGTAAGGCCATGTTGGGTCTTCTTTTACACACTTTAATTTATTCAGCCAAAATTGTTCTAACCACAAGGGATCAACAAGCTTGAAAAATCCCTTTTTATAACAACGTCCAAGAATTCCCTTTGTTATCATCTAGGCAAAAGACTTGGTGCATTTAATTTTACTAATATATATCTTGAACTTCCCTTGTTTCTATTTCCAATAGAGTCAATGACACATTCTTCTTTAACTTTGAAATATGATGGAATAAAGCAAAATGACTTACTAAATTGAATGCGCTCTTGATCGACACAATTCGATGCAATTTTCATCATGGGTCATTTAGAAACAACTTTTGTGTATTTTTAGTACATTGTTATGGCTGCGTACATCCGACTTTCCATGTCCCGTTATAGACGGAAGCCTCTAAAGCAATAGGAAAAGGTAGTTTACGGTATAAAAATTTTTCATGGTAGCTAAAGTTGGGGTGACTTTAAATCGGTACTAATTTTTACCCTCCTTTAGGAGATGTCATTTATTGGAACAGTATTCGCAAGACAGGAAATACATTGTCATTCAATATTAAGAAGTAAGGACCGAAAATTTTTGGCTTATTGTAACTAATTATTCCAAGAATTCTCAAATGTTACTGGGGCCTACAAGGGGTATTATGGGAGTTTCCTTCTCCATTTTGTATCTTAAAAATCATCTAATTCATGCTCTAAAGTCCAAAGAATTATATATGCCCGCAAACGAAGACGTATACCTACGCATACATACATAAACGTATCCATGCATACATGTATGCGCGTGCGTCCGCGTATATATATACATATATATATAGATATAGATACATATATATATATACACATATATATATATATATGTATACATATATATACATATACATATATATACATATATATATATATACATATATATATATACATATATACATATATATATATATATATATATGAATGTATATGTATATTTACGTATATACATATATAGAGACGCACACCCCATCCACAGAACTATAAAGTCAACTTTGCTCCCAGACCATAGTCCAGTTGGTACTCAGGTTGGGATTTGTTCCAAGAGGTTAAGAGTTCGATTCCAATGACACGCACGGTGTGAGTGTTCCTTTGTTGCTAGGCTGAAGGTCTGGTTTACGGGGACACCTTGTGTGCGTCACTGTGTAAGATCTCATTCAATCTAAAAAGCCGTTTGGCTCTTGATTTGCATCATGTATGTTTCTTAGGTTTAGAGTGATGGGAACCTTCGGAATGAGATATTTCACTTTTGCTCCATAGAAAGTCAACTTTAGCTTCCAAACAATGAAGGGAATCAGTTCAGGTTTCAGACATGACTTTCATATAGGCGAAAGTGTAAAAGGAATGGTGCGACAAATATATATATATATATATATATATATATATATATATATATATATATATTATGCCAAAAACTCCGCTTAACACAACTATTTTCATAGAAGACATACGAAGTCAACGGTCAACTTGCACAACTCATTCAAGCATCGATTGATTGATTGACTTGGACTTTCAAATGAAAGATTCACGAATAACGTTCATGTTCTTGCTCCTATTTATTTATACGTTTAGTCTCTATCTTTTTACGAAAATTATTCTGGCATGATCTTCCTATTGGATCTAAAGTCACTTCATAAAGCTTGAAGATCGTGAAAGTGCGTAAACATCTTCAGAGAGCTCCTTCATAGTTATGAATCTCGTTATGGAAGTCTAACATTTCGTTAATTGTTTTAGCAAAGTCTAACTTGTTTTCAACTATCCTGTATACTTTAATTTAATTTTAATGATTCATAGTCATCCTAGAAAAGCTTAGATAGGTGCACATTAGTAAAGAAAGCATTATTTATGTTAGTCATAAAGGCATAATCAATTTGGAAAATATTGGATAAAAAACACTTTAAATCCGTTGTATATCTGTTTGATACGGCTATAAAAATTTGAATTCTGCGTGACGTCGATCAATCAACGTATGGCTATTTGGAGATCGACATCACATCAATCGGTATATGTTTACTATTAAGAGATCGATGTTGGACAGTGTGTTTTCAATTTTGAACATTTACTGACATCGATCAGTCAATGTATTTGTTTTAGAGATGGATGTTGGACAGTGTGTTTCAATTCTGAACAAAAGTTACGTCGGTCGATCAATGTGCTCTGTTTTAGATATTGACATTGGATGGTGTGCTTCCAATTTTGCATACTTTACACATGGATCGATCGATGCGATGTATACGTAGACCGATCGACATATACATTAATATCTGTTTTAGAGATCTACGTAGATATCGATGTAACTATTTTTATATACTTAAACCACAATAACCTTTAATTTTAATTTGGATGTCATGAAAAGAGGATATTGGTTGACGTATTATTGTAAATTTTGTAGAGTTTTGAATAATGTAAGATAGGGATGAGTTGTTAACCAAAAGATTGGACCTTATCCAACCAAAATCAAATGTAATTTTCAGTTTGAATTAAGTAAATGGTGAATCATATCAAATTGAAATCGGAATTGATCCTCTATCTTCTCATTTAATTTTTACTTCAACGAATATATGATATTAGATAACAACTAACAAACTTTAATATTATGAAATCAAAATGATAAAATATTCGAATCATACCTAAACTTTTTTTTTTTTGAAAGTGTCAACTTTAATTCATAGAGTAACGTTTGCCTTAATAAGAAAGAGTATATTGCTTGGCTCCACAACAGTCCAGGAGATTTTTTACCAACACTGCATATCAAGTTTGGCTAGCATATGGCATCAACTAAAAGTTGCGTGTTTCAGTGGTTCGAACCGCAGAAACAGTCTCATTGCATAAAGTCGGATAAAGTTGCGTACATCAGATTGCGAAGCGATCCGGTTCCTCCCGGCACAAACACGGAAGACTAGTGTACTGAAAACGCCATTTATAATTCTCAACTAAAACAATTAATGAAATTGGATCCTACAAAAGTGATAAATTATTGGAGGCGTGCCTAATGTTTTTTGTATTCCTAGTGTATGTGTGTATACATTTGTACTAAATCGATAATGAGAATGAAAAGAGTTCTGTTGAAGATGTAAACGTGGGAGGTTAGTACATCGGAAACGCTCTTTATAATTCTCAAGTAAAACAATTAATGAAAAAATATAAATGTAGATGATTGATCCCAACCCCACTTTCCTCACCCCCTTTGTGACCGCGCGACATGTTGCAGCAAGGGGGTGGTGAGGCTAGATGAGGGTCATCCGCATCTAGCCTTACCACCCCTCCTTGCTGCCACGTGTCGTGCGGTCACGCGTCACCGCACCCCCTTTGCGGTGAGGGGATCATATCCCTGATTGAGGTGGGTGTGAATGGACAAAGGCCCACCACCCATGACTAGGACATATGCTAAAAAAAATTGTGACAACAGTCATTAGGGATGGTAACCGAACAAAACGGTTCAGGAACTGTTCGAGTTCGATTCCTATTCGTTTCAAGTTTGTTCGCTAATTTTACTTAAACGAGTCGAATTTGAACACCTATTTGGGTTCGTTTAGTTAAACGTGCTGAACTGTTCGCGAACTGTTCAGCTCGTATAAACAGTTATATTGTTATCGAACCGAACTCGAACTAATTTTAAAGCTCGTTTAGCTAAATGAACTGAGCTGAATGGTTCGTTTAGCTAAACGAATCCGGATTCGAAAAACCTAGTATTCGACTCGGCTCGATTTGTTAACATCCCTAACAGTCATAGCTCAAATGTATAAAGTTAAGATTCAAAGTCTTGTAAGTACAAGGTTTATTTCAAGTATTATGATAGTAGTTGATTCCAATAATAAAGTGGTACAATGTTTATCCATGCCATTTTTTATGTAATCATATGTCTAGAAACAAATTACAAGCAATCTAATGTGAGGTATGTATCATAAACATCGGTGACCACTCCTCGTGTATCCATTTATCATATATCAAGAAAAGGAAAAAATATAATCTATCATGACACATACAACGGTGGACCAGGTTTGGTAGGGCATAGCTTAGTTGATATTCGGATTGTGATTTGCTCCAAGAGGTCAAGAGTTTGATTTCAGAGACACGCACAGCATGGGTGTTCCACTGATGCTAGGCTGAAGGCCTAGTTTGCAGGAAGACATTTTGTGTGGGTTACTGCCTAAGTTCTCACCCAAACTAGAAGGCAGTTAGTCTCCTGATTTGCATCTTGTACAATGCTCAATAGGAATAGGACGTTAGCCTCAGGGCCGGAGAATGAACTTTTGCTCTAAGCACCATATATAAGATTAAAAAAGATATAATCTACTGATATAAGGTATGTATCATAACCGTGGCCATAAGATAAAAAAGAGATATAATCTACTAATGTAAGGTATGTATACCCATGTGTTTCATTGTCCAAATTTTTTGTTTTATTTTTGTCCTATTTCTATGTTTTGTGTGTAAAAGTCGTTATTTTAATTTTTTTTTTTAAGATAGACCTTTTACTTTTAAACATGAAATATGAAAATGAAATATAAAGCAGTCGATCAAATCTGAATCCCACAAATGACACAATGAACTTTTTCTTTTTGTTTTTTTAATATGATAGAGTTTGCTCTCCAAAAGAATTCAGATGTCATATTTGACTTGTCAAATTTTGAATAACCGTTCATAGATATTCCCTAAGGAACAAACTTTTTCCCCGTTCAATTTGATTTGCGATCGCGTTTGATGTTGTTATTTTTGATGTCGTTAGGATATATTGTATATTATTGATTGATCGATTGATTTGATAACCTATTGTGTAATGTAGTACCAACAACAACTATATCCAGTATATCTCAACCACATTAAAAGTCTGAGGAAGGTGACGAAGTCAAACAATACCTCAATTATAAAGTGATAGAAAATTTGTTTACAGTGAGATCGTCCACTCTATATGTATCTCTACCTATAGTACCATATACAAAAAATTATTGTACTAGTGCCTAATTTTCTTATGATACTGACAGTGATCTCAATTTAATAAAATCTCCATTTTTATTTTACTGTTTACAATATTATATCGTTATCCAAAAGATATTCGAAATGTCTTAAAAGGATATTGATAATTATCATGATATCTAAAATTTAGAAAGAAAGGAAAAAAGAAAAAGACTTTGTCAAGAAATGTTTTCCCTCCAATGAATACTTGACTCCTTGAGCACCAAATCAGAGGAGGCATGTTATGAGGCAAAATATAAGGTCTTCAATCACGTGACGTTACGTGTACAAAAGGCCCGTTGTTTACTTTTTTTTTCTTTTTATTAAAAAAATACTATTGTGTACACGACGTTGCGTGATTGGAGGCCTCATATTTTGCTTGACCTCCTCAGATCTCATCCGAAATGCATGAGCCCGGCCTGTCCCGGATTTCAAACTCAATTACAAAATCCGTCTGATAAACCTTTTCACGCCCGCCAAGAAACTACGCTATAAATATCCTCAACATCTCCGTTAAATCATCATCGCGTCAAGTTATTCATCTCTTGACTTGCCTAATCTCTGTGTTTTTTGATCTCTTAATTCAAATATAAGAAATCTATGGCTCCAATTGCAGTTGGTGATTCCATTCCCGATGGAACTTTGGCTTATTTCGACGCAGAAGATCAGCTTCAGTCTGTCTCTATTCACTCCCTCGCCGCCGGCAAGAAGGTCATCCTTTTTGCCGTTCCCGGAGCCTTCACTCCTACCTGCAGGTGTGTTTCATTTTAGTTATTGTTTAATCACTTAATTTTTCTTTTTCTTTTCCCTTTTCTCATCGGTTCTGAAAATTGGTTTTTGATATATAATGTAGCATGCAGCATGTGCCTGGATTTATTGGGAAACAAGAGGAACTGAAATCCAAGGGCGTGGATGAAATCCTTTGCGTTAGTGGTAAGAATATTTGATTCATTTTTTTCATTTTAATTTTGTTGAAATGGTCAGATGAAATTTCGCCGGCACTGCCGGCCTTCAAATTTGTATGAAGACATTTTATTGGGGCTTCTTCGGTGGAGATTATATATGCCAGAATGAAGAATTTAATCTGAAAGTTAATTTACTATGTCAAAAACGATATTTTCCTTGCTAAAATTTGTGATGATTGTTTTCACTAGTCGTCATTGACAATTCTACTCTTTGACTGTTAGTTCTAATCTTTTGAATCGATCCCAAATGTATCTGAATCTTACAATTCTTCCCGCGCGTGAAAATGTTCTTCTCGTGAAAATTGATGATATAATACAACTGAAATGAGTCAAAGATGTAACCTTTTTGCTATTTTTAGTCTCTGCTGTTTCAATTTTTCCCTGCATATTGCACAATGCTTTGAGTTAATTGTTACTGAAGGAAAAAAATATTACTATTTTAGCAATCTGATTTTGTTTCTTGAGACGTAGAGATATTTATGTTTTATTCAGTTGTTTATGGAATCATCCCATCCGTACTTCTAATTGCTAACAAGAATTTTTGAGTTTGGGTTTAGCATGGTTTTCTAATCTGGTGGTAGTTTATCCTGCCAAGTCATTTGGTTTATATAGACATGTACAACAACAACATTACCCATTGCTTTTAGAGGCTCCTTTCAATGTCGGAATATGGGATGTCGGATGTACGCAACTATACACGTGTTAGAAATACATAGAGGTTGTTTATATAGACATGTCATTGATGAATAATTATTGAAGGTTCACTTTTTATTGTGGTTTATAGTGTGTCTAATCTATGTATTAATGATGTGATGTGCAGTGAATGATCCCTTTGTGATGAAGGCTTGGGCAAAGACCTACCCAGATAACAAGCATGTGAAATTTCTTGCTGATGGCTCTGCTGCATACACCAAGGCTCTTGGTCTTGAACTTGATCTCACTGATAAGGGTCTTGGAATTAGATCCCGTAGGTTCGCTCTCTTGGTGGAGGACCTCAAGGTCAAGGTTGCTAACATTGAAGCTGGTGGTGAATTCACTGTTTCTGGTGTTGATGAAATCGTCAAAGCTCTTTAGATTTGCTTGCTTTCTTTCTAGTCTTCTGATTTCTCAGTGTCATTACCTAGTTGTTTGAGGATTTAAGTAATTTATATTTCCACATGTGCTACCATCTTATGTGTTGGTACCAACATATTTAGCATTATTAATCATCAGCTGTGGCTTTCGGATTTGCAGTGTGAAATAAATGGCTTTTGCTCTCAATTTTGCCTTTGTGTTCCTGAGTAATGCTTCTGGACTGACTTTCCAATACTTGCATGCACTTCTAATATAGCAACTAGATTTATGATATGAAATATGAAAGTATCATGCTGATATTACCGGCAATCTTCAGATTGCGATATCCTCTCTTCTATTGTAAAACATACAACATTATTTTTGCACACGGAAAGGATCTATTCTTCCACGTCTAACAATCTTTCCACAAGAAGGTATCTTCTTCTTCCGTTGTGTAGGAATCGCCGGCTTAAGCTACATAGGCAAACCTTCAATACGCCATCTGCAATCACCCACAATCTTTCCACAAGAAGGTATCTTTTTTTTCCGTTATATAGGAATCGCCGGTTTAAGCTACACAGGCAAACCTTCAATACGCCATCGGTAATCACCCTCAATTTGATTGAGAGATATTAACCTTGATTTTTGATGCAAAATCAACAAAACAAGATTCACTTTTGAGATAGAAAACAAATATCAAATACGCCATGGGCAATGAGATATATTAGCTTTGATTTTTGATGCAAAATCAACAAAATTTGACCGACCGGAATAATGACCGGCCGGCGGCGGCGAGGTGGCGGCGTTGACCGGGCATACCCTCATTCCCTCTCATTCCCCCATATTGACTAGTATATCAAAAAAAGATAAACTCAATACTCCTCATTACCCCCAAACAAACAACTTAAATGGGTTTAGATTTCTCCGAACTCATTTCTTTATTCCTAAACCTCAACCAAACACCACCTAAATTTGGTGGCTGAGTTACCATCATGTTGTAACCTTGAGTAATTGTCTATGTATGACTGCTGCTTTTCTAACCGTTTCCTTGATGGCATTTTTCAATGGAACCTCGGAAAAGTCTTCTCCGTTACAAAAGAGATGAGATGTGACGAGTTCATTTTAACTTTTAACACAGACTCTATGCATAAAGTTACTGAAGATTAGGGCTGTAAACGAGCCGAACGAGCCGAGCATTGCGTTGTTCAAGCTCTGTTCATTTAACTTAGCGAACGAACCGAGCTTGTTCGTTTATTTAAACGAACATATTTACTTGTTCAAGCTTGGTTCGTTTAACTCAACGAACAACATTAACGAGCCGAACACCTTAAACGAACGGTGCCACTTACCGAGCTCGAACAGAAAAGGGTGTTCAAGTTCTGTTCATTAACCTTTTATCCGAGCCGAGCTCGAACTCGGGTCCGAACCAAACGAGCCGAACAACCGAACGGCTTGGTTCATTTACAGCCCTAATGAAGATTATGTTTTTATTTCAAAAAAAAAAGGAAAAAATTTATAAATTCATCAAAGTAGAAAAACTATTACCGAAGAATTGGTGAATTAGGAAGTCAAATTTGATAAATAGAGTGTCAAAAGGAAATGGGATTACAAAGTAAATCTTATGATAAAAAAAAAGCTTATCTCGATTGGAGGTTGAGATTATACTATACCCAACTTGCAATCCTCTTTTGGCATGGCGCATTTTGTGGTATTTGATAACCATAAGGCTTGGCTTAGATACTGATATACTTGAAATTTGAAGACAACAACATGCAGGATTTCACAATTATATATATATATATATATATATATATATATATATATATATATATATATATATATATAGACACACACACATGTATAGACACACATGTATATATGTATATATATATATATATATATATATATATATATATATATATATATATATATATATATATATATATATAGACACACACACATGTGTGTGTGTATGTATGTATGTTCTTATCTTTTCAAGTTTTTAATAGTTTTCAAGTAATGAAAGGTATCTTGGTCTCTTTTAAAATGATAGATTTCATAAATGAGTGATATTTTTATCATCACAAATGTTAAGAATATTAGTCAAAAGGTACTCACGATTGAGGGGTTTTTTTTTTTTTAAAAAAAAAAAGGAGAGTTGAATTGAGTTTAATGGGTGTTGCACCTTTTGATATTAATCATACTATGTATTCAACAAAGTGGTATCTGAGTCTTTTTTTTTTTTTTTTGGGTGCGACTATGGAGACAAACACATGTAGAATGATGACTTTGAATGGTTCCATACAATGTTTAGAAAGAAAAAAAATAGAAGCCTTGTTTTATGTTCAAGGTTTTTATTTGCCTGCTTTTTTACCGAGAAGCCTGAAGAAAAAAGTGATGAAGAATGGTTGTTGTTGTTGCATAGACGAGCTAGTGGGTACATTCAACAATAGGTTGATGATAATATTTTGAATCATGTGAGCTTGGTGACCCGTGCTAGATCTCTTTGGACCAAACTTGAGGAATTATATACAAGGAAGGCGAGAATAATAAATTGTTCCTTATCAAGACGTATAATGGTGGTTCACCTATGACCAATCATTTGAACACATTCCAAAGAATTATGAACTAATTGGCAGCGATGTACATTAGTTGATGATGACATATAAAGGTTCTGGCTGTCTGGTACTTTGTCAAACTCTTGAGAGATATTTAGGATGTCATTATCTAACTCCACTCCAAATGGTACTATCTCGATGGATTCAGTAAATAGCATCATTTTGAATAAAAACACAAGACAAAAGTCTTAAGGCTCCTCTTCACATTCTGAAGTATTGGTTATCGAATCAAAAGAGGAAAGTCAAAACCAGGGTTTGGATAATCGCGGTGCATCCCATGGTACATCAGGCGGTATTTCTAACAAATGTGATAATGTAGAATGTCATCATTGTGGTTTGAAAGGTCACATTCAGAAGTATTCTCGAAAGATGATAAGAGAAAGAAAAACAAATAACAACACCGACAATGCCAAGAAAAAAGATGTTGACACTGCTGATGATTTCTTTATTGTTTGTGATGTTATGTAGGAAATGTAAATCTATCTTGTGATGAGATGGATTGGGTAGTTGATAGTAATACTTTTACACATGCTACTTTTAGACGTGATATATTCTCAACTTATGAGACTGGAAATTTTGGTGTTGTGCGCATGAGAAACAATAAACAAGACTTGTATGAGGCTGAAGAGGGTGAAAATGAGGGATTAGGACCGCTAACATCTTGTGTTGGAACTCGATGGTATAGTGCCCCTGAGCTCCTTTATGGCTCTACTACGTATGGACAAACAATTGATTTTGTGGTCATTGGGCTGTGTTTTTGCAGAACTATTGAGCTTGGAACCTCCATTTCCTGGAATTTCAGATATTGATTAGTTGGTCAGAATCTTCAGTGTGCTGGGAAACTTATCCCCAGAAGCCTGGCTTGGTTGTATGGAACTTCCTGACTATGATACAACAACAACATTACCCCTTTACTTTATAGGCTTCCGCTATGGCAGGGTATGGAGGTCGGATTTACGCAACCATACTTATGTATTAAAAACACACAGAGGTTGTTTCCCGATGACCCATAATGAAAATTGCGTCAAGCTGTCTCGATCAACTGTTACTTCACAATATAAGAAATCCAGCTTATTCCTGACTATGATACAATTTCATTTGATAAGGTTGAATCTCCCCTTGTCTTGGAAGCTCGTCTTGCTAATCGCTCTTCTGAAGAAGTCTTACTTGTCAAGAAATTACTTTGCCTTGATCCTGCAAGCAGAGCCACAGGAATAGAATTACTCCACGAGAGTGACTTGAACGAAGAACCTTTGCCAGTTCCCATATCTGACCTCCGGGTTCCTTCAGAGCATTCTACATTTGATGACGATTCCTTCATGGAATGGGGTAATCATAGAGAAGATGATTCTGAGTCTGAATTTGATGAGTTTGGCTCAATGAATGTTACAACATTCGATAATGGTTTCTCAATACAGTTTAGCTAGAGAGATAATGAGCATAGAGGTGTTAATGAACCAAACGAGCCAAATATTATGTTTTTGAGTTCGAATTGTTTAGTTAAACGAACGGTTTGGTTCAGTTCGTTTGCTGTAACGAGCTTCAAAATTTGTTCGAATTCAGCTCAAAAGCGTTATAACTTTTAAACGAGTCAAACAGTTCTCAAACAGTTTGGCTCGTTTTAGTATTCGAACTCGGCTTGTTTAATTAAAATTAACTAACAAACTCGAATTAAATACGAATCAAATTTAAACTGTTCACGAACACTTCGATTCACTGAACACTCCTAAATGAATATACAAGGATTGTACACTTTTTGTATGTGCCAATTGTCCACATGTTTTGGTATATTTTAAGTCATGGCATAGAGAGATGATGAGTATACAAGGATTGTACACAAGGATTGTACACTCTCTGTACGTGCCAATTTTCCATATGTTTTTGCATATTTTATATCATGGTATTACCGCCTGCTCATAATTAGGGTGTTAACGAATTAAGACGAATCAAATAATAGGTTTTTGAATTCGTATTTGAGTTTTAACATTAGCTCGAGTTCGGCTCAATAACACTATAACCGTTTAAACGAGCCAAACAGTTCGCGAACATTTTAGCTCGTCTGACTAAACGAACCCAAATAAGTATTCAAATTCGACTCATTTGAATAAAAATAACGAACGAACTCTAACCAAATATGAATCAAGCTCGAACAGTTCGCGAACCAAAATCAGCCCTACTCATGATAAATCAGGGAAGCCAGGCTGCCTTGCCATATATTCAGGTACACAAACGTCATGTTGTACGCACTGCTGGTTATACTTGAAAGCCACATGGTTTCAGAACATCCTATCTAATGTGGAAACTGGAAAGTTGAGCAGTTTTATGATCACGCTGGCCGACTCTGAAAAAACAATTTAAACATTCTGGAGCAATGGAAAAACAGCAGATCCCGTAATAATCTAGGTCGACCAACCTGGCATCCGATGTTTTTGTGAAAATTTTAAGGAAGAAAGATTCTACATTTATCGTAAGGATGGCGGCACATATACTATAATGTCCACTAATCAACTATACACTAATCAACAGTACATAATCAACTATACACTAATCAACTATACGATGGTGGTGCATATACGATGGTGGTACTTGTCCACTAATCAACTATACACTAGGCTTCTATACAACAACAACAACAAATATCTAGTATATCCCAACGACAGCAAAAGCTATCGATAAGGTCTGGAGAAAGTGAGAATCAAACAAGCAATATCTTCATCCTAAAAGATATAGAGTATGTGATAGATTCTACATTTATTGTAACAATGGTGGCGCATATACTATAATGTCCTCGACTTGTCCACTAATCAACTATACATTATGCTTCTATATAGCAACAACACATATCCAGTATATCTCAACGACAACAAAAGATACCGGTAAGGTTTGAAGAAAGTGAAAAGTAGACAAACAATACGTCAATCCCAAAGGATATAGAACGTGGGATATATTCTACATTTATTGTAACGATGGTGGTGCATATACTATAATGTCCGTGACTTGTCCACTAATCAACTACACACTAGGCTTCTATACAGCAACAACACACATCCAGTATATCCAACGACAACAAAAGCTATCGCTAAGGTCTGAAGAGAGTGAGAAACATACAAACAATACCTCCATCCCAAAAGTTAAAGAGTGTGAGATAGAGAATTTGTTTCCAGTAAGACCCCAGACTCTATATGTACGAACACTTAAAAGACTTCTATAATTTTCTTGTTAGTTACTGTTCATTATTGTCCATTTCAGATGGCTGACTAGACAGCAACAATCTTTCCCACGCTAATACGATCTCTGGCTTGTGATATCCGATACATCTTATCACGTGAGACCCGGCTACATCGACGATATATATTGAGTGTTCAACGTTACATTTATTCACAAAACGAAAATGAAAAGTATGACTTTACAAATGTTCTTGTGTGCGCGAACATATGGTGCACTAGTATTATTTACCAAATGGCTTTTTTTCCCCCCTTTTCCCCGTAACCATTGACAGCAGTCTCAACGAGGCAATAATGCAAGGACAACGACGACTAAATTGATTGATGAATATGGCTGTTACCCTTTAAGCTTTAGCGAAGAATTCCGTAACCTTGTTTGTGTTTGATTCCCTTACAGAAAAAGAAATGGGACGATTTAGGTTAAGAGCCACCACTGCAGGAAAACGATACTGTCATAGATTTGGAAAAGACCAAACATGAGAAGAAAAACTTTAGAACTAGGCATGAGACATGTGACACTAAGCGAAAACTGAATCGCATAGCAGAGCAGGTTGATTAAGAACCCAGTTCTAGCTCTGAATTAGCTTATACACGACACTTATGTTATTCTGGGAAGATAAAGGCATACACAACAAAGTAATAGAGTTGATTTTTCAATTGGCAGGCTTCAATTACTTCATATTCGCTACATTCCCCAAACCTTATGACATGGTCTTTTCCACAATACAGCAATCCGGCTTTTCAGCTTAAAACCCTGCTAAAATCAGAATCATACAGAATACATTCGTAATTCCACACTAGGGCCACCAATGGACGAACCCCCAGAACAGAAGTAGGATGAGAGATACTGATCAAAGACCTGGTAAATGTAGCACAGCATCCTATCAAATGTTCCCAGTTGAATGTTACTCCTAAACGGCCTTCTTATCTGCATCTTGACAGCGACCTTTATTGAACTTAGATGAGTGATACATCTACATCTCTACCCACAATCGCCTGTATCATCTGCATACAGTGACAACTCGTTAGAGGACTTTAATTGGCCAGTCTAAATCTCAAAGTTGTATTTGAAAGAGAATTTTGCACCAAGAAAAATATACCATTGCGGAAGTAGAGCTATTTCAATCTCTTGGAGTGACTTTCCCTTGGTCTCCATCACATGCCTCTTAACGAAAACCACTCCCATTAGGCAGGCCGTACCAAACATGGTGTAAACAAGCCGTGGACCAACTAACTCGAGCAAAGGCAAGAAAGTCAAGCCAACAGAGAAGTTTAACACCTGCAGGATAACACCATCATATAATTTTGTTCAGCGTTGTTCCTCTTGAATCTGTTCTAATTCAGTAAAAAGTCAACGCTATTTGCACATCAACCTCGATATGAATGTCGAACATGAAATACAGGATATGACTCCTGGGCAAGAATTCTTACCCAGTGCACGGACATACAAAATGCCATAGCTTTTGCCCTAATTCGGTTCGGAAATATTTCAGGGAGGAGAAGAGAAGGAACTGGGCCTGCTCCAATAGCAAAAGTAAAGACAAACCTGCATATAGAAAGAGTAGATAGTAAATAGAAAGTCCATTCTGGTTGACAACAAACCCTTACGTTCTACATCATGACATCCAATACATTGACCACAAAGATTGCATCATCCAGTGACAATTCCTCTGCAAGATCATATGAGGAAACAGAGGCCATATTTAAAGAGGCAATAGTGTACCCTATTCAGCTAGAGACTTATTGATTAGCTTCATCAAGCCAAGAGAACCCAAAAAAAAAAAAAGAACCGCTGGTTAATTCAAAAGATGATGCTAGTATAGGTTACATTTCTACCTGTGGACTTCACAGACAAACTGTTACACTACTGTAATCTTAAAGCAACTTTAATATCATGAGTGGTCCCAATATCAAACAGCTTATCAAATATCCCTTGAAGTTCAAGTTTGATTCCAGCGACGGCTTGCGTATATCCACAATGTACAAATTTGTATGAGACTTACATTAGCATGCCTCCAAGGGAGAAATAGAAACTTCCAGCACTTGCCACAGGCAACCCCGCCCCAAAGACTTGAATAAACATTGCAGCTGCCTGACAGGTTTACCAGAGGAATAAAAAGTGGTTATGCCACAAGGATCAAGAGAACATATGAGAAACAAATGGTGCAGGAGCATAGAGACCTAGAATACAGTAGTTAGCTATTTATGAGCAGATCATATTAGACAAACAATGAACCAGTCAGCCACTTGAAAGACGGTCCAAAATTCCTTAAAAGTTAATGGCTTTGGCTATAGAAGAAAGACAGTACAAATGGAAGTGAAACTTTCCATCTGCAATATCATATGCATGAAATGTAATGCTTTAACAACTCAAAAACTCTTCACATATACATCAAATAAATGATCCGACATTAAAGCACGTTATTTCCAAATGATCGTGATACATTTCCAGCAAAGTTTTCCTACAGTCAATGAAAATCTTTACCATGCCAAGGAAGCTCCAAAAAAGGAGAAATCTTCTTCCCAGTCTGTCCATCAATATCAAAGCAATTAAAGAACCTGGGTCACACCAAAAGCCAGGTAGTCAATTTATCCAGGTAAAAACAGGAGGATGGGAAAGGGAAGAGAAGATGGGTAATGAAGAGGCACTTCAGGAGAATGTATATCTGCGCAACAATATAGTCGTTTGGAATTTTGCTGGAAAGGATTAAGGTGACATGCATTTAGAGTGAAGAAGCCATCGAACAATACCTGTTAAATTTGCCATCCCAACAAACGCATTTGCCAGGTTTGAGGACACCCCGGCACGTCTAAATACAGTTGCAGAGAAATAAAACACAGCATTTATTCCAGACAGCTGTTGTAAAGCAAATAGGGTTGAGCCAATAAAAACAACTGCAAAAGAAATGAGTAAATAGTGGAAGAAAGGACTGCCTGCTAAAAGATCAATTTCAGACAAGAAACATGCATGTATAATGCACAAAAGAATTAAACTATGCATCTAAATAATGGATAACTGCACAAGTACCTCTTGCATGCCGCCCAAACAGAAATTCGGTGGCCTTCATGCCGTCAGTCTCATCACCTCTGTCTGATTTTGAAAGCTCTGCCATTGCAGTTTTGACATGAGAACCTCCAAGGAGCTTGACAAATTCAGCTTCAGCTTCTGCAATTCTTCCTTTCTATTTCAACAAAGACAAGTAGTGTTAATGACAAAGTGAAAGGTGCTTCATTGTTTTTGTCACACATCACCAATAAAAAGTAAACAAACTTTGACACCAAACAGGGAATCATGGTCGACGGTAGAGATGAAAGCTGTGCAGTAATTAGCAATTACAAAATGCATGCTGATCTGTTGGTACTGTAGGTTTCCTATACTCAGTCATGCATGTAATCTTGATGGGCAAACTTCAAGAAACCGCAATACTGAAAGGCTTGATTCAAACACAAGTAGAATACCAACCTTGTACAGCCAGTGTGGAGATTCAGCACAAAACAGCATGGCAACAGCTAGTATTACAGCTGGTATCGTACCAACTCCAAAACAAATTCGCCACCTATGCACATAATCAGAAGAGTACATGAAAATCAAAACCACAAATATATCATCTAGAAACTATTTAACACATCCCGCAGAAAGGAGCATAATATTTCTTGACCAATGCTGCTTACCAGCCACTGAAGTTCTTGACAGGGATCCCAATGATTAGTGCACCCAGCAGTCCAAGACAAGTGGCTATCTGGATAAAGCTTCCATAGGTACCCCTCACATGAGAAGGAGACACCTAATTACAGTTAAATACACAAGGAAGGAACTAGTTAACAGCTGAAACTTCATCAATTCAGAAAAGACTAGTTCCTTTTACCTCTGTAACATAGAGAGATGCAACTGGCGGACCCACTCCCAATCCCATCCCAACTATGAACCTTCCAAAAAGCATACCTGCCAAATTTGTAGTAGTTGCACTGGAAATGTGCAGTTCATTAGAGTTCTTTGGAATCAAAACTAATAAATTCAGTCAGATGGTGGACATTTAAACTTAGGCTGCTCTAATAAACACCCACAAAAGAAAAAGGCTGCCATTTGCTTTATCTAAAGGCTATTCAGCCACCAAAGCAGATTGGAATACTACTAAAGGCCCCAGGCAACTTGGTGCACTGACTTCAAAGTAGCTGATAACATTATCCTCAAACTAATAGCTTAAGTTTGCAGAGAGTATGATTCATGAAACTGCTCAATATAAAGCTACAGTTCCGAAGCAACCACACAAGTTTAAGCAGGGCAACACAATCACATTTTCTAATTTTGCCGTTTGGTCAGGATTTTTAACAAAGGAGTACCTGTCCTGATCTTAGAATTTATCTAACCTCATCCAAGGGAAATCATGTCATCAGAGACAGAAGTAGCTGACATATTTCATTATAGGAAGGACTCCACATATCTACCTATAGTAAAACTTAAGAAGACATAAAGCCACCTCCTTGAATGAGATCCATTTACATGTCACGTAAACGAGGAATCAATAAAGATACAATTTAGAAGAAACTGAAATTATAGATTTGTATCTTAAGTTTTTTCAAGTACTGATTTCTAGCCAGATGTAAATAACTTTGACAACCAAAAGCCTTGTCATGTTTCCATGTTGCATGATTCAATTTTAGCTGCATGGTCCAGAAGAGGGAGTTAAGGGATCAAAAGGCCACCTATGGAATTGTAGATACAAATAATTTGAGATGAATGCTCCTAATAAACTATGCTTTTTCACCGATCAGAGCTCACCCCCTATCCCTCCTGCTTTCCTCTCCCAAACATATACAGCCTATTTGTCTAAATAATGCGCAGCTTCAGCCTGTGTTTAATGAATCACTTAGGTGGAGATTCATTTTCCAAGTTATCTCCTTCTTCAGAAATTGTTACAAGAGGCAAAAAAAAAAAAAAAA
>AP025057.1:31947332-32092638 GCA_036186865.1 Eustoma russellianum
AAAAAGCTATATACATACATATATACGTGTGTGTGTGTGTGTGTGCATACACACAGAGATACGTACTCACTATATGTGTGTGTGTGTGTGTGTGTGTGTGTGTGTGTGTCAAGTCAGGAAGGACTGTAGTCTAAGAAACATGGAAAATCTAAAGCATAATCGTCAAAAGAATTTGTATTACCTTACAGAAGAACCGATAAAAATAGGCAACGCAGCTAACTGAAAAGCTCTACAGCGGCCAATTGCATCAGCAATCCAGCCACTGGCCAGAGATCCAACAAAAGCCCCAGCCAGACATGTACTTACAACCAGACCTTAATTTACAAGAAGCACGTTCAACACCCAAGTAACAGTGATCAAATTAAGTTATCATGAACAAGATGGTAAAGTACCTTCTGCCAATGTATTGCCACTGAAATCAAGTTCAGCAGCAATGTTCTCAAGAGGTTCATTAACTACTCTGTGTTCAAGGAAAATATATTAATATTCAGTCAGGCCACAGAGACTAAAGGTTAAGAAAGAGTGAATTAGAACTAGTGAGAAAGGAAAACTTGAAAAAACGAACCCGATATGGTAGCCAAACATGAAGGAAATAATTGTTGCCACAAGAACGTGTGGAAATGAAAGCTTCCAAGAAGGATTTGAAGTATCTTGTTCGAAATCATTCTGTAAGAGGTCTAAAACATGCCAAAAAAAGAAAGAAAAAGAAAAGATATCAGCGAAATTAGAGAGAAACTGTTGAAAACAGTTCTACAGAGAAGTTACTCTCAACTACCCTTTTCCTCTCTTCCTTTACAAATATACAAGGCAGATGCATTCAAGACGATAAACGAAGATTTACATAAAACAAAGCGGTAACCATTTTCCCCATAAACAGCAAAGGCTAACATCTCACATCCAACAAATTTTAGAAAACTCATTATGTGACCATGCTAGTAGAATTTGACCATTGGACCATATCCTTAATGCACTGCTATTCACAACTCATGACCAAAACTTTCCAAACAGAGTTCAATGCAGGATGCAAGGGCAGTTTTACCTGAATTGTCTTCCATGTCAGCAGGATTCATATTATCCCTCGATGTCATGCGTTTATACATCGAGGAAGAACCCCGAAAATGTCCCCACATCCACAACTTCTGCCAGTCTTAATTCTTCCAAAAAAATTAACTTAGAGAGACTCGTTACCTCACTGCAACACCAAAAAAAAATTTTAGTAATAATATCAGTAACATGTCAGTTTCACACCTTTTTACCCCTTGCATTTAATTCTTCGACCATATTTTCAAATACTGACGGAGTATCAAATATTATAGATCAATCAATATTAAACAAACAGTAAAAAGTAACATCTTTCCTCCGTAAAGATGAAACAAACGATTTGTATAAGAAACTCAGAGCTTGCTTAAATATGTGAAAATCGGGTTGTCTTTCAGCCTCTTTGACATACAAAACGCAAAATTTTCAAGCTCGAATATTATCCTGCGTGCTTATCTCCAGTAATTAACACTTAAGATTAAAACAGGCAGAGTCGAACTCAGTGACAGATCCAAACTCTCCATGAAACTCATCCAAATACACTTTCTGTGGAAGCGATGAAAAAACACTAACACGAACTTATCTCCGAAAAATCGAAAGTCTAAACTGAAAAAATACCTCAGGAAAATATAATCACTAGACTAGACATACATGAAAGGCAGAAAATCAACAAGGCTTACCAGACCGTACGATCCGATCGACAAGTTTATCGGTGGTGGTAGGCTTGTAGCAACAGAAAGCTTTGGAGTTTGGACGCTTTCCAGAAGCTTTTATACTAGCAGCAGATAGCTTACACGTAGTGCGTAAGGGCGGAAAGTGGAAAGTAATAACGTACGCCAACTTTATAGTGTAATACGCACATAACGAGGGCGAATCTTATTAATGTTATTAGTATTATTATTATTATCGCCGGCGTATTTTTAAAATAAATCATTCGTTTAGTTATGATTTAAAAAACATTCTCTTATACAAAGTGCAAGGTGAAACTGCGTACATCAGATCTGGTCCTTCTTTAGAACATGTACAAACACAAAAACTCAAACAGTCTCTTGTACAAAAGTATAAGATGAAACTACGTATATTAGATCTGCTCCTTTTTAAACCATTCAAAAACGCACAAATTTAGAGGGTGTTTGGTTGGGGGTTTAGGAACAAGGGAATGAGTTTGTATTATTGAAGTTGTTTGTTTGGGGAATTGAGGGGTATGTGTTTTACTTTGATATCCAACTATTTGATAATAGATATCGTTTTTTGATATATTAGCCCTTTGTCTATCAAAATGTGGGAATGAGGGGGGAACGAGGGGCCGTTCAACACCGCCGGCCACCATCGCTGGCCGCCGGTCCGTCGTCACTCGCCACCGCCGGCCGGTCAAACTTTTCCTGTCATTTTTCTGGCCACCTACATTCGATACCTATTCCGATTCCGATACGTTTCAAATACCATCGATGTCTATCATTACCTATTTTCACTTCAATACCAAACATCTATCACTTGTAAGCCCAAACTTATATTCTGTCATATCTATTCTGATTCTAATTCTAATACCTAATTGACGACCAAACGCCACTTTAGCGGAGATAGAATAACTTTTTTGTGTGATGTACTTATCAGCTTCAGGAAACATCCATGGGCCACTCTGCAAGGCTGCAACAGAGAAAAATACGGTCGGTTTGTCGTTTGCTAAAATAATTGAAACACTCCAAAATTTTGATTATTACGAATAAATATGATTGTTAAACGTTCAATTCCACGTGTTCGAAAGATCGCAATACGTCTTTAATATGTTCTAATATAATGTAAATCGGGTAAGGTTTCTAAGTAGCCTGTTATCTGAAAATTTTATTTTCTTCAACCAGCTTATAACAAGTTCATGACCAAACACGTTTTGATATAAAAACTATAATAATTAGATTTAGACTTTTTACTATGTAGTATTTACGTTCAACTTTATCATAGTATCGTGATACTTCATTCTCTTACAGACAATTGACATTCTTTCTTTACATTTTGTATTATTATTTTTCCTTTACAACATTTTTGTATTATATCACATGATTCATATCTTCAAACCTAACAAATGGAATTCTATCTAAGCAAATGACATTACCGTATAAGTAGTAGTACAAAAGAAGCGGCACTTCTCCATATTTTTTCCTTCCAAAATGACGTCGTTTTTCTATAGATTTCGCACAGTAATTCGTGTTGAAAAGAACGTCCACCTTGAGCGTGAAGGGTAATCGTTTCTTTTTCGCTCTCTTTTATTTCTGAATTTTATCTCTTTATAGAAACCCTCATTTCTACCATTTTTATTCACTTCTCATAGGGGCGTTTGGTTTCTAGAATGGAGGTCATGGAATGGGGAATGGTGACGAAAGTGTTTTCGTCATCTGGATCGAAAGAGTAATCTAGATCAAAAGATGTTGCATTTACTACTAAAACCTGGAAGAATTATGAACGTTCGATGTCTCGGAGTTAGTACTTTAGACAAAATTTTTCGACGCTTAAGTCAATTTTGTGCTGTTCTGTTGTAGGAATGCTCTTTTCTAATGGAATTTAGAGAACATGTCTCTTTGTGAAAATTATGTGTATTCCAAGAGGAATGTCTCTCAGTCAGTCTGAATATCTCTTCCAACATGTGTTAAGTCTATCGGCGAAATGCATTTAGTAGTCGTTAACTGGACCAAAGCATGTTTGGAGCAGTCAGATGTTGCCGAGTGTCTTATCATGCTTGTGCATGTTTTCCAAGTGTTAGCAAGTTGACAGCATATGTCAAAGCGTCAAGCAGAGTTGCATGTGTGGTGAAAGTTGTCTTTGTCAAACTGAGCTAGTATGGCTTAAACTACAAAACATATCCTCACACTTAATGCCTGTTCGAGCTGATTTGACTTGGATTTTGTGAGTATACTGATGAGCCGACATGATACTTGAGCCTCTCAGATTGTGCCAACGTTAGTGAACGTCTTGCGTTCCTTTGATGACGCCGACTTGATTGTGTGTTTGGACCAGTGTGGTCGATCTGAGCAGGTTCGTCAGTTGCGGCTACCTTAGGGGCATCAGGATCTCAAATGACCTACGTCCTTCACGAGACACGTCAAAATGCAAAGTTCACCAATAGGCAAAAATAAAAACAGAGACTGTAAATATTTTAATAAGTAATGAAAATATACATATCCACTCGATTTTGAGTGCGGATATATTGGGGGAGCTCTGGAAGGGAACATGATATTGAGTTTCTCTTTGTTTTTCATCTACAAGAGAAACACAATTAATACGGTGAATTTTCCATTGCATTGTTAACTGACTGACTGAATGCAAACAGAAAAAAAGTCCATTTGAGGTTGGTAGAAAATCTAGTCTAATTTGATGGATATAACTAAGGGGTGTTTGGTTGGAGGTTTCCGTTTAAGGGTATGGGTTTGGAAGAATCCAAACTATAAAAGTTGTTTGTTTGGGGAAATGAGGATATGGTTTTCGGTTTGATATCCAAGTATTTGATAATAAATATTGTTTTTTTGATATACTAGCTTCCATTGTCTATCAATATGGGAGAATAGGGATATGGCCGGTCAACGACGGCCAATGTCGCCGGTCTGACGCCGTCTGCCGCCGCCGCCGCCCGGTCACTATTCCGTCCTGTCAAATTTTACGGCCATTTTCCCAGCCGTCCATATTTGACACCTATTTCAATTCCGATGCGTCCCAAACACCATCAATGTCTATCATACTTATTCTCACTTCAATACCAAACAACTATCACTTTTACACACAAACCTATATACTCCGAACTCATATCCTCTCATACTTATTCCGATTCTGATTCCGATATTTAATTACGATCACAAAAAATAGAGTGCATTTTGTGTACACATCTTATAAAAGAAAGGAATACAGGAAAAAAAAAAAACAAAGGCCTATTTTTTGTCATGCATATTTGACTATAATTACAGTTTGATAGTAAAACAATCGTGAACATATATAGACAGACTATAAACCGAAAAATCAATATATGAATGCAAGAAGATTATGATGCAACTTTGTAAACTGAAAACGGGCATTCACTTAATCCGAAATATTTAACAGCATAACTATTGAACTAACTCTAGAAATTATACAAACCAAAACAGGTTGTTGAATAAAATTTATATAATGAAAATGCAAAAGATAATGACAACAATACAAAAAAAACGAGTGAATAAATAAGAGATATAGAACATATATGGGTCTGGCACAGTGGGAACCCGCAGGACGAATGATTTCGTCATTTAATACCAAGATATAAAACATATATACCCAGGGGTCGCTTAAATCTTTTATATCCTTTACAAAACTTTTTGATATTGAAACGGTAAAATCCTCAAATCAAGACATGATATGATTTTTTGTATCTAAGATAACATACAGACACATTGAATCAGAATATGACCTTTTACATTAACAACAACAACATCATTACCTATACTGCTTTAGAGTCTTCTGTCTAAGGCGTGGTATGGAGAGGTCGTATATACGCAACTATACTCATATGTTGTTTTCCGATGACACATAATGAAAATTGCGTCTGACTATGTCGATAAACTGTTACTTCACCATATAAGAACCGCAGCCAATTTATACATTACCTATACTGTTTTAGAGTCTTCCGCCTAAGACGTGGTATGGAGAGGTCGGATGTACGCAACTATACTCATATATGTTAAAAACGCATATGTTGTTTTCCGATGACCCATAATGAAAATTGCGTCAAGCTGTGTCGATAAACTTTTACTTCACATTTATTAAATCATTTTGTTTTATTCATCGTATCTAAAGTTAATGCAAACAAAATCGTTCGTTGTGCGTGTGTCAAAAAATAAAAGGTAAAAAAATTACAGTAGGGATCAGTGGTCGATTTGAGCATACGTTACGTATCGCGTAGGTATTCGTCACTGGTGCAGTAAGTATAAAAGCATCCCGGCGAGGACGAAGCCGTCACTAGAGATCGTAAAAAATGGGATCGCGCGACAGGGACCAGACGACGCCGCATCAGCCTCTGCTGAGCAGCCTGGTGGTGCGGCCAGCAGACACCGGTGGTGTTGGTGGAGGCCCCCCTGGTGCTTTGGGTGGCGATTACGAACCAGGCGAGGTTCGTCGCGATCCACCTCCGTTGTACTCTCGCTCTGATGCGTTTCACGACGACCGTGGTTTGTCTTTCTACTTGCTAATCTCTTTGTCATTAAGGTCTATTACTATCTGTGCCAGTCTACATCCCTAATTGGATCTATGTCTAACCTTTTCTGTTCGAAGTTCTGTATGATCTTATGACATCAAATTTCTAGGATTTTGTTTGAACATGTTTGTTCGGATTCTGTTCATTTCTAATCTTGCAGTCCTTTTGCCCCTCGGTACTGTATGATGTATGGGTGCAGCACATAACATTATTCTTCCATTAATACTTTGATAGATTGTTAGTTGCTTTATGCAAAATGTTGTCTTCAGAAGATGCATTTGACTTCTGTTACAGGAATTCTTCAGTTTCAAGTTTCCAGTTTTACCTTGTTATTTGGTGAGATGGTATTACAAAACAACGAAACAAATTTATCTGCTAAATAAAAACATGTTTCAACGACCTGTAGGCCTGCACCGTTGCAGGTTGCATGCATTACGTAACTAATTTCGAAACTTGCTTCCGTATTTAACTCTTAACGGATTTAAAATAACGGAGTTGATAAACTGTATATTGTTGGCAAAAGAATTCCTCTTGTGATTATTGTCATGCTTTTTCCAGCATACACTATTTTTACATTGTCGAATCTGTTTGCGTCGAATCCGACTTTTGTGGAGTTTATGGTATTATTCTGAAACTACTTTGGCGTGACTAGAGGTTGCCGTTTACAGGAGATTGCCAAATTGGCTTTCGCTACCTGTGATTTTCTTCTTTTTCGTTGCGTGTTTGTGCTAGCTGATGCCAACTTCAAATAAATCAATTATTGTCAATACTGACCGAGGGTAATGAAATTGAAGCCTTGATCTGATACAAGCTTCAGTAGTCTACCATTAACATAATGATATTGTTTGACGTGCAGCATTGTTTTCAGAACTGATATACCCAACACTTAAATCACAAATTATAATATATCACACCCCAATAAAGTTTTAACTCAGTTTTTTCTCTCTAATACTTTTCATCTTATAGAAAAAATAACTTTTACATAAAATAGTAATACTATTTGCAAAAACCGATTAGCTCAATAAAGAGCTCATTTGAAGAATTAAAATAAGTACCGTATTGAATGTTATAATATTATTTGAATTGATAGCTTAATATATCATCTTTATTGAATCATAAAATTTCAATAAGTCTTAAATGATAGCTTAGTCCTTGCACCTCTTACAAAGTTACATGGATATTGGGGAGCTGAGAGTACTGACTTAGTTCTTTCACCTCTTACATTAAGTCTTTTAGTGATGATCTGTAGGATGTAGAAATATTGAATGCTCTGATTAAGTGCTTTCTTCCAAGGTTTTTTTTCTCTCACAAATCATCTACTGGTTTTTATAGATATTTAGAAATTCCATTATTATTATAGTTTTTTGTCACTTTTAAACATAGCATTCTAAATCTTACTGTGAAGAGGTCATGGATTATATAAACTACACAGTTTGATGGTATTCTGGATGGGGTTGTGCTACTTCATCTCGTTAGGATTTTCATTATCTTTGGCTGTTATGAAAGGAAACAATAAAATTTCTGATATATTTCCTATTAGCAAAAATTTCCACTTGGGACTCTAAATTGCACCCAAGTTTTTATTGTCATATACAGAGTGAACAGGACAAGGTTTTTGGTTTTTGGTTTTTTCTTGCTAATTTAAAACAGGGGAATTGAATGTATCAATCTGTTTTTGAAGTATTATGGATCAGCATTTACTATATTATATTTAATTTACCAATCGATCATTAAAAACAAATTTCTCTTTCTAAAGTTACTAAACCATTTGGTAAATGATATCATTTCTGTGTACATCCTAGTAGTTGCTATAAGAACTTCTTCCATTAATTTTCCTATGTGTGAATATTGATCTTGGAATTTTATTGGTTCTCATATTCCTGTTTACTTGATCTTATAGTGCTTGTACTTGAAAAAAAGATCTTAGTGCTTACATATTTTTCGGCAGGTTTTCTTGTTTGATTGATGAGAATGCATGAGAAAAAGCTTATCCTAGAGTAATTTATTATCCCAGTTTTTGTTTCAGCATCTTATGGTCCAATAAACAGCAACATTACTGTTCAGCTTCTTCCTCACATATCTCCCCAACATCTTAGTGTGACTCCCTCTATCACTCTCATGACGACATGTTGCCCTGGCAATGTCAATAACGCTTAATCCCATCATCTTGTATTGCATTAGGTAATAATGAAATATGGAGCAATTGATAGTGTGAAGTATGCTACGTGGTTTGAAGCTCTACTATCCTGATAGAAGAGCTTGGGGATTGATAACATGTGGCCAAACAAGCTAGGATCGGGCCTTATACTAATATTGGTTTTTTTTGGGTGTATGGAAATATCTTGGGAGGTACTTGAAGGCTTTGTCCTGATGCAATTAACTTTACCACTAAGGTGCTTTAGCATATTTTGCTCTTGAACAAGGTCTGTTCTGTAGCCTGTAGGAATCAAATGTGAAGTTTCCAATCTAATGGTTCATGTGGCATGTCAAATCTGCAAATGGAATATTGAAATATGGGAGACATGGGATGGAAGAAAATGAGATTATGGCTGTCCAGTGGTAGCTCTCCACCAGTGTCATTATAGCCATGGACGCTGTTTACTCCGTCAATATTCACTTTGACAAAGAAAAATAAGGAAAAGAAAAACGAAGAGTGTTACACATAGGACGCGCACAGTTGAGTAATGGGAAAATTGTTATCTGATGGGGCTGATAAAGGGTTCTTTTTTCTAATCCTTGTATGATATCTGCGGGAGTTGATTGGGATGCTCTAAAGCTATGGGTTCATGTGGCGAGTGATATCTGGGAAAGGTTTCCCTATTCTAGGTTTATTAGAAATCCTAAAATGAGAGGTATATGACAGGAGAGAATTAACTATTTTGGCTGTCCATTGGAAGAGGTAAAATGACTACTATGTAGGTTTTAGCTTACATATGATTTGACTTTCCAAACAACAGTTATGCTATGGATATCTAGTGCACGGGAAAAACTGGCTTCTTATGGATCCGCTCAAGGGTATCTTTGTTTTTGAATTTGGTCTATGAAATGGGTTATGATGTCCTAAAATTAGTGGTTTGTGCATATTATATCTGAGGGTGTTTTCAGGTCCCCTAAAGATTCAAGGAGAAAAGCTATGTGATTGGAAAATGGTATTACAACTTCCATTGGTAGCCGTTGAACCTGCGGTCTATAGTTATGACTTACTCATCAATACATTAAGATATAATTATTTTATCGATGTTTAGTGCACCGATGATTATCAATGATTAAAAATGGTAATACCATGGAGCATAGTTTTGTATAGATGGTTTTGGAAAGGACTTTTTTTTGAGTCATCCAGTATCTTAAAATTGGCTGAAAGGTGAGTTGTTGTGCAGTCTAAGGTGTCAGTATCGTTGGCTGGGGCAAATGGTTATCTTGGAAATGTCGTGTCTTTCCTTTCTGTGAATGGTCACTTAAAAGGTTTATTACATCGGTTTTCTTCTGCAATCATTGTTCAAAACTTTTGCATCAGAGTTTCCTCAAGTGGTCAGGAGTAGAAGGAATGTTATAACTCACCAATTGTTTGTCCTTCTAATAATGCTGAATGTGTGTTTGTCTTAGGTTTTAATTTTTGTGAAATACAGAATTCCCTCAGCTGTTATTTAGTGTGTTGGCTGAACGGGTACTGGTCATTTTAACTATTTCTCCCGTCACATGTTCAGTTATTTTTGTTGTCCATCTTGTGGTCTGGGCGGTTGGTGTTGCGGCAATTTCTGCTCAAGAATCTGTAATGTGAATTTATTTAGGTTTTGGTATTGGTTTTCAGTAGTAGAACCTCGGCTCTTCAGCTCTATTCGGGGGGAGTTAGATTGAAATCTGTTGGGGTTAGCGTTTAGACCATGAGCAGTGTGTGCTTTGATGAGGAAGTTAATCTTCATCTTTTACTGGCGGTCAAGCTTGTCAGTGCTTGAGAATGCATAATGAAGCTCGCCATAATTTGTCTTCTGGCCTGCGGATTTTGTGATGTCTATTTAGTTGTTTAACTGGTTGTGTTGGCTGTTTTCCTGAGTGTAGCACGAAGGATCAGTATCTGGTGAGCATCTACCTCCTTTCTGCATTAGTATCTTGTAAGTTTGTTCTTGTTTGGACGAAGATGCCTGGAGCTGGTACTGATTCCTGACTAAGTTGGATTTTATTTGGCACTTTGCGCCGCAAAATTCGGCTTATGTTGGACATAAACCTAGTAAATTTTAGAAAGGTAACTGGGTCTGCTTATTGTGGGGTGCCTGGCTTTTTTCAGGATATAGAATGCGTGCAGGTTCTGTTTCTCCTGGCCGTATCAGACTAGAGCATCGCTATAGTCCCCATTATGATTATACGGGTAATCATCCTCGCACTCGTGGTTATGGCGATGGGAGAAATTCTGGCAGATATGGATATTCACCGCCCCGCTATGGTCGTGGGACAGTTGGAGATAGGATCAGTAGGAAAGTGGTTGATGGACCTCGATATGGTTCAGGTACCTTGAGAGGGGATGCTGGTCCCAGAAATAATCCAAATGTGCAACCAAGAGAGGGAGACTGGTATTGCCCTGATCCTGGGTAAGTCCAAATTTACATGGAATGTTATTATGGTTTGCCGTCTTTTTTCTGTCTCACGTTTTGAATCTTGGATGAGCTGAAGTTCTTCTTTGAAGTGCTTACCAATTTAATCTTTTAAATACTGGGTTTTCCTCAAATTTCTTTTTTCTCATTTTTATAATATTCATACCTTGAGATATTTTCTGCTATTCTTTTTAAGTTGTCATTCAAGTTCTTACGTAATTTACGTGTCGTAGTGTATGATGGGGAAAATATTAATGTAGCCAAATCCACGGGGATATATCACATAGTGTTTTGAGGAGTAATTACTCAAGATTTCTCTGTCCTTTTACATCTCTGGTTTATATGATGATGATATGTGCGTGACTACTAATTTCTCATAATCAGTGTAGGCTTTCTCCTACATCCAATCTCATGAGAGAAATACGAGAATGGTTAGTTTTAATCGCGTTAACCGTTAAGTCCTCACATGACAACTGTTGCGCCGTAATTGCCACTCCTTGTCTTCATTAATTAGATGTGCAGGTTGTTATTTGAAACTTGCAGGAGTGCGTGTAGTAGACCAAGTATATTTGGAGTTTTGGGGAAGTAGCTGTTTACTTTTTCTTGCTCTTGTTCTTACCCGATTGTTTTGGGGTTTCAGATGTAACAACTTGAACTTTGCTAGGAGAGATTTCTGCAACAACTGCAGGAGACCTCGCTATGCCCCTGATGGGAGTCCTAGAAGGGGTTATCCTAGTCCGCCACCTGCTCCTGCTCGACGTTTCTCTGGACCACCATCAGATCGTTCTCCTGGTAGATTCATGAGTGGCTATAGGTCCCCTCCTCGCTATATTGAAAGAGATGATCCTAGAGACTTGAGAGCTGGTGGACCTCCCCACCCTAGATTTGATGGTAGACTTCCTGACCGCGCCCCACGTGGTGATCGACCAGACTATCTTGATGACTACAGGGAAACAAGTAGGTTTGTCAGGCATCTTCCACTGGATTTGGCTAATAGAGATCGCAGAAGGGAAAATTCATTTTATGTCAGGAAAGAATATGAGCAGCGACCACCACCGTCTCCTCCGTTGCCAGAATTTGCTCCGCGTGGCCAGTGGGGTCGTGATATCAGAGAGAGAAGTCGATCTCCTCTTAGAGGTGGCGCGCCGTCGAAAGACTATCGTCGCGACATGTTCACAGAAAGGGGACGAGAAACTAGACGCGGCATAGGGCGTGGTGTCTTCTAGCTTCTATGGCATTATTGTCAAAAGTATGGTGTGTGTTAATCGTAGAGTTACGAGTTCTCGGATGATAATATTGTCACTATGGACTTGTCACGAAAATCAACTCTTGATTGAAATATCTTATGACTACATCGTATTCCCTCATCCATTTTTGCTGGTCTTGTGTTGAACGATTGAAATTTCTAGCTGTATGGGGTTTTCCGGAATGGATAAATTGGGCATTATATTAGTGAGGAAGCTTTCCTTTCGTGTGTTAATTGCCGTGAGCAAGCTTGATTCTGGGATCTGCTGTTTGTATCATACAACAACATTACCTCATGCTATTAGA
This sequence comes from Eustoma russellianum, assembly GCA_036186865.1. Taxonomy (NCBI): domain Eukaryota; kingdom Viridiplantae; phylum Streptophyta; class Magnoliopsida; order Gentianales; family Gentianaceae; genus Eustoma; species Eustoma russellianum. The sequence goes on from AP025057.1 coordinate 31,959,717, forward strand.
GGCTCCCGCCTATGGCGTGGTATGGAGGTCTGATGTACGCTACCATACCTATGTGTTAGAAATACACAGAGGTTGTTTTCTGATTATCCATAATGAAAATTGCGTCAAGATGTGTCAATCAAAATATAACATAAAAAACGCATCCAATTTAGTAAGTTGTTTTTGATTTGATTTGAAAATGGAAACTAGAAGTTTGTATGGTGTTGCTAAATGGGAGTGTCCTCTGACAAAGATTAACGTTTTATCACTATCCTTGACCATTATATGAATAACTAAAATTGAAGTACTATTGCCGTAACGAGGTTGGCATAGCTCACATGATGTGATATAATTTATGTTTAGTTCTATTAATAAAATAAAATCTCTGAACTCATTGGCTCGATCACGCTACATATATCAATTAGACATGAATACAATATATATGACATCAATATTTTACATATTGTTTTGTTTACTATATATAATTTACATATTGTTTTGTTTACAATATATATATTTCATTAATTTATTGTGTGAACTTGCTGGTGATCGTAGAAGGTGTCCCTTCTACGAACTAATCAAGTCAAATACATAAATCTTTAGTTACCGATAGTGGCTCCTTCCATGCGGATGAGATCTCTTCATCGTCCAACAAGGGTTATCGTCTTTCATCCAATCTTACATCTTTTGTTGGTCATCTTTATCTAACTTTACTGTCTCCTACTGTCATGTATCGCTAGGTCATGCGTTACCGTCTTCGGACCCCTCAGATGATCAAAACATGTAGACGATAAAACCTTTACCTATCTGATAGGCTGCTAGCATATGTATCCATCCCCTTTGGGCCTTTATTCCCCTTCCTTTTCTTCATTTCTCCTTTTTATTTTTTCCAGCTTGTTAGAGTTCAGCAAATCTAAAAAGTGTTATTGTAAATTAAGACGGTTACTAAAGAATTCTTTAGGTTGTAATGTATACTTTGAAACATGTCATATTACATATATAAACTTTTTTAGCCACATTATTATGGTAATGCAATTTCTTTTCATTGATACCAAAGAGTAAAGCTATCACAAATCCTCAAATATTACCTCTGTGTGTTTCCAACACATGGATATGGTTGCGTACATCCGAACTTTCGTATTCCGCCATAGACAGAAGACTTTAAAACAATAGAGTAATGTTTTTGTTGTTGATGATAAACTCACACAAATTGGGAGTGCAAAAAGTATAATCATATGTCAGAAGAGGTAATTTGACGGTTTAAAGGAAAACTCACCTTTACTTTGATCTATTTACTCTCAGGTGTCTTTATGTTAAAATGCAGATTTAACGCAACGCGCCCCTATTTAAAAATTTTAATTTTAATTGATGTTGCCTACTAAATATTTGATTTGGTCATATTTTTAGGAAAGAAGAGTATACAACAACATTACGCATATTGCATTAGAAGCTTCCGCCTATGGCGGGATAACAGGAGTCGGATGTATGTAACCATACTTATGTGTTAAAAACACACATATGTTGTTTTCCGATGACCTATAATGAAAATTGCGTCAAGCTATGTCGATGAACTGTTACTTAGCAATATAAGAAGGCAGCCCATTTAATGAGTTATTGAAGGAATTTGAATCGATAATAACTAAGAAATTGAATGAAGGAGGAATAGAAGAACACAAGATTTGCTCAATACACAAAGCTCCTGTTTTGGAGTCTTAGAATTGTTCTTGAAGATGTGTTTGGAGGTGTGTTTACAATGTTGATGAACTAGCCTATTTATAGGCAAATATCACACATGTTTATATGTAAAAGCTATGTGAACAAAATAAACAAAGTTGGTAAAAGCTATGTGAACAAAATAAGCAAAGTTGAAGTTGCTACCTACCATTTGAAAATAAAAACCATGTTCACACATTGTTGACTAAGGTATGTTCCCATTTGATTTGATTTAATTCTACATTGCATCCCTTAAATCAAAATCTTCAAACTTGATCATTCCAAGCATTTTCTTCAGTTTGAAAAATGACTCCGTCTTCAATGGCTTTGTAAAAATATCTGCAACTTGTTCTTCAGTTGGACAATAATCAATGGCAATCTCTTTTTCACGAACTAGGTCACGAATGAAGTGAAACTTGATATCGATGTGTTTGCTTCGTCCATGAAATACTGGATTCTTGATAATTCAATTGCTGATTTGTTATCGCAATAAATGTTTGTTGGTTCATCTTGTTCATGGTGTAGAAAACCAAGAATTCGTCTAAGCCATAGCGCTTGTGTAGCACTGTTTGATGCTGCTATATACTCTGCTTCAGCTGTAGATAAAGCCACGACTTGTTGTTTCTTTGAAGACCATGAGAAAACGCCGGATCCCAAGAAAAATGCATAACCTGATGTGCTTTTTCTTTCTATGGTGTCACCAGCCCAATCACTGTCTGTGTACCCCAGAAGAGAAATATCATTAGCACAAGAATAGAATATACCATGAGTTTTTGTACCTCTGATATATCTCAAAATCTGTTTAGCTGATTGTAAGTGTGATTGACGTGGTGACTCTATGAAACGACTGATAAGTCCAACACCATATGTTATATCCGGCCTAGTCGCAGTCAAATATCTCAAGTTTCCAACTAGTCTTCGGAAGTATGTAGGATCAACTAGGTCACCTGTAGCATCTTTTGTTAACTTCAACTTTTCTTCAACCGGTGTTAAGATGGGTTTTGCAAATTCCATCTTAAACTTTTTCAGAATATCACCTGCATATTTCTTCTGTGAAATGAATATTCCACTGTCCATCTGATAAACTTCCAAACCAAGAAAGTAAGACATTAGACCAAGATCCGTCATTTCAAAATGACTAATCATAGCCTCCCTGAACTCAGAAATCATTTTAGCACTGTTACCGGTGAAAATAAGGTCATCGACATATAAACATACGATAACAATATCTCCTTGATCAGAATATTTCACATATAAATTATGCTCATATGGACATCTTTGGAAACCATGTTCAGTGAAATAAGAATCGATGCGAGTATACCATGCTCATGGAGCTTGCTTGAGACCGTACAAAGCTCTTTTCAACTGGTATACCTTACTTTCTTGTCCTATGACAACATATCCATCTGGTTGATCAACATAAACTTCCTATTCCAGAACTCCGTTTAGGAAAGCAGATTTAACATCCATTTGATAAATCTTCCATGCACTTTGTGCGGCAATAGAAATAACCATACGAACTGTGTCAAGTCTAGCAACAAGAGCAAAGACCTCAAAATAATCAATACCTGCCTTTTGTTTGTATCCTTTTGCAACAAGTCTTGCTTTAAAGCGATCAATCTCTCCATTTGCTTTGTATTTTGTCTTGTACACCCATTTGACTCCAACAGGTTTTTTTTCTCTCGGAAGAGTAGTCAATTCCCATGTATCATTTTTCTCAATAGCATGAATTTCTTGATCCATGACACGAATCCAATTATCATTTCTGGAAGCTTCTTCGAATGTCACTGGATCACAATCTGCGAATAAAGCAAAATTGACAACTTCTTCATCAAATAATTCATTGTCATTACCAATTTTATAATCCTGCAATCTGGCTGGTAATCGCCTCTCTCGTTGTGGGCGACTCGATGATGGTCTAGACACAATATCCTCTCTTGGTGGTTCTGGTTCTGGTTCCTGTATACGAGAACCAACAATAGGAGAAACTGAAGAATTTTCTATTTTCTCAGGCTCTTTTCTTAGCCAATCCCAAGTCTCCATCTCTTGAAAAATGACATCTCGACTGATAACAACTTTTCTGGTAACAAGATTATAAAGTTTATATCATTTTGTTTCATGAGAATATCCAATAAAAACACATTTCTCAGATTTATCATCCAACTTCTTCCTCAAAACATCTGGAACATGAGCATAAGCAATACAACCAAATACTTTCAAATGTCCGATATTTGGTTTTCGACCTGTCCATACCTCGTAAGGAGTCTTTCCTTCTGCAATACTCCTTGTAGGACACCTGTTCAAGACATAGACAGCACAAGCAACAGCCTCGGCCCAAAATGATTTTGGTAGATTCTTTGAATGCATCATTGATCTTACCATGTCCATAACTGTTATATTTTTCCTTTCTGCCACCCCGTTTTGTTGAGGTGTATATCTCGCTGTCATTTGATGCTTAATGCCATTTTTCTCCAGATAATCATCACAGACAGTATACTCAGTTCCTCTGTCTGTTCTCAAAGTTTTGATCACAAAACCACTTTGTTTTTCAATGTACACTTTGAAACTTTTGAACGTATCACATGCGTCAGATTTGTTTCTAAGAAAATACACCCATGCTTTCCGACTAAAATCATCAATAAAAGTTATAAAGTACTTACAACCACCATTTGTAGGTACTTCTACGTAGCACAAGTCTGAATGGATCAACTCCAGTGGTGTACTCGCCCTCCAGGCCTTATTCTTCGGAAACGGAAATCTATGTTGCTTTCTCAGTGTACATGACTCACAAACTTTCTGTGGAAAATCAATATCTGGCAATCCTAAAACAGATTTATTTCTGACAAGAAACTTCAAACTTCTGAAATTCAAGTGTCCAAATCTCAGATGCCATAGCCACGTATCATCATATGTCATAGAACTAAAGCAAGGTAAACTGCTACAGTTGATTGACAGTGGAAACAAACGACTATTATTCATATTTACCTTTGCAATTAATCCTCTCTTCGGATCACTTACAGTGCAAACTCCATGATTGAAGACTATGTTATAGCCTTTCAGAGATAACTGTCCAATGCTCAGTAAATTGTGATGTAAACTTGGTACATAGAATACATCAGAAATAAAGTTAGAAGAACCATCTTTCAAACTAATGGCAATCCTCCCTTTACCAAGAACAGGTACCTCAGAATTATTTCCAAATTTCACAGTAGTTTTCACAGAAGTATCCAAATCTGTAAACATTTCTTTATCTCCACACATATGATTGCTGCAACCAGAATCCAAAATCCATTCATTTTTTGTTTTGTTTTCAGCACTCAAATCAGCCAAAAACAAAGTCTCAGGAATTGTGTTGTCATTTTCAGCCACTTTCGCATGCGTTTCTGGACTATTCTTATACCAACAGTTACTTTGAAAATGTCCAAACTTTTTGCAATTAAAGCATTGGATTTTTGATTTATCCTTTTAGAAATCATTCTTTTGATTATCTCTATCAAAAACACGAGTATTTCGCTGGTAATTAAAATTACCTCTACCACGACCTCTTCTTTGGCCACGTCCTCTGCCTCGAAAATTCTGACTCCGCTGACTAGATTCAGCATGATTTGCAGACAACCCTTGATCTTTCGAAACAATTGTCTGAACTTGTAATGCTTCCTCTATAATTCCAACAGACTGCTGATCTAATGAGATTTCATAAGATAGTAACTCACCTTCCAATTGATCAATAGTCATTTCGTCAAGATCCTTGGTAGCTTCAATGACTATTTTTTTCATGTGAAACTTTTGAGTCAAAGATCTGAGAATTTTCTTGACAAGTTGGGCTTCGGTGATGACTTCACCATTGGCGTTTATTTTTCCACCAATATCTCGTACCTTGGATATGAAATCTGCAACAGACTCGTTTGTTTTCATTTGAGTCATTTCAAATTGTCTCCGGAATTCTTGTAAGCGAACCTTTTTAACTTCGCTGCTGCCTCTATTGATATTCACAAGAATTCTCCAAGCCTCTTTTGCAGATTTGGTATTCATAAATTTGTTCAAGACAGCTAACTCGACTCGGTTGTTAAGATAATGTCGAGCTAAACGATCTTGCCTCCTCTTTATCTCCAAAGCTTTGGCCTCCTCGTCACTTAATTTTTTGCTCGCATCTGGAATATCAAATCCATTTTCTATGACATCCCATATGCCGAGAAATTCAAAAAAATCTCTCATAAGTATAAGCCATTGATCAAAGTTGTTTTTACCATCAAAGATAAAAACAGGACAAGGTTGGATAACTCTTTCTCCTTCCATCTAGAAAAATGAATCGATTCAGTAATACAAGCTCGGATACCAATTTGAAGGAATTTGAATCGATAATAACTAAGAAATTGAATGAAGGAGGAATAGAAGAACACAAGATTTGCTCAATACACAAAGCTCCTGTTTTGGAGTCTTAGAATTGTTCTTGAAGATGTGTTTGGAGGTGTGTTTACAATGTTGATGAACTAGCCTATTTATAGGCAAATATCACACATGTTTATATGTAAAAGCTATGTGAACAAAATAAACAAAGTTGGTAAAAGCTATGTGAACAAAATAAGCAAAGTTGAAGTTGCTACCTACCATTTGAAAATAAAAACCATGTTCACACATTGTTGACTAAGGTATGTTCCCATTTGATTTGATTTAATTCTACATTTATTTTACTTTATCTTATCATATTTTAAAGCAAAGAAGATTGTGTCATTGACTTCCTTAGAAATGAAATTTAGTTTATCAAAATTTAATTAATGTTTTTTTAATCCGCCTATCTCGCTTCTTGTATGTGTTGGAAAAAAACACTAAACTAAACAAGGTAAGAACAAACTCTGTAGTAGAATAGAAATTCACAAACTAATCACAGCCGTGAGTCACCTTTTTTCTGCCTCGAATTCCCTACCAGAAAATCAGGGCCGTCCATACAATTAATCGAGTTTTAACTCGCAAAAGTGGATTAATAGAATCACATTTTAGCGCCAATATATCATTATTCAATTAATTTAATTTCACAAACCAGAATCCTATGTGTCCATTTAAACCACCTGTCACTCAAAATCACATCATTATCCACTATCTCTCCAATCAAAACCGCATCAACGAAATCAAATTATTGGGAAAATCATCTTTTGTCCGCCTGTGCTATGGCCATTCCGTCGATTGGCCTTCTGATGTTTAAAATTACATACATAACCTTCTGTGTTTTTAGACTGATGAGAAAATGACATTTTTGTAATTTCTTTCGCCGGAATTTGATGTTAAGACAAAAATGTCCCTCTCATTAACTTCCCCTCTCATTAAATTCTTATTCTTGTCTTCTACAAAGTGGCAAGTGAATCACCACCGGGGCAAAACTCCATAACCAAACAAGAATAATGTTGAAACATCAAATTCAGCATACAAAGTGGGCAAAAACGGATGATCTAGCATCCCCAATATCTCCTTCTCCATTTATGCTCTCCCCAAGTTCTTCCTCGCCGCCACATAACAAAATATGACTCCATTGGAGACACTTCAAACCGAAAATAGAATTCCTTTCAAAGAGGAGTCCCAACCCCACATATACACATAATACCCTATTCACATATCATGCCAATGTACATTTCAGCTGACAACAATATCTTCAAAAAGAAAAGAAGCGCCTTAAAACACAAGACAGTTCTCCTGTGCACATTCGACATAAGAGAGACAAACATATGCATTCACGGTTTGCCCATTCTGTGAAAAAACAAAATAGCGGTTTACCATGATTACATTCTCTTTTTAATCCTATAAACCCCTTGACAACGGTTTAAATCCTCCAACCAGTAACTTTGATGCAGCACCATCATTTATCTTTTGCCTCTCGGATTCCAGGTCGAAACGTCTCGACGATGAAGACACCACTGAAGGTTCAGTAAAAATTGATAAAGCCTTGATTAATGCTCGTTTGTCTTTCCTGTTTCGGTCAAACTTCCTAGCAAACTTAACACGCACAGCAGCAGCATCTTCTTTCGAGGGTGGAAGCAGTCTTATGCCAAGCCCCATCTTTTTAAACATCTCATTTTCCAGTAAAAGGGAGAGAGGGGCAAGGGAGAGGGGGGCCGGCGTCTGGTGGGGGACGGGACAGGGAAGAAGAGGCGGCGTCTGGTGGGGGCAGGCGGGAGAGAGGAAGAAGATGATGAAGTTAAGGACAAAATAGATAATTTTTATTATATATTTGAATAAGAGGGGTATATTTGTCCATGTATAAGTAAGGTTAAGTTAAAGTCTAAATTACCCATTTCACGGCGTCTTAACATCAAACTCCGGTAGAAAAAATTACAAAAATGTCATTTTTTCATCAGTCCAAAAGCACAGGGGCAAAAGGTGATTTTCCCCAAATTATTTGTAGAGGGTCTATTTGTTATTCGAATCGGGATTTGTTCCAAAAAAAATCAAATTATCAATCACTAATGACGTGTCACCAGTAAAATCCTTATTTCTACAATCATGTTCGTGAACTCTGTAGCTGGGATAAAAGTCAACGAGGTAATAAAACTTCGACGCTGTCTTGATTTTGCAAATCGTACGGCCAATATATGGCCTAAAGTCCTCTTATGAATTCGTGCCGTAGGATCATTGAATTCACCGAAAACCGTTAGATCAGATTCCCAAGACAAATCTAACTGTCCGAATTTAGAAATTGAATTTCAAAACTAAGAGGGAGAGGTACAAACATCACCTCCAAAGCCCATTTCTTTTGCACCTCTTCTGCGTCGGAATCCCTTCTTTCCTCATATTTCTCTTTTATCATACACATATAATCATATGTATCTGTGATTTTTCACTTTTACCTGCTTCTGGGAATTGATGTTTTGTTGATTGAGTTAATTTTTTGAAGAAAATTTTTCAAGACGGTATATTATTGTAAAATTTTTGACTTTTTGAATTTTTCCGAATCTGAGAGGAGTTTGGCGAACAGATTTTGAATTTCCATTGATTTGGGTTTGGAATTTTGCGGTGAATTATGAGGTAAATCAATTGGTTGTTACTGATTGTAGATTTTGGAACTTGGATTAGTGAAGTTGTTGCGAAAATTTTGAATCAATTTGCTGAGATTATTGTTCAAGAATGGAGCAAAGAGAGGGAGGTAGTTTCCCTCCAAAAAAGACCCAATCGGAGACAGCTAAACAGCAGCTCACGCCGTTGCCTACCGATTTTCCGGCAAAGAAGCTCGCCAGACAGCTTGATTTTAACGGTCACACTGGAGCCACGACGGCGTTGGGGGTTTCTGTACCCGTCGGTGTAGCTTTACCGGAGCATTTGCAGCTACCGGCGTCTGCTTTAAAGCGAAGCCAGCCGCAGCAGCCGGCTTCTCTGCCACTGATTTTCAATCATATTCAGCCGTCGAAAGCTCAGCCACAGCAGGCGATATTGTCGATGCCTGTTCAGAAAAGTTCGGATCCATTAACTCCTCAAACTTCGGCGAGGCCTATGTAATTTTCTTCAGTGTCTTTATTTCCATTTTGTCTACCATTTTTTCGAATTTGGTAAAAGTTGTGTCTTTGGGAGCGTTGCGTTTATTTTTATGTTATCCACCCAGAATCTTTCTTGAAACAACTATATGTTTTCTGGTCTCGTCTCTGGGTTTGATAGATCGAGCTTCAATCAAAAGACTTTCTTCTTTATTGGTCAACCAGCTAAGCTGTGAGTTCTGTATATGTTCTTCTTGTGTTTTCTCGCTGTACCTTAAAAGAAAAATCGCTGTAACAACTGTTGGTTTTCAAGAATGTAGAGTGAATCCATGAGTTTTCAGATTGGAGATTATGAAGCTTTTGAATTGATTTTGAGTATCAAAAGTGAGAGTGATGTATCTGAGCTTAGCTACTTGGATTAGCAATATACCATCATGATGCTTTGTGCTGGTATGATTTTATGTTGGTCTTACCTGCATGGAAAGATTTTGAGTATCAAGCCTTTTTCTTTTAATTAGTTTTTATTTTCATATTGATCGTTTGTCTTTTAACATATTTTTTGTCTTTGACATGTTCCAAGTGAGCATTAAGTCTACCAGGCTTGATAATGGTTGAATCATGGATGCCATTTGCTTGTAACTGGTGTGGGATCAACCTTTTTGTTCCTGATTTAGCAACTTGGGTCATTCTTTAGCATGTCTTAATGTTAAGCTTCATAATCTTTTTACATGTTATGGTTTGTGTTGCTGTTTCTTACATATATGTATATATGTGTGTGTCTGTGTGTGTATGTGTATATATATAATGAAATATAGTTGGCTTTGCAAGCATATTTTATGCCATAAGTTTGTAAGCCGACCTCACTTAGTGAAAATAAGGCATGAGTATTGTTTCGTAACATTGTAAGTTTGTAAAATTGATCAAGATGTCACAGAGTGAACACAGTTATGAGCCAGTGATATTTTTTATGGTAGAATAAATTTAGTTATTGTGCTTCCAGGAAACCTGACTCACCAAAATTAGGGCGAAGACCAAGTTCTGCTGAGGTCAAGGATGGTACTCCGAAGAAGTGTAAGCAGTGCAATTGCAAACATTCAAAATGTTTGAAATTGTAAGTAATTATTGAGTTCTATGTGGACGCAAACTTTTTCCTTTTTCTCTCCTTACGACAATGACAATATAGTGATGTTTCCACTTATAGTGGTGTTATGGATTTTCCTTTGTGAATTGAATGATCATTGTTTGCTCGCCCTTTTACAAAGTTAAGTATTTGGGGCAGTTTGAAAAATACACACAAATGCTCCTTGCTGGCACTGTATGGTTGACATATTGTACATTTGAATTACTTCACGTTCTGCTACTTTTTGGCCCTTGCTCTTATACATACATACATACATACATACATACATACATATATATATATACACATATATATATATATACATATATATATATATATATATATATATATATATATATTATTGAAATGACTATTCAACTGTTAAGGTTTCCGAAACATCTTTCCCTGTTGGAAAGATTGAATTTTAACTCCAGTAAGATACTTCGAATATGCTCTTATAATATCAAGTATTGTTATGCTCAATATTTTTCTGGGAACTGTTTATTGTTTTTAACCTCTACAAGGCTTTATAATCATGAAGCTTATGTGTGTCATAATGGTGAAACTTTCAGCCATGCTGACTTTATATTGTTTATATGTTCTCTATGTTTTTTATTGCTCCATTAATTCAAGAGTCCAAAACTTTTTTCGGTCACTAAAAAGTTCCACTTTCTTGTGCATCCTGTCTTGCACATAGTTTGGCCATCTATAGGAAAAGAGCATGGTTTTCATGGTCATTGCTCTTCAAACATGTATCCAATGAAAGTTTAGTGGCTGTTTGAGACTCCAGCTTATTGAGCCCTACTATTCATACGGCGCTTACGTTGTCATTTCAATCTCAGGTATTGCGAGTGTTTTGCATCCGGGATATATTGTGATGGGTGCAATTGTGTTAATTGTCATAATAATGTTGAGAACGAGACTTCTAGGACAGAAGCTGTAGAAGCCACTTTGGAGCGGAATCCCAATGCTTTCAGACCAAAAATTGCAAGTAGTCCACATGGAGTCAGGGATAACAGGGTATGGTTAATTTTGTTGAAAAATGTTTCAATGTTGACTGTTTAGTGTCTGTTGCGCTTGCTGTGTTTGTTGATTTGCATGTCAAATTAGATATTCTTATTTTTCTTGTCTTTGAGTTGGTCTTTCATTTTTATTTTAAATGAGCGAATTGCTAAATTTTGTGCTCTTGTACCCCTTAATATTTAGCACAGCACTTACGGGTGGGTTTTAGAATTATTGCAAAAAATGGGAACTCATTTGCTCACATTACCGTTTATAACAATAGTAAGGATTTCTTGATCGAACATATTTTCTTGACCCCCAGTCACTGTAGGGATACCTTAGGCCTTTGACTGTGCACATTCCAAGGAAAATGTGACCTCTCGACCTTTTGGTAGAAATTTTTGCGTTCAGTCGGGGCAGACTTAATACATGGTTAATGACATTATTCGTCAAGAGAAGGTCGTCGTTCATGTCCTTTATGGCCTTGAAATCAAATATTTTGGAATATGATTCCTGTTGTTGCCATTTTTTCCCTCTCTGATGTGTGCACTATCCGATTACTGTTTGAGTCAAAATTGTTGCAGTCTTCATGTTCTATTGATGCATAAGACGGTGCGGAAGCAATATCCCTAGCTGGGAAAAAGGCGCAAATCCACTGGTACCCTTTTGAAGCTGCCTTTCTGAGTAACCAACTTACCTGTATGGGAATAAATGGAGAAACTCTGTGAAGAGATCAAATGCAATTATTTGAAGAAAAAAAAAGAACAAGTACTTGTTGTTTGAACACTCAACCTAGATAATCAATCGAAAAACATATTTGAGGTGATGCAACCTTACGTTTTGTTAATTGTTTGCCCTGTATCTGCAAAAGAGTGGAAATAAGAAACTAACAACTAATATCCTCTTCTTCCAGAACTTGTGTTTCTTCTTTTATTTTTTTATTTTATTTTTCTTGTTGAACGCAAGGCAATTATGTTGAAAGACATAGATTGACTCGTATTCTTCAGAAAATGACCCAAATAAGCCCCGCCTCACTGGTGTGTTGGCGGTAACCGTATGTACACTAGAATAGTGGTGTTCTCCTTGAAGCTTGCAAATGGACGTGGTTCATTTTCTTTTTCTTTTCTTTTGATGCATGTCTTTTGTTTTATGCTTTTGAGGCAACCTGTTACTGTTACGCTCTCGTGACCATCTGAGACTTCATTACTTTGTTGGACATGACAATTTGTAAAACGGATATTGGCCAATATAAGTTTTCCATGATTCAGCAAGTCAACAACTTATAAAACAATGTAACAGTATCATGTTCTATAGATCGCACGTGCATTTAATGTCTAGGTTCCAAGTATAATATATGGGCAACTAATGCAGGAAGAAGTTGGGGAAGGTTTAATCATCGGAAAGCATAACAAAGGTTGCCACTGCAAGAAATCTGGTTGCCTTAAGAAGTACTGTGAATGCTTTCAAGCCAACATTCTTTGCTCTGAAAACTGCAAGTGTTTAGACTGCAAAAATTTTGAGGGAAGCGAAGAAAGGCAGTCTCTATTCCAAGGAGAGCTTGCCAATAATGTGGCACATATCCAGCAGTTAGCAAATGCAGCCATAACAGGCGCCATTGGATTGTCTGGCTATGGATCTCCTCCATTGTCCAAAAAAAGGAAAGGGCAGGAGCTTTTTTTTGGGACTGCAGCTAAAGAGCCTCTACACGGGATGGGGCAGTATCAACTGGTATGTCTAACTTGTTTTGCAGAAAATATTAATCACAGAATCTTTGAGGAGTATGATGAATTATTATCCTTCATAGGTAGTAATAGACTAGTTATGACTTGGAATGCATCTTGTGTTTATTTGCATTCTGTGGCTCCTCTATTTGTTGTTTTCCTTTTTTTTTTTCTCCTTGGAACTTTGTTCGGCAACCTATTTCCTCTGTGGTTTCCTCCTATAATTTTATCAAATTATGGTGTTCTTTTTTATGCCACTTGCAGGCAAAGCATGTGAAGACTTTTGTGCCATCCTCATCATTAGTTTCAAATCCTGGTAGTTGTATTCCTGCTGGAATTGGCCCTTCAAAATTCACATACAGGTAACATAATTGCCTAGGCAAATGATATTGTATTGTTTGATTAAGCATCTAAGTTTCAATTGCTGAAGGTCTCTTTTAGCTGACATCATCCAGCCACAAGACGTGAAGGAACTTTGCTCTGTTTTGGTTATATACTCGGCAGAAGCTGCAAAAATGCTTGCAGGTATTAAGATTTTTCAAATGGCCAAATTTTGCTATTAGATATGCAACATGTCCATTTCTAGTTCCATAAATTGTCTCCTACCAACTTGTGATTCAAACATGAGGCTGCAGCTGGTAAACGATTACTCATGAGATAAGTGTTTAGGGGCCATAATCGTCTCCTACCAATTTATTTCCTTTTGAATTGGCTTTATACAGATAAGCGTTGAGGAGCCATAATTTGGCGCCTCCATGATATCTGTCATCTTTTAAAGAAAATGGAGAAGGTGTAATGTTAGTGCAACCTGGCACTTCTTATGTTTGATGAGACTTATATGTGGAAATAAACAATAAAATACACATGTAAATATACAAAAATACATATACACTATATACCTATGCACAGACATATAGTATACATATTTACATAATTGTATACATCAATTATTTCAGTGATGGGATCACATTATAACCGCTAGAGAGGAATATAGATGTTGCAGAATCTAGCTGATGGAATTTAGCCGTTAGAGGACAGTTTTAACATAAACTCTATATAAGAGGATCCTTCTGTAACTAAAATGATTATCTGGATATACATTTCAGTTTCTCGACTTTTTCTAAATGGTATCAGAGCCTTTAACATAACAAAGCCATATTTTTTTAATAATGGCTTCATATCCTGCTGAAGTCAATGAAATAGAAGCAAATTCCACCCTATGCTTCTTCTACCTCGTCTTTTGATGGAGCTCATATCATGATTAAAAATCATAAATTGACTGGAAATAATTACTTGTCATGGTCCATGGTAGTTGAGATGTTTATCACTGGCAGGGGCAAATAAGACTATCTCTTTGGAGATGTTATTCCTGCCACTACAGACCCAAAATTCAAGGTCTGAAGATTTGAAAACAGTATGATAATGTCTTGTCTGATTGGATCAATGACTCCTGATATAAGTGACTATTTATACTTTATGGCGTTACAGCTGAAATATTCCAAGAAAGATAATACATCTGAACTATATGAACTTGAAGCTCAACTTCAAGAGATAAAATAGGAAGATATGTTTGTAAATAAATAATATACTTAATTGACTAGAATCTGGCAACAGATTGATATCCTTCAAATGCATCATTGGAACTGTCAAGCTGATGATCACGTCTATATCGTTTTCTATATTTTCTAAATGAGAATAGTGTCTTCAAGATATCCCTTTAAACCACTTGGTCAGCCAAAATTTGCTTAAATCTTGTACCTAGCCCTTGACGCCTCTATGAGTCCATTGAGTATGGAAATCCATTCTACTAACTCGGTTTGGGAACTGTAACTATTAAAATCAGTAAGTTGTGCTAAATACACACCCATGTTCATGTGAATTCATTTAGAAGCATACATCAGGCTAAAAGTGTACAAAGTTAAATCGCCGATTCAAGAAAAGAAAGGAAAACAGAAAAAGGAATACCATCAAGATAATTGTTCCACTAGGCTCAACTTCCACGCCGCTAGTTCTTTCTAGTTCAGTTTGGCCTTGCAGCTCCTTTCAGGCCCCAAAAGGGTAATCCTCATATATGTTCATTTTAATTATAAAATTACCAGTCTTAAAGATGTCTTGTTCTACGAATCATTTGTAGTTTGGTATTGACGTATAGCCAGTACTGTGCTTCCTCTCCTCTTCTTGCTTTTTAATTTATGGCAACTTTTTAGTCTGCTTTGATTGCTTTGATAGATTTGACTGTCTGCTCTTATAATATTCCAGATGAAAGAAAATTAACGGAGAAGCCAGCAGAAGATACGGAAACTCCAGCTTCATCCCATGACCGTGCACAAAGCCAAAAGGACTGTGCTGTTTTGCCGAAAGCTTCGGCAGATGATAGTATGAACAGCTCTCAAGCTGAGCAAGTCGCCCATGAACAACCTGTTATGGCTGGTGATATATCAGAAGAAAGACCAATGTCTCCTGGAACGTTGGCATTGATGTGTGATGAACAAGATACGATGTTCACTACAACCGCTTCCTTAGATGCATCTATGGACACTAACAATGTTAATTCCCACCTGCCAAATTCTCAAAGACTAGCTGAAGCCTATGCAGATCAAGAGAGGATTGTTCTGACGAAATTCCGCGATTGTCTTACAAGACTTATAACTTTTGGGGATATCAAAGGCAAGTTTCTATATAATGTTTTTGACTATCGGATTTGAAATTCTCATGCATGGTCTGGTTTAACATGGCCTTACAAGGAAATACACAAGTAATGGTAACTTATTGGCTGAATTTCATGGTGAAATTTGAACCAACTTTTTATTACGGGAAGTTAGGTCAAAATATTAACTAACCTTAAATTGGTCATAAAACTAACTTCTCAGCATTCTTGTCCTTGTTGTAGATCAGTGAAATCAAGGAAGGGAAGAAATTTGCTCATTAAACACACATATACACTATTTAAGGCAACATAGCCTGCTTAGTTATAGCAGTCTTTTGTACTTTTTGTTGTTTTATTGATTAATTATAAACTAGTAAAATGTTGAGTAATCGGTTGTGAGTCTGTGACCAACATAATATTTATTGGCATAAAGATGAAGGTTTTGCTTTTACTATAATGACGCAACAGATTAAGAGGACCTTGCCTTCTGCACGTGGCATGAGTCTGAAACGTGCAGAATGAAGGATTATGTGACAAACTTTTCAATGTTTTCTTCTAGGAGATTTGAGCATGTTGGCTAGATGTGTACAAACTGGAACCCGAAGATTTGTATCCTTAAGTGTGCATGTGGAATTAAATGGCCAAGTGGTTGACAAACACAAACTGCCTTTCTTCCCTTGGTCCCTGCTCTTCCTAAGCATGAGCAGAAGCTTTTGCTCTGCTTTCCTGGGGAAAAAACAGAAGAGATTTGCAAGATGAGGTTTCTTGCACTCAGCTTTGGGTTTTCAGGCTTGCACATCCCAAAAAGGTGGGATTTAACTTGACACCCGAGACAATAAGAAATTAAGAGCAACTAAGCTCTCAATTACAGATCTTGAACTAGGAGAAAAATATCTTGGCATTTATAGTTGGCCACAATGGGAGTGTCCATATTTGATTTTCCTGTCAGGTTGTGACACTTAGCTGGTTTCTATGAAACTGTGCAGTTCGCCACTCGGAAACTCACTTGTCTTGATTTTCTTTCTGTACAGTTTGAGGAAGTGGTGTTGTTGCTGATACCATAGACTAGTTTTAGATTATTATGAAAAAGTAGTGACAGGAGAGTTCTAGGATATAAGGCTTAGAAATAAGTGAACATTTTCGGATGTAATAACTGCAGTTTCTTGTAAGGCGTACTCTTATAACGTGGTTTTTGTCTGTCTTTCTGAATAGCAGTTTTCTCTCTGTCGTTTTCTCCCTTTAAAAGACTAATGACTTTTGATCTCTTTGATATAACAGAAAAAAGGTTTTCTTCATTGGCGCGAACTGATTCAGTTGATCAAAGAGATCCAGTCTGTAATGAAGTCCCAAGTGCAAGAACGGAAACAAGGAACCAACAAGAACACATGAGTAACGGTATCACGAAATCTGCCAGTGTAGCTTCTATGAAAACATCCCAAATGGTTAGTTCTGTTACCACTGACCAACTTTCAATAATTACACCCCCTGTTGAAAATGGGGATTTAAAACGCAAAGCTTGACAAGCATTGTATTTAGATGTCTAACAGATATCTGCTTAAAGATGCATAGCAGTATGTCAGTTGGGCCTTTTTCCATCAGTTTTTTTCCTTTGACCTAGGGGCAAAATCTTCAGGGCTGTTCCTGTACATTTCTTATTCATCAGCAGAATGAAAATTTAACTTAATGAAATTTTCATGATTGCTCCAACTCCTGAAATTTAATCAATTCAAGTGGTATTGTTGATGGCCAAAGCATCCCTTAGCACATGAGTTTTAGATTATTTACTGACTTGACTCGGTAAGATGATATTTTGACTTGTGGAAAATGACCGTCAAAACCTCTAAGGTAGTGTGTGTGTGTGTGTTTTTTGTCTTTTTCTGTAGCTATGGCGAATTAAACCGAGTCCTACGTTTTCCTTAAAAAAAAAACCCCAAGTCGATAACACATTAATACTCTCAATGAAACATAAAGAAGTTGGGTCTGGACATATTTGGTTATGTAGCAGTTTATTCAACCAACGAAACCTTTCCAATGGATCATGACAAATTTGGAACATTTATGGTGCTGGCTTCATGTAGTCGGAGAATGGCGATACATTTCCATGAAGCAGTCTCTACTATCTGGCATTGGAGGAATCAGTTCGTTCACGGGCATATCTTCCACATGCCACATCCGAGCTCTATTAAAGATGTGATCGTTCTCTCTGTGCGCCGTTTGCTTATAGCTCATAATATCTATACCACGTCAGATATAGAGGTAGAAGATACGGAATAGTGAGGGCCAGATGATGTACATATTATAAATGTAATGGTTAGCATTTTATAGCTTGCATTTCATATCTTGATAAAGATCCCCATTTTGGAAACATAAAGAAGTTAGGCCTTGCCTCCAATGCCAATCTTTCCTTGTGTGCATAACCTAGCATTTCTTTTTGCCAAATTGAATGTACTGTTGATTGCATATGACCTCAGCAAAATCAGCTTTCCTTGAAAGTACTTTTCCATTTTTCTCCCACCATCAGTTCAAGCACTCTCACCCATTGATATTTGAATTTTTTCACAGTTTTTGTATTACAAGAAAGCCGTAGAAATTCTCTTGAAAATGCACATGGAAAGTAAGCTGTGGTCATGAATGTTCATAAGATCATAACATAGACAGCATTGGTTTGAACTAAGAAGTCTCCAAATCCTTTTGGTTTATGAAATAAAACCATCAAAGGATCAAGATTCAACGGTAAGAAGACTCGAGTATTACATATCACGTCTTCAGAGAAGTTGTTTCCTGATGACCCATAATGAAAATTGTGTCAAGCTGTATCGATCAACTTCTACCTTACAATATAAGAAATGCGGTCAATTTAGTGAGTCATTTTACTTTATTCTATCATATTTCAAATTCAAAGAAGAGTGTAGAGATGTAAAGAATATTTTTAATGTGGATATCCTTCTGTAGGAGTTATTTAGATAAGAGGATTATATAAGTTATTGGGATATGTGAAATGACCTAAAATCTTAACCAATGAAGACAGAAAAGGAATGCAGATTAATATCCACTACATCTCATCAATTACCTTGTTTTCCCATCAACTTGCATAAGTTTGCAGACAATGCAGTGATCGTGTGGAAGACTGGACGTTTTTGTCTTATCTATCACAACAACGTTACCACATTATTTTAGAGGCTTCCGACTATAGCTGAGTATGAGGGTCGGATATACTTAACCATACACATGTACTAGAAACACACAGAAGTTGTTTTTCGATGACACGTAATGAAAATTAAGTCAAGCTGTGTTGTTTTGACTTACCTCTCAATGGAGGCTAAACCCGTCTTATGTATGTATGCATGTATCAGTCAACATTTAGTCATGAATGATTAAAAGCCTGCTGACTAAATAAATAGTGATGCGAAGATTCCAGACAATACTCGATGCAATTTGACTATATTATTTTCATTTTGAAGAAAAGAGGCTTATATTATAAATAAGTCAGCAGAAACTGCATAAATTACATGCACAGGGGGTTAACACCCAGCTATAGTAGAAAAGCAATCAAGGCCCAGTCTGGAGAGAAAATGAGGTCAGGATCTTCTGACCGCCAAATCTGTGACCCCCTCCGCGACTGCCCGACACGTAGCAGCAGGGGGGGTTATGAGGCTGGGTGGGAGTCACTCGCATCCAGCCTCACCACTCCACCCCGCTGCCACGTGTCGGGTGGTCACGTGGGCGGTCACAGGGAGGGAGAAAATGTGCCCGGGCATTGCAAGTGCTTTTGCATGAACAAAATGATAGTATATTTATTTGATAAATATGTTCGAATTGAAAATATATATGAACATTATTTATGGTTTAATTTTATAATAGTATATTTATTTGATATAAATCATAAAGTCAACATGATAAATACCAATTTATTCGAGCACGGTAAAAAAATAATGATTCAATGCCATTAGTTAACCACTAAAAAACTATTACTTAAAAGTGAATGTTTAACATTTCTATATATAATTTTCAAAATAAAAATCTGTTATGGCTTTGTTTGAAATATGTTTGGACAATATTTAAATTTGATTTGGGAAAAATTACAGTTTCCTCCCTGTATTTTGGATTAATTACAATTACCTCCCCTTTTGTTTGTATTATACAAAAACCTCATCTGCACTTTGGGTTAAAAATTCAGCGACCACATTTCGACATAACACAGGTAGAAAATGTCAACGGACCGAAACACCCTTATGCTTTAATATATATCCGGGTAGCAGAAAAGTAGAAAACGAATTTTCCTTCGAAAAAAAACATTCTTCAACCTAGGGCGAATTCTTCTTCTCCATCCACGAATTCTGGTGGCGATTGGATCTTGCCATACTGGAATTCGGTGGTTTAGCATCTACAGTAGATAGTTGCGGGTTGGTGTACATCAACAGGCTCACGGAAGAAGCAATGATAAAGTCCCCAACTTTATCCAATTCTCTCAGTAGGTACTAATTTTCTGTTGTCCCACATGTTAAGACGCAGCCTTTGAGCCAATTCTCCCGTCTTTTTCATTACCAGAGACTTCTCCGATATGTCCATCGATGCCGCCTTCGGATTCACCTCCGCCTTATGCTTTTGCTCTCCCTTCCTTTCTTCTATTTTCTCTTATAACACCCTAGCCACTCGTTCTTTATTGATTTTCTTTCATCTTTTGCCCTTTTATTTTATATGAATTTAGCACTTCCAAGATTGCCTTCAATCGGACTGTTTCTTGCTAGATCGTTGCTAATTAAGCTCTCATCATCGAACTAGGTATCTAGGCCGTTATTGCCGGTGTTCTGGTCAATTGGTTCTCGTCTTAAAAAATCTACAGCCCTTACCTTGTATTCTTAGAAGTATCACCTTCTTGGCGCTGCCGACATCAGTCTTCTTATTGCCGTCGCTTTCAGTCTGAGGAAGGAAGAAGCCGCCTGCGTTTCCAAAAGAAAAAAGAGGAAAATGTGCGTTTAAAATGAGTGTAGGAAAGGGTATAATCGGGAGATCACAACATTTTAAATGGACATTTTCTACACGCACGAAAAAACAGCCAAGGCATATTTACAGCGCGTGCATCTCACGGCCTCTTGTATTAATGCCAGAATGTAGTTGCTGCATTTTTAACCCAAAATGCAGAGGAGTTTTTGTATAATACCAAACAAGAAGGAAGGTAATTGTAATTAATCCAAACTATAGGGAAGGAAATTTTAATTTTCCTTTTGATTTCCATTTTAAGACGATCGAGTTCGAACTTAAAATGTGAAACTTATCGTGTTTGTTGGAAAAAAAAAATTAAAATAGTATGCTTTTAAAACCCTTGAAAACCTCGCTGGTAGGAGGTGGTTACTACCGGCTCTGATCTTCAATGGCCTCCTCAGCTTCAAGAGCTCTGGTGAAGTTATCTTCTCGATTGAAACAAGCGTCCAAGCTCAACAACCAGACAGCATCAATGGCAGCTCGCTCACTCGAGTCATTGTCTACTAAGTCGGCTTTCCAGTCCTCCTCCGTCAGGCGCTTTTCTGTTATCTCAAGGTAAATCTTTCTTTCCGTTGCTTGAAGACTCATAATTTTCGGAAATAATTTGTGGGGTTTTTATAGTTTTGTGATTTTTTTTGTTTAGGTTACCAATGGAGCTGAGTAGTGTGGGTACAATGTTTCCGTTGCATAGTGCTATTGCTTCGGCTCGATTAACGTCCAGCTTGCCCATGGATCCTCATGCTTGGGGATTAGTTCCTCAAGGTTTGTTCTTTATTGCTTTTTCTTTGAGAAGTTTTGATGAAGATTTGGTTGTTGTTTCTGGTTGTCAAAACTAATGTTTTAAATCAACTTGATTAATTAAAAGTTTGGAGGATCACCTGCTGATTTTAAGTGAAGGTTACTTCATTCTCTCTTAGGGTTTCTTATTTATCAAAATGTTTGTATATTTCAAGGTTATCGCATATCTTTTGAGGTTTAGACCGGCATTCTTGAACCTCACTCGTGGGATTGCATTATGATTAGTAACTGAAGGTTACCATCTTTTAAATTGTGTAGTCTCACAATGAAGCTTTTTCAGTTCCTGCATTATTTTCTAGGTTATTTTCTCCATTACCATAAAAGGGATCTTTCTATCAAATTAGTGAAGTTGAAATCACTACTATTGGATCACTATAGGAGCCTTGAATCTTATTACTTTTCTTTTTTATGCCATCTACTTGCTATGGGAAGAAGAAACATGTTCATATACATATTGAAGTAGAATACTTGGTCTGAAGGCATGAACAGGGAAAGTATAAATTTTTCTGTCCATTCTATCTGAGGTAGTAGGATGGAGCATCTTGGCTGCTTATTGAAAGGAAAGCATGTATTCACTTTCTCATCTCCATTAGTTTGTGGTTTGTCCTATATGAGCTAGTACAGTTATAATTCAATCTAAGAAGCAATATAACTTGATTGTGTAAATAGCATTTGCGGCTTGTTTAAGGATGTTCTATTCTATAACCAGTCTCAAATTTTATTCTTAGCTGCATTTACCTAAGTATGGCTACAGTCTGCTAGTAGCAATATAACGATAAGACATTATTAACCTAGATTTATGTATGAAGGAGGAAACTCGTACACATTTCCTCCTAAATGATTTTCTGTACTAGGTTCTGGACTACAGTCCGGCTGAGGGCTTGTTAGCTGCATTCACCACTTAAATTTTCCTTGTCCAGTGCTTGGAATCTTCAGTGCTTTTGATAACAGTTCGTGGGATCACTGAGTATTCGTAAAGTTTCTGGGATCACTGAGCCTTTGATAGCAGTTTGTGCAATTATTGCTTGGGAAAGAATATTAATCCAGTTTCAGAATCATAAAGTCTTATATTCATCATTTTGCTTTAATGACTCTCTTATATACAAAGATGTTTCCTGGATTTTGAGAAACTTGATTTGTTTTACAATATACTAGAAATATTTGCTGAAAGAAACTTAAAAGATAAGCATACAAATACTTCTGAAATTTGACCAACTGTAAGGATTATTGCTTGTTCAACACGTGCTGTTCTTCCCCCTATACGAGGTTCTCTTTTTTCCAAATGAAAAAAAAGTTAACCTTTCCAATTGAAAAATTGGAAATCAAGCATGCCCTTCCAGAGAGCTATTTTGAATTCTTGCTCCATATTTTTAAGGCAATAAAAAGTACCAGAATTTATGTGATGTGAAACACAGTCATAGATGGTTGATTTTTCTGTCCGTACTCCTGCTAGCAACGTTTCTTATTATCAGGGTGAAGTTAAGAATTCATATGTTATATTTCTGTATCACATTCAGCTTTAATGTGGTAATGCTTGTTCTTTCTACTATGCAGGTATCTCATTGCCTTTATGACAAGAGTGTTTTCTCACGAAAGGAAGTTTTCTTGTTCATTTGGAATGTAGGTCACTTTGTTGTGTTATAGCTTTTAAGAAACAATTGGGACAACTGTTTGTGTTGATGAAAGATTATCTTCCTGCATCGGTTTTGACGCTTCGAATTTTCTCTTTTACATTGCATACATGTGTCACACGAGTCTCCTAAGGTACCTTCTGATCCAGGATTTCTTTCTCTGATTACAAGAGGAAATTGTTTACCTGCAAGATGACAGTTGAAGGAACAACACTTTTTTCTTGGTAAGCAATTGGGTTGTTTACGGATCTTTTCAAACTTGAAAAACCGGCAGCTTGTCAAGTTATTTAGACTTCCATAAATGAAGCCATACTGCTCATTTATTGCTTAATCCTTGGGGTCAGAGTTGTTTCCAGCATGTAACACCATAAGATCTGATAGCCATCATGATCAGTAGGATTATGTGCTTATGCCTGCTTGACCCTGAGGGCAATGGACTAGAGATCGAGGTCTTCCGGTTCAGAAAATGGGATCACTATTTGCGGTAGGCTAGTTCCTAGTAGGGCTGTAAATGAACCAAGTCATTCGGTTGTTCGGCTCGTTTGACTCGAGCTCGAGCTTGAGCTCGGCTCGGATAAAAGGTTAATGAACAGAGCTTGAACACCTTTTTTCTGTTCGAACTCGGTAAGTGACACCGTTTGTTTAAGGTGTTCGGCTCGTTAATGTTGTTCGTGAGTTAAACGAACCAAGCTTGAACAATTAAATATGTTCGTTTAATTAAACAAACAAGCTCGGTTCGTTCGCTAAGTTAAATGACCCGAGTTTGAACAACGCAATGCTCGGCTCGTTTGGCTCGTTTACAGTCCTAGTTCCTAGTAGTCATACTGGCTGGTTAAGCCAGCTACTAATACATGTATAAGTATCAATGTAGGTCCATTTTGGAGCTGCTTGTTTAGCCATGGAAGAGGCACTTTTTCATCCATCAAGTTTAATCATATAAGACGAGAAAAAGGTGGGTGGGTGTGGGTGTGGGTGCGCGTGCGTGCGCGTGCGCGTGTGTGTGCGTGTGTGAAAGAGCAGCCAAATGATGTTTACAGAGACCATTGGAGAGCTTTGACTGGTTGTTCCCTTTAAATGGGACGTGGAAGGGTGCCAACAAAGTTGTTGTAGGGGGGTCTACAAATTGGGCTTCTAAATTATAGTGTTAAGAGTGAATTATGGGTCATCGGAAACAACCACATTATGTTTCTATACATGGGTATTGTTGTGTACATCCGACCCCTCATGCCTCACGATAGGCGGTGGGGTAATATTGTTGTCGCCGTCTATGTGAGAATGAAAATCCTTTTGTTGTTCATTTATTCTGTAGGAGAGTATTTCTGAGTGTATTTGGGCCCAGTTCATCTAATTGGACAAAGTTTTACCGACTATTTTAAATTTTCCATGAAAGAGGAAGTGTCACTGTTTCTCTTTCTCTTCTTTTCCGACTGTAAAATTAGAGAATGTTTTGTGTCATGGTTTATCCCACTATACCTGTTAGAGCAACTGGTAAAGTTGCTGCTATGTGACCTTGTGGAGTCGCGGAAACAGCCTCTTGCACAAAAAGGTGTAAGTTAAGGTCGCGTAGATCAAATCGCTAAGCGATCCGGTCTCTCCACAGACCCTACGCAAACGCGGGAGTCTAATGCAACGGGAACGTCTTTATACCATATATAATAATCATTTTTGTGGTTATATATACATTGCAGCATGTCAATTATACTCCCCCCAAAGAAAACATAGATAAAGGAAACGAAAAATTTTAGCTATGGATGGCATCTAGCTTTATGTGAAAGGAAATTTAACAAAAGATCACTTAGTGAACCTTATAAATATAAAAAGAAGATTTGACAGATGTTTAATCAAAAATGTGTATAGTTTTAGAAAAGTTTTTGAATTTTTTTTTGATGTTTATGATTTCCACTTTGGCATTAAAGACATCCTTTAGTTTTATAAAATATACGTAATTAATAAGGATACTAATGTGGGCGGTCTTTTTGGAATGAAAGAAGTAACTATTATTTACTCATTTCCCATCAATATATATACATATATGTGTTATGTATTAGAGGAGGGTAAGAGAATTCTTTATTACATACAATGAATAATAAATACACATTTTTTTTCATTTTTACACCATTAGTTTTATTTCACGATTCATTATTAACAATTCATCAACAAAGAACATGTATATGAAAAAAAATGTGTAGTTATCATTTATTTTACCGAAAATGCTACTTAAGGGGGAAAAAAAAGATATGGTTATCCCCAGAATGGCACGATGTTACCATACATTTTGTATAGGAAGTTATTTCCACATTTCGAACCCGTAACCTCAAGGTCACAAAACATCTTTACTAGTTAACATTGATGCTGTTCATGCCTTCTTTTTTCCCCATCTTTGTCAAAGACTTGACAAAGTTTTCGTATCTTTGTGTAGAACTAAAATAAAAATAAAAATAAAAATAAACAATACAATGATGTACAGTACTCCCGCCAAATAACTCGGTGCCATTTATTTGCTTAAAACAGAAATTAGTAAAATAGTTAATTTCTGCTTTATGCAAATTATGTTTGACATGAGAGATATTGGATATGCATATAAACTAATTGAATTTTTACGATATTCAATTTAAGTTGTATGTTTCCTTTCTCTATCTTCCAATTTCACAGCGTACCTTTTAAAAAAAAAAAGGAATTGTGTTTGAAAGAATTTGATCTTTTAGTTTATCATTGATTTTTTTAGATAGGGTTATTAAGCTAAACCCAGATTTCTCTTAGTAAAATACTAAATGAACCACTTTTAATTCTTGTTCAAGATTTCTTTATATTACATAAAAGAAAAAAGGTGACAATCTAACAAATTAATATTATTAGGTAAGACATTAAATTTATTTACCTTTATAGTTATATTGTGTCTTTTGTATATGAGAATTTTTTACTAACCACTTTAGTGTTTATAAGCCTTTTTGTCTAAACATTTTTCTTCCAACATGTAACAATTTCTTTTTCACGAGGAAAAACATAAAACACTTATAAGTAAAATTTTTTTGCTTATAACTATAAGTAAAAATTAATCAATATATTAATCAATTGCAAATATATAACCCATTTTTTTTTTGTTTTTTGTGAAGGATCCCAAATGGCTCTGAAGTCTAATCACCGGGACATGGCAGTTATTTGCATTGAAATTGACTGATAAAATGTTTGATTTGTTTCCGTTGCGTGGATCCGAGGACTCTCGGGACTCACCACTGAACCCGAGAATTTCAAGCTGCAAATACATGTCAGAATTAACGGCCACTGCCCAAATGTCTTATTTACTTCTTTAAACCTCATTCTTAAATTTCATGATCCATCCTTCCAATTACAGCGCCTAATTACATTATTTCCGTCTGGGTCCTGTAGGAAAGCTAGTAAAAAGGGAAACTTGATCTGGGTTCTTGGGGAGAATGTTTGGAACCATTTCTACTTGGTAGAAGACAGCATATGAGGTAAGGTATGCATGTATATTGCTGGGTTAAATGTTTCTGTAGAAAAAAGAAATTACCTTTTGATTGTTTAACTTGCTGACTTTTTCTTTTTTAGATTGGGATTTTCATATTGTATGTGTAGCCGTCTGCTTTTGTGTGAAACTCTAGAATTATCTTGGGAGTTTGGTGGGGTAAAAATAAATGAAGAAAAAGATAGCCAGCAGGCAAAAGCTCTGATTTTGATGATGTCAATTAGAATAACACTGGATTGTTTTAACTTTTAAGGCGATAGTTTATCATTTGTTATATGCTTATGGTTTAGTGTCAAAGAATTAATCGACATTTGTCCCTGTAGTTTGAAGAATAAAAAAATTGTGTATAAGTTAAGAGGGTAAAGTCAAAGAAATTATTTTTCAAGATTTTTCGTTTGTAATGAATTGGACAGTACCTGAACTTTTCAATGGGGATATTTTGCAGAATAGAAAATGCCTGGGGACAGTACACAATCAGTTGTATACAGATCATTATTCTTCTGTAATGATCCAAAAGGCGTTGCCCGATGTAAGACAGCCAGAAGATCCAAGACTGGCTTCCCAAACTCGGAGGATGGGATGACAAATGAAGAAAAGGTAAAGAAGTTGAATGTGTCTATTTCATGCAATCAACCAGGCAAGAAAGCTGCCTCCAAATTACCGGCAAATGAGCTTCATAAACCCTCTTCAATCCACCGTAGAGAGATATCTAGAGGGGTTCAAAAGCTGAACCAAGGGACAGATAACTGGTCTAAAGGAATCAGCTTTGATAGGAAATTGAAAGACGTTGCTCAAGACTTACTCAGAGGAGCTCTTGATCTAAAGGAGTCCTTAGACATGTTAGGAAAGCTACAAGGCGCCTCAGGTTACATGGCCAAGTTGAAAAGAAAGCAAAATGAAAAGGGTGGTGGAGGACGGAAAGTTGATCCTGCAGGCAACAAAAGGAGTTTTCATGAATTTGGATATGAAGTCCCCAAAATGGAGTCTCACAAGCCAAAGGTTTCAATAGATGGATCTCCTAAAGATTGTTACGAGGAGCTTAGGAAAGCCATAACAGAGGGACTAGCTAAACAGAATTTGTTGCCCAACAGTTGTAATGAAGACAGGGCTTATTCATATAGGACCAAAGATTATACTAAAGGAAAAGATTATTTGGATAAAAAGGAGTTTACTGAAGAGAAGGCTTATTTTGATAGAACAAAGAGCTATAGTGAAGAGAAGTCTTATCTCCATAGGACAGCGTCAGATATATCTCTGGAATTTCCTTCTACCAGTTCTGATCAGTCCTCCATGTTTCACTCTCGCGAATTTGACACTTCTGATAGTTCTTTCCAATGGTCCTTCGAGGAGAAGGCTAAAGGGCCAAACGAAATTGCCAGGCTCATGGGTTTACAGCAGCATCCTACAAAATCATCATCTGTTACTCCACAGAAGCAGTTGGGAAGGGACAAATCATCAAACTATGGGAGACCTATTATTGATTTGGATTTGCCAAAACCCAGAATGCCTCAATTTTCTGTTCAGAAGGCAGATTCACAACAAAGAACGCTGGAAGAGATGATTCAAACAGTGGAATTCCAAGGACTAGTCGCAAGTCCATCCCATGACCGATTGGAGCGTCAAAAACCACCTGTAAGGCTTTCTGACTCGATTAAAAGCGCGGCTGATGATTGCCCACCAATTGTCATTATCAAGCCACTGCATAGTACTTCTTGGTCACTGGGAGAAGATATTTATAAACAGAAGCTTATTAATCAGGATTTGGACTCTAAAGAAATCGTTAGAAAACTGAAAATGAAGGAAATGGTTTCTTCAAGAACTGGTAATGTTCCAAAAGGAGCTCTGGATATCAATGAACTTCAAAGAAAACTACAAGGAGAAATTTCTTCCTTGGAAATTCCTTGTCAAGAAGGAGATAAGCATTATGTTGATGCATCCATTGGAGAGGGTGATAGAGCGATCAACCCTAAGGAGAAGCTTGCTTCTGCCAAAACGAAAGCTAGTGATCCTGTAACGTCCAAAGTCCGGAAGAAAGAGGTTGTAGATGACAAAGGGGACAAGGTAGAGAAATCAGCTACCAGTACAAGGAAGCCAACAGAAGGTGATCCACTTAAAATCAATGATGCTGGGAAGTCGCGCAAGACAAACAACATTGGATCATCAAGTACTAAGAAACCTGAGATAAAACCTAATGCTGCAGAAGATCAGATTTCACATCGAAAAGTAACTGCTCCAAGTGTGGGATTTCTCCCACCAAGTGCACCAGATAGTCCCAGCACCCAGAAAAAGAAGGCAAAACCTGAAAAACTAGCCAGCATTTCGGCCTCCACACCCCCTGTAAGCAATCATTTTACCTGATTTCTACATGGTTCAGTAGTTTAGTAAATGCAGAGTTACACAGGATTGTACAGCAGACTCTTATTTTTTATTTGAGCTATATTTGAAAGGACATTTCCATATTTGGCAATCAGAAGATGATATTCATTGTTATATCAGGTCGAAGTGAAATCAAAGAATGTGACTATTCAAACCGGCCCTCGTTATAAGCATGAGCATGATCTGTCAGACGTAAAGGCTACAACTTCAGGCGAAATCCCTGCTGGTGATGAGACATATAATGCATCCAGAAGTCTAGGTATTGAAAGCAATTATCATTTACTCTTGATCAGCTATGAATGCCTTTGGTTTTGCTTTGTTTTTGTCTTATATATTTATTTTCTTTATTTTTTTCTCGTCTGGATGAAGGGTGGATCGGGATGTTGGAAAGCCCTCCAATTAAAATGGTTATTTCAAACTCGGAAATTTGGACACAGTTTCTAAGACATGCCACAATGAAAAACAGCTTTTGGACTAGGGTGGTTTCTTGCTGTAAAACCACAAGAGACCTTAAAATTGTCATTGAGCAAACCCCTTCTAAGGCTCTGATCATAGTCAACAATTAGTTTCCTTCTTGTTAGACCTCAGTCACATTGAACATTTTGCTGCTTTTACTTTTGAGGTACAATGTTCAGATTCCAGTCATACTGTTGTAATCAGTATTGGCATAATGACTAATTTCAACGCGCCACTAGTTGCTAGCTCTACTTTAAGTGTATGCATATTCTAGAGGTTCAGAATCAGCACAAGCATTCTGTATCTTGTGATGTCACATTTAAGTGCAGGTGAAAACAGACATTATTGCACGTATTAGCATTTTTTAAAATTTATTCGTTCAAATTTTCCTTCATGAATGAATCAAAGGAAGGATTAGCCAGGTAGGATTAGAATCTGCCTTATGATTCCATTAAGCCAGTCTCCTGCAGTGTCCCACAACTTGCATAATGCGAGATATATATTTCAAGAGCTTAAGTAATTCTATCACCTTGTATAATCTCTGAGACATGTATCTCATAATGCTTTAAATCTATCGTGGATTTCATGACCAGTCAGTTGATACTCATGATATTGGGATGGTTCAAACTGTTTTTGATTCCTTAGTTATTATTGACATAAGTTTGTGTTGCTGCATATTTTTCCATGCGTGTTTGTATGGTGGTTGTTGCATTGTTGTTATTGCTGTTCCTGAGGTGAAGGAACTCAATATAGAGGGACGTTATGCCTATACTCCACGTTTCATGAATTGTACAACTAATGTTCAAGTTCTGCTTGCCAACTTTATCTCTTCTTTATGATTATTAATATTGTTTATGGATATTTAGTAGTCTTC
This sequence comes from Eustoma russellianum, assembly GCA_036186865.1. Lineage (NCBI taxonomy): Eukaryota > Viridiplantae > Streptophyta > Magnoliopsida > Gentianales > Gentianaceae > Eustoma > Eustoma russellianum. Next base: position 31,989,958 of record AP025057.1, read on the forward strand.
AATATACCTAAACAACTTGGCTTCTTCTACTTCTGCAGATTATTGGAACAAATGTGAAAGTAATCTCAATGATTCTACTTCACCAATGGAGCAAAAAAGTGATGCCAAATCAACTGACAGAAGCAGTGATCAAAAAGCCAGTAACGCGACAAGAATTCTACTTTTGGATAATCCTGTTTTCCTTAATAATTTGGAGAAAACGTTCTATACTGACGCTTATCGGCCTCGACCTTCCCCTACAACTAGTGCACGAGATCATGGAACTTCTGTTGATTCCAAACTCTTAATTGACTGTGCAAACGAGCTAATGGAAAATAAGACCCACCAATGCACTCGGGCAGCTCACCGATTGTCCTATATCCACACAAATAAATCAAAAGACTCCATCTTTATTGATCAACTAGTGGATGAAGTTTGCAAAGGAATTGAAGATTTGAAAAGCTACCGCGCGCTCACTGGTGAGAAGCTCACTCGCGATAGGCTTCCTAAGGTGTTGCACAAGGACTTATGGAGCAAGGGGGTAATAAGTGGTGGATGGGACCTGGGTTGGAGGACTGGATTTACACCAGATGAAGTTGAACAAATTGTTATTAACATTGAGCAAGAGATTCTGAATGAAATCATTGGGGACACAGTTGCAGATATGATGAAGTAAAGATACCAACTTTTTTTCTTCTTTTTTGCTTATGTAGATAACACCATACTAATAGGTAGGACTGGACAGTATTTTGACCAGGGCCTAAGAATTCTTTAGTTGAATGTGATTTATTTTTGTCACACTGCATCTTTTTGGATGCATATATTTTGAAGATAGAGAAAAAAGATACATTCTTTTTCTTTTCCTCTTTTTCGTGAGGTTGTATGTTCAAATAACAACTAGTTGAATGAAAGTATTCTTTTCATAATATTCTGATCCAGAAAGCTGATGAGATTATATCAAGGAAAATTAATTGTATGTGATACATTTTTGTGATTTGTTATGGTGGATTAATGCTTCATGCTCCGTTTTCCTGTTTTGTCTGCAAAAGTAGGAGGCTGCCAAGTTTGAAATGACGCAGTTTAGCATTAAAAAAGATCTCTTTCTCTCTTCTTCCCGACCAGTCAACGCCGCCCACCTCCTCTGGCCAACCCCGTCTCTCTTCTTCCTGACCACTCACCACCGGCCATCTTCAAAACCGATGCAACAACTCCTCCTGCTGGCTAACTCTGCTCGCCAATCTGCAAATCCGCTCCCCTCTTTTCCGCCACCCTCGCTGTTGTCTTCCATGGCCGCCACTCAGAACACGAGGCCGAATCTACTCAGATCTGTGTAGGAGATGATGGGGTTGCTGGTGGCGTTGTTGGCGGAATACATGGGGGACGGTGATGGTGGAGATGGAAGCAGGTATGGAAATACGAGGATCGGGGTGGTAGATTATGTCAGGGACAGGGTGGAGGGGAGGAGCAGATGGGTGGACGGGCTGGAAGCTCCAGTTGGAAAGACGACATGCCTTTTTTTTCTGCGACGTGACATCAGGGGTGGATGATGAGGTTAGATGAGGGTGATCCGTATCTAGCCTAGCATCCATCCCTACTGACAAGTGTCGCGCGATGACGCATGTGTGAGAGATTTGGAGTGAGAGGATCCTAAACCCTCTTTATCAAAAGATCCGGACTGCCTAAATCAGCCCTTCACCGTTCAACAACTACAACAGATACCAAATAAATCTCTATTGCTATGGTCTGAAAAGAATTAGAGACAGGTAAACAATACATCAATGTCAAAAGATAAAAGTTTGTTTCCAGTGAGACCCAACGTTATATGTACCGGTATTAATGACATATTAATAAAGATATGATATGCTAATGTCTTAATGAATGAATTTAGTAATACAAATAGAAAACTTTCTATATTAAAATAGCTCTAACCGTATATATAACCATTCACCATTATAATAACTAATACCTAATCAATTGAAGAAGGATATATATTATATATATACACACACACACACACATATATATATATATACACACACCAGCACTAATGCACCGGAGCCCATCAGAACTCCGAAGTTAAGCGTGCTTGAGCGAAAATAGTACTAGGATGTGTGATCTCCTGGGACCCTTTAAAAAAAAAGTATATGTATATGTGTGTTACCTTTGTCTTTGCGCTACTGTATTTAACGCAAGCGTTTAACGAAGAATTATTTCATAACAAAGAAAGTGAGGATAAAGAAAAAGAATTGGAGAAAATGTGTCATTTTTTATTTTGGAAAAGAGAAAATGTGTGAAGTTTGCCGTTCATTTATTAGAAATATTTACGTAAGGAGACAAATGCACGATTACAGAGAGAATGTATTTTTCTTTTTGTGATTTTAGAATATAGAGATAATGTAGTTCGTGTAAGAAACAAGATATTCAAACTTAATTTTATACTTATTTGACAATCTTATTACCTTAATGCAATAAAATATGTTTCGCCCTATGATTTCTCACCTTCTAATGTCTACTTTGTCAACGAAGGAAGGTAAAAAGGCATAAATTTTCTCTGTTCCACCACGTACTTCCAAACAGATATATAGTGTATATTAAGAATCTTATTTCATTTTGAAATACGATGAAATGAATCAAAATAACTCACTAAATTGACTGTTGACTGTGCTTCTTATATTGTGAAGCAGCAGTCGGTCGACACAGCTTGACGCAATTTCCATTTTGGTTCATGGGGAAACCACCTCTGTGTGTTTCTTGCGTACATCCAACCCTTCATACAGTGTCATAGCTGGAAGCCTCTAAGACAATGAGGTAATATTGTTGTTGTTGTATACACATATAACAAAATCATTGTATTCTCATCCCAATCATTAAAGGAAAATATTAATTATCTCCCTTTTTTAAGAGAAATCATTTCTGTTGCCAATAGTCCAATCCACTTCGAATATTATTCTACACATACATACTGTTATTATTGTAGGACGGTCTTGAAACGGCAAAGATTAGAATAATAAAAAGTGCTGAACTGTGTTGGCCTGTAGGCATTATACCACTTTTCTTGAAGTCCTCACATGTTCTACACCCCCAACAGTTCCCAAATTCGCCATACCGTTTAGCTAAAACCAAAGTTCAATTTTCGTTGGAACTTAAAAAAGTTTCCGCCTTTTAAGTTCTTGGAGGCTGTGGTGGACTCAGGTCAGTAGGATTTGTTGGTGGGTTGGAGGGTTTTTGAGGACTTTGAATTATTTGGTTGCAGAGAATTTGGGTTGAAGAAGTATGGGGGATGATAAATCGGGGATTATTGGGAGCAGTAGCAGAGACAGTAGGGATCGAGAGCTTCTCATACCTGTGGCTAACTCTGTTGATGCTGATGCTGATTCTGATTCCTCTTCAAAGCCATCTTCTGCTGCTGCTGCTTCTCATCATCATTCTGGACGAGAGGTAAAGAAATTGAAAAGTTTTTCGACATTTTCTGGGCTGCTCTCAGATAGTTCTTGGTGATTGTTGTTTTGGAGGATTCTGAGATCTTATGTTTATGGAATTTGGTTCTGCAACCCCCCTTTTGAGGATATTTTTTCTCTTGTATATATATATATATGTGTGTGTGTGTGTGTGTGTGCTTGTATATTGCAGTTAGATTTGGTCATATTGTGTCCTGGACTTTGAATTGAGGTTGCTAGCTACATATTTATCTCAAACATCTTTAGTAATTAAATTGAGCATGTCTGTTTTTTTTTTTTTAAAATTAGGAGAGTGTTAGGAAAAGGAAAGTAATTGGCCTAGCTTTGGTTAAGTGCCATTCCTTTGAGGTTTTTAGTCATACTTTTTGACAAGGTTGGACGAATGGTCGTTATATTCTGCTTACCATCTGGTACCAACTCATATTAAATGGCAAGGTAGGAGACCGAAAACCTATAACATATAATTTACTTGAATTAGTGCTCATTGGAAACTTAATCTTGCTAAATCTGGGTATCTGGGTTGTCCTTGTTGTAGAAATCGCTCTACCAAGTGTTACAGACTAAATGATGGCCTTTTACCATACGATTTATTAACGTGTGCTTAATTACATTGTTACCATGGAAGATTTGGTTCAATTCCATCACCGAACTTTACTTAATGCTTCTTCGCTCGATGTCGTTACACAAATGGAAGAAAAATCAGTGCATCAACATGGATTAATATACTTGGAAGTTTCCAAAGCTCACGAAGACGCTATAAACACAAACGCACACACCTCATGCGGATATATATATATTTATCCTCTTAATATAAAGACCAATTGTTCAAGCGTCAGGCATATTCCTTCTCTGAATTTGGAGGTTCTGTGAGTGTTTAAATATGACTTTAAGCTCTTAAAACTCTCGAAGATGGGTACATTACAGCTCTTTATGTGTTTCTGAGTCGCCTTTGCTTTACATGCTTTTAAATGCTAGGAGACAAAGCCTTTACTCATCTTTTCTTGTTTTCTGGTCTGTTGCATTGTAGACTTTCTATAAAGTCATTAGGAGTTGGGCTTCAAAAAAGTTCATGACTGGATGGTATGTGATTTTCTTCCACATTGGTCTAGTATCCTACTTCCCCCCTTCCCATACCCCTTATGTTTCTTAATTTTCTGCCTAAGCTGTGATTTTTTGAGTATTTTATTCATTCAGTTGCTAAAGGGTTCATATTTAGTTGCGTTCTTGCAGTAGCTTCAGTAGTTATGTTCATAATCCCATTAGTTTTAGAGTTGGTGGCATGAATAAATGTCAGCAATGTTTTCAACCACTTGGGAAAATATAAAAATGCATTATCTGCTACTTTGAAATATTTAAGGAGAGGCATACTTGCTGTATTCTGTTTGTTGAAAAAGCTGTCCTGGAGTGTGATTAACATCCCATTACCTGTTTTTGCTCTCTAAAGCTGCTTGCTTATGGAATTAACCATAGAAGCATCTTCTTCAGGAGTTTAAGATATACGGTGTATGTCCTGGGAAATGGGAGACTAGTGAATTATCGTCCTGATTCAATGCGAAAGGTTTAGATTGTGATATGGTTTCTGTATCGGTAACTTGATGGTGTGATGGTGGCAAGATTTGTTTGATCCCGACAGTTTGTTGATTTATTTCGTTTAGCCGAGTACCCTCTGAAAGTTGAATTTGCTACAGCTGCTGTTGTTTAAGAAAAATTTGATGTTGGTAAACTTTTACTTTTCTTCCTTGTAACCGTTATAGTTTCTTTTTCTTTTTTCATATTTGAAGAGTAAGCAGTTCCTTTTGTTTGAAAAAAGGGTAAAAGATTTTTGGATAGTTTTTTTTGTTATAATTTACATTGAGCTTGCTTAGGCCTCCACTTCTTCCAAACCACTCCCCTTTTCCCCTCCAAGAAAAAAGAAGAAGAAGAATGAAAAAGTAAAGTCTTTTTGGGAAGATGAACAGGCAATCTTGATATTGAGTGTCAGTTAAGTTTAGTAGGTTTTGGATTCATCTGTAATAGATGTTGATCGTCTGAGGCTGAATATTTTAATATTTTTATTTGTTTAAGAATGATACTGATACCAATTCCTTCAGCTGATGCAGTTTGGTAAAATACGGATGGCCCTAGTTAATATATTGGAAATTTTGCATTTTCACTCATAGACATAGATTTTTACCCAAAAAAAAAAGCAAAAAGAAAAAAGTAACGCTTTCTTTTCTGTCATGTACTTACTGCTCATTTTCTTTTGCAGTGTCATATTGTTTCCAATAGCCATCACCTTCTATATAACTTGGTGGTTTATTCATTTCGTGGATAGCTTTTTCTCTCCTATCTATGCTCAACTTGGAATTGATATTTTTGGTAAGTCTCCTATGCTTTGTTTATGTGATCTGTCAGAAACAATTCAATCACACAAGTCTTTTTTCGGGATTTTGGCTCTGGTAAATAGCTTATCTGCTTTGAGTGATGTAGGAAAAACTTGAGGATAGTTTTAAGATAAAACAGCAAAATATGCGGGCTTATAACAAGGGCTGTAATTCAAAAGACATGTAAAGGTTTACTGATGCCGAAGAAAATGACTAGAGACTATAATTCTGAAAAGAGAGAGATTTTCCTGTGGTTTCCGAAGTCCTTGAAACTTTCTATTTCCCTAATCATAGTCAATTGCCCAATTACTGTTAAAGCGAAAAAACTAGCTTATGTCTAATAACTAGGAGAGCGACGGAGAAATGAGATGAAGCCGGGTGAGATCAGAGGAGGTTGGAAAGGAGTCAAAATATGAGGCCTCCAATCACGTCCCGCCACGTGTAAAAAAATTGTCTTTTTTTTTAAAAAAAAATTTGAATGTGGTGGGACCACAGACAATATTTTTTACACGTGGCGGGACGTGATTGGAGGCCTCATATTTTGCCTCCTTTCCAACCTCCTCAGATCTCACCCCGAGATGAAGCTCCTTCGGCATTCCCTGCAGATGGGAAAGAACTCAGCTGCAAAGAGAAAAAAAAAAAAGGAAAATTCATCCTTGGGTTCACTTGTCTTGCACAATCAGCTGGGGTATGCTCAGATTCCGGGCTCCTTTTTTTTCCCCCATATTTTCTGGAGACCTTTTAGCAGTTTTTTTTCTTCTTTCCCAAGTGACCTTTTAGCAGTTGATCCTTCGGATTAGGTTTCTGAATGTCAGCAACTTTCTGATGGGCGTGGACCAAGAATGTCCTTTGCCTAGATGAATAACTATTTATTGCTTTAGTGGCTCGTCTTTTGCTGCTCTTTTGTGAAACCTCCAAACTATATCAGAATGTAATTCAAAGTTGGAATTCTGCTGAGTTTGACAGACAGGAACAGTGCCGAGCACATTATTAGCAATCATCTTTTCAGCTACTATTTCTTGCTTGAAGATTTTTGTCATACAATGGAGAGGAGATTTCCTCTTCAACCCTCAATCAAGTTAATCCTCTGGATAAACATCATAAGTTACTGGGCATGTTCAATCCCTTTGAAGATCTGCAAAACCTCAATCTCCATACCTTGTCCATAATCATTTTCATATTTATTTTAGCTACTTCTCTGGAAGCTACCTTATTGTATGGCCGGAGGATATTGGTGGCTACCGTCCTCACCTAGTGGAGCAGCAAATCTTGTTTTGTCTCAGGAAAGCTTGAACAACTTGCAACTACTCCTCCACCATACACCATAGGTCATCTATGTCTGTAGCTACTGCTTGAGGAGCTACTCTACCACAAGCAGCTACAGTGTTGCCCAGAAAGGAAAGAAGTTCCGTTCTTTAGATTTGCCACCAAGCAAACTGGTGCATGTAAAACTCGAGGGAGGAGGCTTGATTTGAAGATAGAACAACAAAAGTATTGATATATAGTCCGCAAAAATGAAGTGTTGAGTGAAGTGCTGAGCTGAAGTGCAGAGTGAAGTGCCGAGCCGATGCGACGAGATGAAGACACACAGTAAGGATGACGAGGTGAAGACACGTATAGAGCATATAGGTTGAAGAGATGAAGTGCCGAGTCGAGGAGACAAGGTGAAGACGCTCAGTAAAGAAACGAACACAAAGGTTGAAGAGATAAAGTGCTGAGCGGAGGTGACGAGGTGAAGGCACTCAGTAAGGAAATACACTGAAAAAGCAGCAGAGATAATAGTAATGAACATAGATGCCGAGCAGATGTGCTATGCAGATGTGACAAGCCGAACACAAGGACAACTATGACGAATCAAGGTGTCAATGCACAGAGACACTGCAGGAACACTCACACTTATGCATACAGAATGTACACATATACATGTATACACACACAGTACAATTGTATATAATTTATATTTAGATGATGATATCCAATCATCAGAGTAGGATCAAATCAAATGATGTAAATATAGCCGTTTTGGCTATCATGAAAATTTAACTTACAAAAAAAAAGATGTAAATATAGCCGTTAAGCAATAGAGTCGTTGGCTTAATAGTCATCGGGAGATTGAGACATCTTGCATCCCTTGCAAGCTTTATAAAAAAGGCAAATCATTGTACATTTGAACTTGAGCTCAAAGAAGAAGAATCTGTGAAGAAAATATACCTGGCCAGTTTTTTAAAATTTCAAAAATCGCTTTGAAAACTCCGATATGCTTGGAGAGTTTTGGCCATATTTCATCTGATATGTGTTTTTTTAGGCTAAGTTTTCTTGCTACTATACTATTGAGGTATAACCATTGCTGTAATTTACATATTTGTGTAAATGAACGGAAAGTTTTCTTAACCTTTGTTTTATATGGTTAAAGTTGGTCAAGGTACGTATGATTGCAGTACTAAACATTTCAAGTTTGTATTAAGATTTCTTTTAGGTACTTAGAGAAGGCAACAAGTCTAGGGATATATTTGCCAAATATAGAAGCAGAGCCGAATAGAAGTATTGTCAAGCTTGGTCGTGATAAAATCAGAGATAGTAGCAGAGCCGAGCAGAAGAGTAGTCAAGTTTGGTTATATAAACATATACACCGAGCTTGAAGGAGAGTATTGAAATAGAGTCCGCAGAAATATAGTAAAGCTTGGTTGTATGCATATACATTAAGCTTGAGGTGAAGTATTGAAATATAGTCTGCAAAAATCGAAGTGCTGAGTTGAGATGATGAAGTGCAGAGTAAAGTGCGAGCCGAGGCGACGAGGTGAAGACACACGGTAAGGATGATGAGGTGAAGACACACAGTAAAGATGACGAGGTGAAGGCACGTACATAACACATATAGGTTGATGAAATAAAGTGCTGAATCGAGGAGACAAGGTGAAGGCACTCAGTAAAGAAATGAACACAAAGGTTGAAGAGATAAAGTACCGATCCGAGGTGACGAGGTGAAGGAGCTCAGTAAGGAAATACACTGACAAAGCAGCAGAGATAATAGTAAAGAACAGAGATGCCGAGCAGATGTGCTGTGCAGATGTGCCGAGTAGAACAGAAAGACAGCTCTGACGAATCAAGGTGTCAAGACACAGAAACACTACATGAACACTCACACTTATACATACAGAATGTGCACATATACATGTGTACGCATACAATACAATTGTATATAATTTATATTTAAATGATGATATCTAATCATCAGAGTAGGATCAAATCAACTAGCCGTTGGTAGATTGAAACATCTTGCCTCTTCTTTCGCAAGCTTTATAAAAAGCCAAACCATTGTACATTTGAACTTGAGTAAGCCTGAATAATAATTTCTATTCAGCCTCCAATCACATCTTTTAAATTTCTAAAAAAGCCTGAAACTTATGGAAAATGCTGTAACCTGGTGATGGAAAGAGATCTACAGGGTTAATATTACGGAGAAATTATGGGAAGAGTATAATTGTGGGCCAAAAAATAGAAATAAAAAGAAAAGAAAGAAAGTAGTAGAAGAAAAGAAAACATTGCAACCTCCTAACTACTTGACTCTATTTATAGGTAAACTGTGTTTCCCTTGTGGTGGTGGAATGAAGCAAAAGCTAGCTTAAATAATAGCAAAACAACTAAAATGACAGCAAACAGGATAAGACGTTCCTTTGTCACCAAGTTCTCATACTTTTTAGCGGCCACTTTAACTTACAACCTAGAATGATCAATGGGAAGAACGGAAGAAAATATATAAAAGTACTCTTTTTTTTAGGCAATTGTTGGTCGTCTACTCTGTTCTGATTTTTAGTTTGCATGCTTTTTATTAACCTGTGCTGCTAATCTGATTTCTATTGATATCCAAGAGAAGTTATTTGAGGTCAATGCCGTGGCTCATCAAAATCTCTTTACTGCTTCATTTTTGCAGGCCTAGGATTTGTGACATCTATGACATTCATTTTCTTGGTCGGAGTATTCATGTCGTCATGGTTGGGGGCGTCAGTTTTGAGCCTGGGAGAGTGGTTCATCAAGCGTATGCCCCTTGTTCGACATATCTACAGCGCCTCAAAGCAAATTAGTGCTGCCATTTCTCCAGGTCTGGCTTGTTGACCTTTTAATATGTCACAAATTTATAATAGAATAAAAGTTTATTCCGTACTTTTGCAGATCAAAATACCCAGGCATTTAAGGAAGTGGCTATTATAAGGCATCCACGTGTTGGTGAATACGCATTTGGATTCATTACTTCATCTGTGACCCTCAGGGTATGCTTCTTTTACATGCTCTTCTGGTTTGTAATGATGTTTTTGACTTTAGGTGTCTAGGCTGTGCATCTAGAACCGTGATACAGTTAGAAATGTGAAAATTTACTTTTGTCAGCAAAGATATTTAGCATGTGTGATGAAGAACTGAGGTGAAGGTACAAATGTATCTTTATTTCCATCAAGACACATCTTTGCCGGGGCTCTTGCTAAAATTATTCTAACCTAATTAGAGGCCACTAGGATGCCACTTATACCAAAGTAATTGCTTTGCCTTCCCCACTTCTTACCTTTATCATATGAAATGCTATTGATTTCTTGCAAGTGAGCAGCTGCTCATTATGCTTTTGAAAGAGCTTGCACCTTAATGTGACAGTATGCACAAATGTCACCCACACTCGTCACTCTGATTTACGAGCTGCAGCTTGTACTAGAAGATTGTTTCTGTTTTGCATACTTCGAAAATTTGGTTCTCTCCTGTAAATCATTTCCCAAAGTTTCTCTGCGTTGACAAATGCTGACGCGGTTTTGAGCATTTTACCTGGAGGATCCTCTTGGTATTGTTAGTGCATAAAACTGTTCTGCTAGCTTTCCTCATGCAGTAATCTAACCTCTTTTCTGTAAATGTGGCCTTTACCTGTCTTACTGGTTAACTGCTCTAGAGACTTTGTGATAAGACTACCTGTCTTATTGGTTAACTGCGCTAGAGACTTTGTGATAAGACCAACTGACCTGGCATCAGCTGAAGCTAAGGTAACAAGGCAGCTCCAAATGCAAAAGATGATTGCGAAACGTACTAGCACTTTATGGGATAGAAGAAAAGCACCCATCCACTTGGAAATTTATGTTTGTTCATTTACCACCATACCGTCCCCCACCCCCACACATAAACCCAAACCAAAAAAGAACAAAAATGCATTTTTTATATCCCTTCCTTTCCTTCTTTTTCCTCTTTTATTCTCGGTGGTAGGAGACGAGGTGTTTAAAAGGGAAGTGCATCAGATCTTCTTTGTGATAAGAAAGTACCTTTGAAATTAAAGGAAAGTTTTACAGGATGACAGTAAGGCCCGCTATGTTGTATGAGTCTGCATGTTGGGCAGTCAATTATAAACATGAACAAAGAATGCGAGTGGTAGAAGTGAGAATGTTAAGATAGATGCGTGCACATACAAGGAACGATAAAATAAGAAATGAACATATAAGGAAAAAGATTGAGATGACTCCTATAGATGAGAAGATAAGAGAGTCAAGGTTAAGATGGTATGAATATATGCAAAGGCGTCTTGCATATACACTTGTTAGGCGGTGCGAGACAATGAACGAGGTGCATGTTAAACATGAGAGAGGGAGACTAAATAAGACATAGAAAGAAACAATAAAGAAGGATATGACTTATATGACAATTAGAGAGCATATGGTCATGTAGATGGTATAAGATTTAAGTGAGAATTTTAGGTACATAGGCGTGAATCACGATTGAGATGATATGATAGTTTTGAAAGATGTCTATTCTAAAGGCACATATTATGCATTAGGTAGTAAGAGACGCACAAGGAGGATATGCTTTAGGCTACGACTTTAAAACAAAAAAAAAAGAAAACGAAAAGCAAAACGAATAAAAAAATAAATAAGATAAATAAAATGGAAAAGAAATGATTGATTCATATACCTGATCCACAGTGGAAAAAAGCTCGAGTCCACAGTGGAAAAAAGCTTGAGCTTGAGTACTTACAAAAAAAGATAAAGGAAAAAAACTTGACTGTTGTATTCTTGGTGGCAGGAAATATATTTTTATACTTTCCCTTTTCCAATCAGTGTGTGGAGGGTTCCCTTAATAAACAAGTTATTCACTTCCCTTTTGCTCTTTGTCCTCTCGACGCTCTCGTCTTTATTGTATATCACCATTGTTTATGATTATGCTTCAGTACGTGCATCTGAGGTTTATTCTTCTTCTGAAAGCACCAAAGGGACCTCCCAACTCCTGCAAAAGAAGAAAACTCTGTAGGCTTACATCGTTGAAAAGTTCCAATACTGTGCTGGTTTATTGGCAATCTATGATTCGGATGAGATGCTCATCTCCTATAGGATGTATGTAGGAGGTCAACATTTAAACATATGGACAGACTAACTGATTTGATAAATATGGACAGACTAACATTTAAACATTTAAACATATGGACAGACTAACATTTAAACATCTGGGTATGTATTGTTGTTGTTGTATGATGTCCTCACTGAAAGGATAATGGAATCAGCATTTTCCCTTTAATTATCATTTGTTCCAAGTATATATAGAGCACACAACTGATTTGACAAATTTGCATGCATCAGTATGTTTTTGTTTAATAATGATCAAATTAAAAACAAACATAACCTCATTTATCCACTGTTTCTTTATTCAGAATTATTCTGGAGAGGAAGAACTTTACTGTGTTTATGTCCCAACAAACCATCTTTACATTGGTGACATACTTCTGGTGAATGCCAAGGACGTTCTTAGACCAAACTTGTCAGTTCGAGAAGGAATTGGTAAGAATTTTTTTAGACTACATGTTACTTATCTGTAGTCATTACTCTTCAGTATCCATGCCAAGTAATTGGACCTGAATAGTCCATAATCTTGTCGCGTGTGGGGCGAAAACTTGGATCTTGACGTACTAACAATTCCTGTTTCACCATGGCAGAAATTGTTGTTTCTGGTGGCATGTCAATGCCACAAATACTGTCAACTTTGGATCCAAGGATAGGTCAATTGGACATAAGTAGACCTGACAGACTATGAAGATTGAAAAAACACATTAGCTTATGGCTGGCTGCTTTGTGACATCCGCTTGGATACATGTACAATGTTGGCTTCACCTTGCATCTTATCCGCGGATCATCTGGTTATCGTCTATGGACGTGTTCAATCACTCAATATGAATTATTTCAAGATATTTGTTGTGTTTAAATGTACAAGAATCTCTAGTAGCTAGAGGAAAGAAAAGAAAATGTCTAGAGCTCCTTAGCTTCCAAGATAATGTGGTCATTTGGGTGGTTAGTTTCTGTATCATCTTTGACATGACTTGTGTCATGCATAGTTACTAGGGTTCTGGAGATTTTGTATATACAAGGCGGGCAGGATTCTTGGGAGATGATCTTGCTATACTTATTGTTGCACGTATTTCTCAGATTTTTATGAATATTAGCAAAGAAAAGATCTAACGGATCGATTTTTCGGCTTGAAGTTGCTGCTGTATGGGTGACCTTTTGGGTTTATGATTTCAATGATATGCAGCAGCAAATATCCAGGATTTAGAAGGGAGTTAGAATACGATAGAATAAAGCAAAATGATTCACTAATTTTTATCCATGATTTAGAAGGGAGTTAGAATACAATGATTCACTCATTTTTATCCATGATTTAGAAGGGAGTTAGAATACGATGGAATGAACTGCGCTTCTGAGGTAGCAGTTGATCGAAGTAAATTTCATTATAAGTCGTCGGAAAACAACCTCTGTGCGTTTCTAACATATAGTTATGATTGTATACATCTGATCTCTTCATACACTGTCATAGACGAGAGTCTCTAAGACAATGGCGTAATGTTGTTATACAAAAAATCTTAGAGTCTTTTAACGCCATCCTATAATGCAAAGACGATAAAAGTTTTTCTTGTAAGAAAAAAAAAAAGATTGGTATAATATCTCATTTCTTTCACATCTATAAGTTTCAAAAGGAACTTGGAAACTCTGAGACTGATGTATTCCGAAATTCTGAATAATATAACAGCATAACGCTCCAACTAATTACAAAAATTTCCTCCCTAAAAGATAACGGTTGATGTTAAATTAAAACCGAAATAGTTATTATGTTCAGTCCAAAATCTATAGTCCAAACCAAAGAATGATTTCATCTGAAAAATTGATGTATGGTCATACTAAGACCCTAACTGAATTTTGCCATTACTTTCATTAACTCATGTGAAAGCTGTGCATATACTCCTCCTACTTACACCAACCCTCTCTTAAAGGAGTGTTGAATTTTATTAAATTTTAATATCGAAGCTTTCTATTTGTACTTATTAAATTCTTTTACTAGCGCACTAGCATACCATATTCTTATTATTGTGTCATCTATACTAGTACATATAAAGCTGGAAGTCTCACTGGAATCAAACTCTATATCCATTGAGATGGATGTATTGTTTGAGTGCCTCTCATCCTCCTTAGACCCTAGCGATAGTTTTCAATTTCGTCGGAATAAAACTGGTTATGGTTGTATGTATGTATGTATGTATTTATATTTGCATTTGAAGCACTTCTAAATCTAATTTTCAAAAATTATCAAAATTTTTCCAAGTTTTATATTATATATGCTCTCCTTCCAGCTTTGCATATGACCTTATATGGCTTAGAGTAACAAAGTAAATGTTTATATTGTGAGGATAAGAAAATCAGAAATAGTCCCTATATTCAGTTGCCAAAAACTGAAGGGTAGAATCCTTATACCACCTGTAGATAGTAAAAATAAAAATAAAAATAAAAATAAAAATGAGGTAGACTACAGCCAAATTTTACATGACGAACTCTTTCCATCTGAAAGTATAATATAGTGTCAAACTAGCATCGAATTTTAAAATTAGAGGCCAAAAGCTTATTGATTGTATACAAATCTCAATTTTTGTATTATTGAGTATTTATTTATTCATAAAATTCAATAAAGTGTTAGTAAAAAAATACATTTTTTTCTTTTACCATTTATAAAATATAACCACAGCATCTTAAAACGGGCATATCATTCAAGACGGGGAAAGTAATAAAGTTTCTCCAAAATTAAGATTTTTGTGAGGACCATTGCAACACAATCATATTAATGGGACGCTTGGGGGATAATAATGAGATCACTACTACCTGTTGTTGATACACACAATTATGACTATTTTAATATCGGAAGGATTTCTATTTGTGTTTATTAAATCCCTTCAGTAACATATTAGCATAACATAATTCTTATTATTATGTCATCTATTCAAGTACATATAGAGCCAGAGGTCTCACTAGAATCAAAATATATATCTTTTGAGATGTAGGTATTGTTTGCCTACTTCTCAATTTCTTCAGACCCTAACGATATTTTGTGCTTTTGTTGGGATATTACTGCATATCTCTTGTGACAAGGGTGCATATGTAGTGTTTAATTCGTTTTGTCCCACATCTTTGCTCGCTACAATCTTTACTATAATTGCAAATCTGAAGGGGACTTTGTGATGAAATTTGATACTATTAAATACCAGAACAAATAAAAACAGTGCACACATGTATATCGCTTTAGCAAAAAACTTTATATTGTTCATAAAGTAACTATTAACTTAGTAGAATAAAGTCAATGAAGAAATAAGATCAAACAAGAGAATAGTTTCATTTATATTCTATACATTTCATTAATTATAAAGAAACTAACAATACGTGTCCATTCGAACATTTTAAAATTTGTTTGTATATTAGATGTCATGTTAAGCGATTAGAAGGTAGTGATCGAACACGATACATCGATCTAAGAAAGAAATATCAAACAAAAGATGCTCATTGGTTATTACAATTACACCTTCTTCCTTGACTTTGGAATGGAATATGATTGAAGAAAACGAAATGACTCAGAAAATTGGTTGCGTTTCTTATATTGTGAATGATCGACACAACTTGACGCGATTTTCATTATGAGTCATCAGAAAACAACCTCTCTATGTTTCTAATACATGTCTATAGTTGCATACATCTGATTCCTTCATGCTCCGTCATAAACGAAAGCCTCTGAAGCAATAGAGCAATGTCCCAATACGATATACATTAGGTAAAAAACCGTTATTCATAATAGCTTTATCATCATTCTAATATTTTCCATTATTCTAATTAAGATGTTAGAATTTCCCAATAGCTTGATAAGTCAAGAATGTGGCCTAAAGAATTAGTCATACTCGAGCATTTTGGCCGTTACGCAATTTTAGACAAACTGTGTATTACTATTTCTTCCGTTTCCATCTTCTCTATCTCTCTCTCATGCACCTGCGCACAACTCGGAAAACTACACCAAATATTTATGGTCAAATCTACCTTTTTATCTTCCCGTTTTAATTAATTAATTAATTAACTAACTAATTAAACAAAAACATTTTTTTTATTGTCTTAAGGGCTTTAGTGTATGAGAAAGGAGTCGGATATAAACAATTAGTCAAAAGAAAAAAAAAATGATCATACAACATTTCATTAAACAACAATATTATCTTATTGTCTTAGAGTCTCCCGCTTATGTCGTAGTATGGGGGTCGGATGTACGCAACCACACCCATGTGTTAGAAAGACATAGAGGTTGTTTTTCGATAATCCATAATGAAAATTGCGTTAAACTGTGTCGAACAACTGCTACTTTTCAATATAAGAAGCACATCCAATTTAATGAATCATTTAGCTTTATTCCATCATATTCCAATGTCAAAAAAGAATGTCTCAGACTCTATTGGAAATGAAAACAAGAGTTTTTCATTCAACATTATATCAAAACCACTTCATATAATGCAAACAATCTTTTTCTTCTTCATATAACTGCGCAACCAAGATTTCAGTAGAACATGTCCATAGTTCACTTTTCTTTTTCGCATTTTGCTAATTCTCCTTTTTATGATCTTGGTTTAACTCCATAAGAAAACCTCACAAACACTAAAAAAACAAGAGCAGAAGACTTGGTTTCCATCCTGTCTTCAAATTTGCCACATGATGCAGCATTTTGTGCAGAGGGCCTTGTAACAGAGAGATTTTAGCAGTAGTTTTTCTTCCCAAAAGAGTCTAGTTCAGCCTCACGTATCCATTTGTTCTTAAAAAAGAAGCAAGCCCACAAGAATTTTGTACTCTGTTTGTTGATTTTCTCTCTGATTTGCCAACAGTAACGATTCTTTTCTGCAAAAGCACTAAACTTTGTTACATTGAGATTGATTCCACTGTTTTCGTTTTTGACATTGAAGTTTGCTAGCTTTTGTAGGTGCAAGACAATGGTGCACGCCAAGCCTGAATGGGATATCACAAGCATGACTCCATCATCCTCTCCTGCATCTCCAAAGAGGCATGCTTACTTTGTACAGAGCCCACGAGACTCCCATGATTACGCGTATAAATCATCATCTGCATCCGCACCTACACCCCCACCGGCTTACTCTAGTAGTAGCCCTATAGACTCTCCTTCACACACCTCCACATACTATGGGAGGTCTTCCAATCCCCGGTCCTCCTCCTCTACCCGAGTGTCCGGGAATTGGTTGTCAGCCAGATTGCATAGGAAGAAAATGTCTAAGGACTGGCAAGAATGCAGTGTGATTAAAGAGGAGATTGAGTTTGATCTCATGTATGGAGATGAAGGGAATGAAGGAGGATGTACCTGTTTGATGGCTGTTTTGGGGGTTGCTCTTGTTTTTGCTGCATTCTCTTTGGTCATCTGGGGTGCTAGCAGGCCTTACAATACTCACATTATCATGCAGGTATATGCACTTTACACACACAGAATCTGAAAACGTTTTTTATTTTTCCAAGCTGGTATCATGTGTGTTTCTAACACATGTGTATGATCGCGTACATCCAACCTCCCATACCCTGCCATAGGCGGAAGCCTCTATGGCAATGGGGTAATGTTGGTTGTTGTTGCTGCTGTTGTAAGCTGGTATCACATTTCTCTTTTCTGCTACTGTTTTAATTCTTGATTTATTTATTCTTTCTTTTTTTGTATGGATCTCTATATCTTATGGCTTATATGGGGTTTTCATAGGCTCATTATGTTGTCCTATAAAATACTCTATGATTTGAAAGCATTTTAGATTTTTCCAAGTTTTCTTGTACATTTTTCTTCGTTATTATGTTTCTTTCATATGTTTTATGCATCTGAAGACTAAAACACAGGCAAAATGTACAAGAAAACTTGAATGACATCAAAAAAAGGAATATATCCAACCTAAAAGAAACATGTCTAAGTTTGCTGGCATTATTCCTGGATGCCAGAGCTGGAGAGTTCACCATTTCGTCTTGGGAGTAGGCACTGACAGGACTGGTGTTCCAACCAAGATGATTACAGTAAACTGTACAGCCACCATGTCCATTCACAACCCTGCTACTTTCTATGGCGTTTATGTTAGCTCGAACCCAGTTGATCTTTTCTACTCAGAGATACCGGTCGCCACTGGGGAGGTATGATCAGTTCTACATGATTGTCATTGTTTTGCAACTGCACTTATGTGTGATTTTATGCAAATGCTTTGTGCAGCTGAGGAAATATTTCCAACCAAGAAAAAGCTTCCGGATTATGTCCGTTAACCTTAATGGGTATCAAGTTCCTCTGTATGGAGCTGGTGCAACAGTGGCAGGGTCAAGTAATCCCAGAGAGGTTCCGTTGAAGTTGGAGTTTGTGGTACAATCTTGGGGATATCTAGTTGGGAGTCTGGTAAGGACAAAGCATCAGATGCATATTTCTTGCACCTTGGTAATAACTTCTGGGAGGCCAAATGAGAGAGAATTTCAACAGGACTCTTGTGTCTATGAGTAACTTGAAACGGCTGGCTTGCTATCATGCAGTTGATTTCACTAAGCTGTAATTTAATTCTCCATTTTGTTGTGTCAACAATCCAAATGTAGCAACATTTCAAGCTCTTTGCTATGGTTATGGATGTTAGTTCACTCCCAATTTAAAGATGCACGGGCAACATTCTACTGCCATTGAACCCCAACATTCTAAGGACCTTGACAAAATACAATATTACCTCATTGTCTTTGCCTTAAAGGCTCCGGAATATAGCAGGGTATGAGGAGGTCGGATGTACGCAACCATATCCATGTGTTAGAAACACAAAGAGGTTGTTTCTAAGGACCTTGATATATATATATATAAGAGTGTGTGTGTGTGTGTGTGTGTGTGTGTGTGTGTGTGTGTGTGTGTGGAGGCGGGGGGTTTCATTTCCAATGGAGTCAACACACTCTTTCTTGACTTTGGAATATAATGGAATAAAGCAAAATGACTCACTAATTGGATGCGCTTCTTATATTGTGAAGTAACAATTGATCGACACAGCTTGACGCATCATTATAGGTCACCGGGAAACAACCTCCGTGTGTTTCAACACATGTGTATGGCTGCGTACATCCGAGCTCCCCCGGTACCCCGCATGATTCAATATTATGAGAACCATATGTGAAATGAGCGAAATGAAAGCCTTAGAAGCTCTCTTATATTGCTATGTATGATACGTTTGCTCATTATCTTTCAAAGTTGAGATTGATAGGCTGTCATTTTGTTGCTGGAGTAGTCTCCTCTGTGTTATTTGCACATCCATCTGGAGAAGCTGTGCTACCAATCCTTGCTGCAGGCCAATGTCGAAGTACAGACCTCCCTATAATATTCTTTGAAGTGAGAGGACCCCTAACAAAAAGATCAAAAATAGTAAAAAGATAGGAGTATGATAACTCCTTTAACTCCATATGGACAATAAAAGAAAGAATCATACCAGATATGCGAGTCGCTTGTCACCCATCAAAAACTGAGCCTTCAGGCACACGCTGCACCAAGTACAGAAAATGGGAAACGGAATGAGAGCTCAGTGAGCAACTTCTTGTTTCACTACCAATTACAACTTTTGCGGTGGAGAAATGACGTTCAGATGGTAATCTACATTAGACCAACGACGTTTGCAGCCTGCAGCCAAGAAGGCTATCCTTGATAGATGTCATGTTACCTCTTGGAAAGATGGATAGACATGCAAAGGAGATCACATTTTAAGAACCTCATTAGCCTGTCCTTATCGAAGTGCTCAGGCTGAAAAAGCCACTTTTTCATGTTAGAGACACTTTTTTCATGTATACACGATGTTATGAATCAACCAATATATGAAATTTTAAATTACAAAAAAATGAATCAACCAATTCAGACAACTGGAATGAGGTTTAGTTTAGTTCAGAATTGGTGATAATTCAGAGAAATTTGTGCATTATTAGTTAAAAACCTTTATGAGATAACATCCTGCTAGTGGCAATGAAGCAGGAAAAAGGGGGGAATATAAAAAGGCAGTTCAATCAGCCAACATGACTTACAACTGGCGTCATGTCATAATTCGGATCTTAAAAAATATAACCTTCATTTCTGGCGTCCCCATTCACAATTACCTTCCCCTTCTGAACCTGCAGCACAAAGGATTGCATGTTTCATGTCATTGTGCTACTACGACTAACCATCGAAGACAGTGTTGCATGTTTCATGTCATTTATTGCCTGACCCAACTTCAACCATTCAATACATTTGCACTCAAGTCAAATGCCTTCACAACCTTAACATCCAGAATTTCAAACATCTTTCTTCATGAATACAAGACGAGCTAGAATTCCATGTCATTTATTGCCTGACCCAACTTCAACCATTCAATACATTTGCATTCAAGTCAAATGCCTTGAACCATATGATGTGATTTGTCTTCTACTTGTAACAAGGGGCCTTTGTGCTCGAAGTATGTACAGACGCTTTAAATTAATGCCTGATTATAGCTAATCCTAATCAACATTCTACGATGCATGGCGGGAAACAAAAACTGCAGCTAAAAAAGTAATGTAGGATCCATAATCTCAAAGATTACTTCAACAATACTAAGTATGTGGCAAAGGAACACAGTCTTCTTCAAAATTTTACTACACAACACTAGAATCAAATCAATTTTGTACGGCAATGACATGAACCTGGTCATCGGCATGGTGCGCTAAGTAACACACTAATTTGGTGTTGGAGGCTAACTTTTTGAAGCAATTCGTACCTGAAGCATTAAAATGGGGCAATAGAAAGCCGTTAATCAGGTGGATTAAAATAAGAACACAGCAAACATAAACCCTGTGCTCAGGCCAAAAAATCACAAACATCATCACTGAAACTTCTGAAAGAAAAAAAAAAGGTTGCAATAAGCTTGTAATCAGTAGGAGTGAAACACCACCTGTTATCTCGAGCAGCTTCTAGCAAGCGGCCCAGTTCGACTCTACCATCAGACCAGTTTCACTGAGCAATTTCACATCTTACTCCTACAAAAAATTCCAGATTACCAAAAAGCACAATAAATATGTTCAACCTTTCTCCAGGAGAAAAATGAATTAGCTCATGAGACCAGAATTGCTCACCGGGTGGATCAGAGATGACCCGAGTTGTGTTCCGTTAATCTTCCGTCCAAATCCTTCAACGGAACCTGAGAAGGAAGAAGAACGTTAGAGGTCTCAGGGCACTGCCCCGGAAAAACCTTCCAACGGTTAAGTCAGTTATGGGTGTTTTAAGTAGGTAATTTATGCTGGAATAGAAGGTTTAGACCTGTCAAAGTTCTCATTAAGTTTATGAGTTTTTGTGCTTTGGCCGAGATGGAGTTATGGAAGAATGCTCCAAAAGTTCTCCGTAAATTCGGATCTCCTTCCCCGCCTGGATAGAAGAGTATTTATACTTGAGATTGTGGAGGTCTTACCCCCTGTCTGATTGATGAGACAGTGATGTGGCTGAGATGGCGGTCTAGTCCACTACAGAGTTGCAGTGTGATGGGACTTAAAGCCTGAGACCGTAGCTGTTGTGTAGGTCGGCTTGTAATAATGATCTTGTCCTGATCCAACCGTTGCTTGACATCTGGAAAGTATTCTGCAGAGTTACTTGATGGGTCTCAGATTGTAGCAAATAATATCTTCTTTTGACCTTATCTGATACTGCTTTTAGGTGGCCGAGCCAACATGAAGCCGAGGTCGAAAACAATCCGAGGCCGAGATAAATAAGTTCCCTTCATTCGCCGAGGTTGACTATCAAAGGGCTGCTTTGATTACTGCATTACTTAGCCGTTTTAACAAACTCGCTTTAGACATGCATGAGATGGCTGAACAGAAGTGCATTCCTGCCGAGGTGAAGCTGAAGCTTGCTTCCGAAGTGAAAACCTTAGCATATTCTTTGCTAAGAAGGCGAATAATCGTGGAGTATAGCCGAACTGCAGCATGGCCGAGTGCCGAATTGTAAGAGTTGAGTCTCTTACGAACAAATTTTGCTGTTGACCGTCATTGACTAACAGATATTTACTTTTGGCTCATCATTAGCCATATCCATTTTTGCAAATCGAGTTTTGACAAGTTTGATTTCGTCTCCATTTTCAGCGCGCAGAGCATGATCGACCACAATCGCCAAAATTCTATCAACCGACCGGCTGCTATCATTAGCAGCTTTGTTCTCCCTCTTCCACAAAGCAGCCAATAAACGTAGCGCCATACTATCAGGCCAACCAGAAACTCCAATAGCTGCAAAGATAAATCTTTTTGAGAAACATTTTCTCAAACATATAACCTACATCATCTCTATAAAAATCCTACATCATGCAATCATAAAAAGAATAGTTTAAGTAAGCAGCAGAAACTGACCAAGGCGGTGATGAGGTTTAAGGCCGGCCATGGCCATTCTCTTAGCAAAGACTTCCTTGTGTTTTGAAATGTGGGTCATCCGTTTGCTATGTCAGAGCAGCTGCCAAAGACTCTAAGCGCAACCGTAGGTGAAGTGGATGAGACGGAGAAAGAGAATTTTTGGGGAAGTGGAGCAATGGCGGGGAGCAGTAGAAAGGAAGATGACAGCATTGCTAAAGTGTTTTTTGTCTGAAGAGAGAGGGAGGCTGCCCCTCCACCGGCTACCAAACCTCGCGCCCTTCTCTTGTTTCAACGGCATCATGCCCCGCTACTCCACTGCGTTTTGTTCGCATTTGGGTATCGAAATCAGAATCGGAATAGATATGACATAGTATGAGTTTAGAGCATATGAGTTTGAGCTAAAAGTGATAGTTGTTTGGTATTGAAGTGAAAATGAGTATGATAGACATTGATGATATTTGGAAAGTATCGAAATTGAAATGGGTATCGAATATAGGCGGTCGGGAAAATTTGACCGGCCGCGGTCGGAGACAGCAGACCGGTGGCGTTGACCGACCATACCCCTCATTCCCTCTCAGTCTTCCATGTTGATAGACAAAAAGGCTATCATATCAAAAAACGGTATTTATTACTAATACTTGGATATCAAACTGAATTACATACTCTCATTTTTCCAAACAAACAACTTCAATGGAGTTGGAGCTTCTTCCTGAACTCCCTAACCAAACACCACCTAAATCTATAATAACAACCTTAATTCATTGTCTTAAAAACTTTATGGGGCTATGAAATTCTGATGTACCTAAACTTTGAAGGCAGACAACCGGTTTTGTCCCAAAAAAAATGAAAAAGAAAAGGGAAGGAAGAAAGGCTTTGAGGTCTAAGTTACATCCCAGGACGAAAAGTCAATCTCTGCAAATCTCTTTATTATGAAGCAATTTTCTTCATATTTGTACTTAGACTTAGAAAAGAAAGAAGGAAGAGAGAGAATACAAAAAACTTAGACGAGGAAATGAGTAAAAAGGTTTGTGAGTCGATCGAGTTTGTTATAGATGTTTACAGAATTAATTAAATTCAAGATCAAATTCAACTTAGCTCGAATAGGTTGAACGTATTGATGTTCAAGTCATTAGTTTGTATTTATGATTGTTTTGGGGTAAATAGGCCAGGTTTAGTTGGCATCTAACACAAACACGATTATGTGACTAACTGTCAAGAGACATTGACTGATTTATGATTTTTTTTGTTAGATTAAGTCTAGTTCGTCGAAAATTT
The DNA here is from genome assembly GCA_036186865.1 of Eustoma russellianum. Classification (NCBI taxonomy): domain Eukaryota; kingdom Viridiplantae; phylum Streptophyta; class Magnoliopsida; order Gentianales; family Gentianaceae; genus Eustoma; species Eustoma russellianum. Next base: position 32,013,724 of record AP025057.1, read on the forward strand.
TATATTAAATGATCCACGGAGGATTTCTGTTGCTATTAATCTTCCAAAAATGGTACTAATACCGACCATATTTCTGAGTCCAAGGTCTAATAATCTCAGTTACCGGTCAAAGACGAGGGAAATGCTAACGAATAAGGTGCTTTCTAAACTAAACATAAGATACATACCAAGACACCTTTTTTTCCCTTTTCTTTTGTGTGTATATTACATCTGTCTTTTTTTTGTGATAAATGTCACTTATGTAACCTTAATGAATTACCCATGATTCATCGTGCAAGTTCCCATGTACTATGTATCCTAATGAACCAAGTGTTATCTTTCGTGCAATTGTGGACATGATATGCTGGTTTTAGCATGCATGTGTAAAATTAGACCCGACCTGAGAATTTCTTCTGCTCCTCGCGAATAAAAAGATTCAAAAAAAAAATCAAGTTTCTTTTCTTCGGTGTTACCCTTTTTTTTTTCCTTAAGGGATGAAGTTGAGATGTATAAAAACCCTTTTTTAATGATGTCCGGAAACATGGCAGACACCAACTATTTCATGCATGTGTAAAAAGATTGGTTTCAATCTTGATGTTGATGGCATACACCCAACTTTTAGGGGTTGGGATCTCCTCACTCCTTTGTGACCACGCGACACGTGACAGCAAGGGGGTGGTGAGGCTAGATGAGAGTAACGCTCATCTACCCTCACCACCTCCTTGCTGCCACGTGTCGCGCGGTCACGCGTTACCGCACCCCCTTGCGGTGAGGTGATCCTATCCCAACTTTTAGCTCCCACCAATCCAAGATGGAAATCAACGAAATAACTTTTTAGCACTTTGATAGTTCAAAACTTCATTTAATCAAATTCCAAATCACATTGTTCATTGGATCGTTAATAATAACCACAAATATTTGAATATTTTCCAGTCAGATGAAGATATTTGAGAAATTACTACAAACCTCCCCTAAGAAAACTCACTTATATATATACACACACACACACACACACACACCCACCAACCTTTGTTGACGTTCTCATATTATTTGACGAACATTTACTCATGATAAGCTTTCAAAAGGGACATAGGCGACCAGCAGAAAAGATCAATGCAACATAGATACAACAATACAACAATAACATTACTTCATTGCCTTAGAGACTCCCGCCTGCAGCGAGGTATGGAGGGGTCAAATGTACGCAACCATACACATATGTTAGAAACATACAGATGTTGTTTTCTGATGACCCATAATGATGCGTCAAGCTGTGTCGATCAACTGCTACTTCACAATATATGAAGCGTAACCAATTTAATGAGTCATTTTGCTTTATTTCATCGTATTCTAAAGTCAGGGAAGTGTTTGTCTTTCCCTCCATTGGAAATGGAAAGACAATGCAACATAGATAACCATGTCTAAAATAATTGAAGTGCAAAAACTACAAGAAATTAAAGAATATTGACTTGAATGATAGAATTTACCCAGTATCTCTCTTCATTGTGATGTGGGAATCAACACAGAACATTATGAAAGTAACCCAATATTCCCCAGCCAAACCCAAAAAAAGGACAAACACTAGCAACCAGAAAATGAATTGAATAAGCTACTTACAACCAAACACATTCTTGCAATTTTGCTGGAAAACACACCTCCATGACATAGAGATTAACGAACTTTGTACAAGGGACGAACGCGGCGATATTCCATCAAGACTCTCAACTGAAACCTCGAGTGTCTTTCTTCATTTTATTCATTTCCATTTCTTTAGTCGTTTGAGCTTCAGTACTAGAGCCGGAAGGATTGAGGCCATAATCACTCGTCTGTCCGCTGTACTCGCTGCTGCCATAGTCCTGGCTGGCCAGAGCCACCTCCCTGAACCTTTTCATGTCTTCCTTGTACTGCATAGTATCATAATCTGAGCTTCCATGAGAACTGTATACTGAGCTGTGTCCAGGTCTAATTCCATCGCTAAGGTCAGATAATGATACATCCCCTTCCAAGGCCCTCACCGCCTGCTCAGTTTCATGAAAATATGAAATGTTAGACCTCAGCATAGCAAAGACATGGCCAACAAGGCACTAGATGCTATATCGTCGTCCTTGTCATAAGCTGGATAACTCATACAAAAGGCAAGATCAGTTTCAAAGACAAACCAATATGCCTACTACACTATATAAGGGTGAGAGAGTCGATGTTAGCTTCAATTTGAACATGGATTATTTGCAAGATAGTTTCTAAAAGACACAGTAAAAGCATCTTTATCTATACATAACACTTTCATATCCTGGTGTACAAGGTCAAATTCAGAGCTTATTTAACTTTTGGTTGATTTTGTTATCTAATATTCTTAGTATCAAAGCATATGGATTACTCAGTTTTTTTAAAACACTTACACTCCAACAGCAGGAATCCTGAGTTCTCCATAGTCATTTGGGAAGCAAGCAACAAAAAGATAAAGCTTTTCTGGAATACACGTAGATCAGTACCTGACTCATTCTGGGTCGACGCCTTGCTGAATGGCGCACACATGCAGCAGCACAAGCAACCATGCGAGCCATCTCTTTGTGGGTAAAATTATTCTGCAGTCGTGGATCGACAAGAGCATCAAAGTTCTCTTCGTCTATAGCTCGTGTTAACAAAGGTCTCGCCTGAAATAGAACAGCAGTCCAATTACCATTTGCACATGAAACATCCATCTTCAAGCAATGTTGGATAGCAGACGCTAGTCAAAAGCAATTTTACTACTCACCCAGTCTACCAAACTATCATCCATGTAAGTTTGTTGTGTATCAACAGGTCGACGCCCAGTTATCATTTCAAGAAGCACTACTCCGAATGAAAATACATCTGATTTGTCAGTAAGTTTCCCAGAAGAAGCATATTCAGGAGCCAGGTACCTACAAATTGGCATCAAGAATTAGAAGAGGATGGGCCGGGGGGGGGGGGGGGGGTAATGGAAAAAGAATAGACCTTAATAACCTCTAAAAGAAGTCTGGTATGCTGAAAGAACAAAGCACATATGATCCATCTAACAACAAATACTACACATGCAATTACATCATATAAAACTTAAGATGAAAGCCTCAAGGGAATAGAATACAAAGCAATGTTTAAAGACAACAATTTATCAAATCAGATATGTAAATTTCAAATTATCAAAAAAGCACTCGGCCAAAGCAGCTATGACAATGGGGAAAAATTATGAATCAGATAAGAGTTTGGATTGTTGGATTCACCATAAAGTAAGATCCTGAGAAAGTTCAAATTACTTTTCAGACGCCAGTCCGTAGAAGTAAGAAACCAGCAGAGTAGAACACAATGCAGACAAGCGTACCCGAAAGTTCCCATCACCCTAGTGGAAACATGAGTATTGGCATCGGAGGCAATCTTCGCAAGTCCAAAATCAGCAACCTGGACGCAAAAGGAAAATAAATATAAAGATAAATCTTCAATAGCACTTAAACGAGTTCATTTAAGCTCGCTTTCTCAGTTACAACAGAAGTCGCATTTTCTCACAAGCAATAGCTAACAAAGCTTCACCGAAAAATAAAAAGAATGTAAACCATTTTACAGACCAGGAACAAACTTACCTTTGGCTCAAAGTTAAAATCCAAAAGTATGTTAGAAGCCTTGATATCACGATGAATGATCTTGGGATGGCCTGTATCATAGTTTCAAACGCAATGAAACTAAATTCAACACCTTAATAAGACAAAAGTTAATCTTCAGTCTATATGCTACTGGGATCAATTGGAGAACTTACAATCCTCATGCAAATAAGCAAGTCCTTTTGCAGCGCCCAAGGCAATCTTTAATCTGGTAGACCAATCTAGAGGGGGTCTTCCCTTACCTGAAATTATTATATTCAATCCACATCAACAACAGTAAAACCTTAATCTCACTAGGTGGGGTAAATAGGTATAAGGCTTTTGCATTGAAAAGTAACAATGCTTTTGGCCTTAAAGAAATTAAAAAGAAAAGGAAAAAAAATGCAGTTCGAGTTGTACATAAGAGCGTCTGTTGTCATAAAGAGAAGTGGCACTTGGAAGTTTTCATATCAAGTTTACATGCCTTCTCTGTAAGAAAGAAACCTAATTTTTACTCGCATTGCATTGAAGTTGCATGAGGGAGAAACGAAATAAGAAAATATTTCGCAAATGGACGATATTGGGCAAATTATGCAAATTATTTCAGTCAAAGCTGGTAACTAACTGCAATTATGTGCGATGAGGCAAGGACTCACCATGCAAATGGAACTCTAAGGTGTTGTTTGGAATAAAATTATAGACAAGCAATCTCTGCGACCCAGTAATGCAGTAACCAACTAGAGACACAAGGTGTTTGTGATGCACACGACTGATAACCTCAACCTCCGCTTGAAACTCTCTTTCCCCTTGCCCACTTCCAGCTTTCAGCTGCTTAATGGCTACCTCTTTCCCATTTGGAAGGACTCCTCTGTGTACATAACCAAAACCACCTTGTCCCAAGAGATTGGCATCTGAGAATCCATCGGTCGCCAATGCCAATTCTTCATATTTGAATGTGCTCTTCGAGAATGCAAAGGCCATACCAGGAGAAGGAGGGGGACGTGGACTTTCAGAGCCTGAATACATAGATCCAGAGCCTCCACTGCTTATCACATAGGATGAAGGTGCTGCCGGAGCCGGTGGTGTAGGCGGAGTTGGAGGCTGAGAATGTGGTGGAAGTGGAAATTCTGGAGAATGCGAAGGCCGAGGCACCCCTCCAGGTGGTGGGGGAACTTTTGGTGGAATTGAGACAGCATGATCCCCATACGTTGGAGCACTTTGTTGCCAGTTGTATACTGGAGCACCATAGGTGTCAGCTGCAAATAGCAAAAAAGATAAACAATTAGAATTACAGAAAATTATGAGTGCGAATACCAGAACATGCGTAAAAGGCAACTAATGTGGCTACACTTGCTAGCAGTTTGGGAATGTTCAGGACAACATGATCAACCTATTAGACTTGCTCTGAAATTGTGATTCTGTTTTCATAGACAAGTAACACATATCCTACAATAACCCGGAAAAAATATATAATGTGAATAAACACAGTCGATAGTGGCAGCATCTCATATCGGATCCTGGATTGGCAGAATCTGCAAAAGATCAAATAAGGTACAGACTGAGCAGATGTGAAAACTCTTATTTAGATACGTGTCTGTCTTTATTCATACTCAAACTCAACAAAACCAGCAGCGAGAAAAATAAATTCTCTAGATGTACGCCATGGCTTCAAGAGAGAACAATTGCTGGCGGAAGCAGCAAAAGCATGTACTAGAAGTGAAAACCTTGGAACATCATTATGGCCTCTAATGCCATTGTCTATTAAAAACAATCAACAGCATCTATCAAACTTTTATAATAACAAAAAACTTAAAAAAAGAAAAAATCAACAGCATTTTCCATTGCAACAAGGGGGAAAAAAGATACGACACTCTGCCTTGAAGTAAGTGAAATGTAATCGACTAGGCTGAAAAAAAGTCAAATAAATTATGAGATTTGGTTTTCCAAGATATGCACTAAAGTTACTCTAAGAAGACAGTGTAATCAATGAAATCTTTTGGTTAGAGCCACCAATGGTCTTCATCAGAAAATAACAATCACTTCTATTTCCCTACGCACAAAATGCAAAGTTTCACCTTTGCGCAATCCAGTTACTCTGCTAAAGGGAAGGACCAAAACATAGCCCAGATTCAGATTTCACTGACAATTCCTGACATAAAAGAACAAAACCTTTCAAACTACAAGCTGAATTTTCATGAATACAATCATCTTCTCGAATCTAAAATGTCAGATATCATATTAAGCCTCATCTTTTTGCTTGAATATAAATAAACTCCTTACTTAAAAATGCAATTTAAAGCAATAAAACTTTGTGGGCAATTCAAAGCTCTCACCTTTCTGCCCAGGAGGAGGGGCACCATAGTAATCCATCGGATTCTGATGCCTTCTCCTTTTTTTCTTGCAAAATAAGAACAGTACGCTCACAATTACAAGAATGGCAACTCCAGCAGCCGCAATTCCCACCACCATTCCGACAGATATATTATCTCCAGAACCGCCGCCGCCGCCGTTATCTGACGGAGAAGGCCTAAACGGTGGAGGAGAAAATGGCGTTCTGGGCGGCGCCGGAGGATTCTTTCCAGTCGACGGCGGAGGTGGAGAAGTCACAGAAGGCGGCGGTGGAATGGTTGACGGTGGAGATGGAGGAGAATCCGAGGGAGCCGGAGTAGACGGAGTGACCGGAGTAGGAAGAGGAGGAGGAGCTGAGACCGGAGGCGGGACGGACGCCGGTGGAGGAGATGTGGGCGCCGGGGGTGGAGCAGCAGGTGGAGGAGTTACCACTGGTGGAGGCGCACCAGCAGGAGCCGGTGGTGGGGCTGGAGGAGATATCGCCGGCGAAACTGCAGGTCCCATCGAAGACATTTTCCGATTTCTCCTTCAATAACAATAGCTTCCTTTTATTCCTGTAAACTGAATGTTAAAAAATTGTGGAAAAAGAAAAGTGGGTGGAATTATTGGAGAAAGAATCCAGTGGAAAAATGGGATTTTAATTTCGCCATCAACTTTATGATGTACGAATTGAGGAAGATGCTGGCGGTATTCTACAAGTAGATTTTGCTCAAGTAATGGTAACAGTAACAGATGGAGCTAATTTGGGTATGCATGTGCGTGTGTGAGAGAGAAAGATTGGAGATTTTGATTTTCTGTTTTCTTTGATCAGTGCTTGGTGTTTGGCTGTTTGCTGTAGTTCCTTACGCACTGTGGTCATGTGGTGGGACCAGCTGGAGGCGGATGTCTGAAAAGGTGAGAATTTTCCACTGGGTGACAAAGTGGGCCCACGGGAACGTTCCGGCGGATTACTATTTTCATTTTTGCCATTTTATTATCAGCTTTAAAAGTATTATTATAGTTTGATTATAACTTCGATTACAGCCCTAAGCCGACCAACAACTTTCAAAATGTGAGTTAATTGAACATGGTACCAAGTTTTAAGTAGCATCCAATGTTTCATGAAACACACTTGCCATCTAAACTTATAGGGTTAATAGACATCTGACATCCGCCAACCGGGAAATGACCTGCTGTAGACGGTTTTTATGAAATTTCCTTTTTTTTTTCACTTTTTCCCCAAGTGGCGCCAAACTTTTCCCAACTTTGGTTAATTTCATCTTCCCTCCATTCCTTCCAATAACAACAACCAAAACTGTTGAAGCTAAACATCAAGCACATCGCCCCCGATGCCCCATTTGCTTGGGGGTAGTTCCGTTATTAAACTTTAATTATATTCGATGCCCCAGAAGTCCCATGCGAATCACAATTTTGATTTCGCAGCAAAACATCAAGCACATCACCCCCGATCTCTCCCAGCTAGTTGCTAAACGAATTTCAACTTGGAGATTGTTTCTAATTTTGATTTTTCCTGATAAATGCTTCCAACAAAAAAAATTATGGGTTCTTGTGATTCTCCAAGAGTTTAATCTTTCTGGGTACTGCAGGAAAAAAAGATGGGATCTTTTGGTGGATTAGAAATTGGGCTGGGTTTTTTGTTTGCTGTCATTTTTATGGTACTTGTAGCAGAGCTTTACTACTTTCTGTGGTGGAAAAGAAGATTGAGCCATGGGGAAATTGATGATGAATCCAACAAGTATGCCCCTTTGTTATCCTACTTCTTCTGTTGGAAAACCCCAAATTCCATAGCCAATTCAAACAGCACTCGAGAACTGAATCCCACAGTTTCAAGAAACAGAGAAACAGAGGAGGCAGAGCAAGACCTTGAGTTGGGCAATAACAAAGATTCACTTTTGAAAAGCTTGGGTGAAGAATTGAAGAAAATGAAGTGAGAAGTTTTTGATTTTGTGAAGGTGGAAAGGTGGGAAGTTTTTGATTTTGTTTAACGGGAAAATGAAGTGGGAAGTTTTTGATTTTGTTTTTCTTTTAATTTTGAAGGTAAAATAGTGAACTTTGGTTAAAGTCGGGTTAAAAGTATGGTTAAGTCCGGTCAAAGGTCGATTTCAGCGGTCAACGGTCGACCAGCAGGTCATCCGGATGCCAGGTGTCTATTAACTCTATAAGTCTGGATGGCAAGTGTGTTTCATGAAACATTGGATGCTACTTAAAACTTGGTGGAAAAGAATGGATACCAGGTGCAATTAACTCTTCAAAATGTTGTACCCCAACCAGTAAGGGTTCTGTTACTCTTGGTCCTGCATAAAGTATAGAGATGTAAATCAATAACCTGATAGATTCAGACAAAAGGCATGTTATATACACAGATACATTATTATGAAACCTAAGTAATGGAATTCTCCACAAATGCCTCCGGAGGGAGTCGAATTCCCAACCTCCCTCTTTCAAAGTGATTCCTCTTGCCTGTTTCCATCAAGCTATGTTCTGGAGACCCGACCAACAACTTTACTATCACACTCCGCCACTTACACAAGTGTTATCAAAAAAATATGTATTCTTCCTTCAACCACATATAACTCTCTAAGGGATATTTATTTTTACCGAAATGGTTATCACCATAACAAGAAACCTCATAGCCACCATTGCAGAAAACCCCTATAGCCACCATTGTCATTCCTCTCCTGATATCTCAGCCAACCATCTTCCTCTGGCAAAGCTGAAGAAGACGGTGCTGAAGTTGAGGGAGGCAGGACTGTGGGAATGGGGTTGAGAGTGGCAGAGCTATGTGAGTGGAGGCGGAAGATGGTGAGGATGAGAGAAGTGGGGCTTAGAGTGACGAGAAAGGGGAGGGGACATGCTGCACGGAAGAGAGGAGGAGGGAGGAGGGAGGAGGGAGAAATGAGGAAGAAGAAATGAGGTGTGGTGTTAAGGAAGGCGGGGGAAGAAGAATGGGAGGGGCAATGTGGTATGAATGAAGGAAAGAGGAGAAAGGGAGGAAGAGATAGATGAATTTGTTAACCAATCACATATTTACAACCGGTCAAATAGTTTTTTATGAACATTTCTTAGAATGTTTGAATACAATTTATTATAAAACTAATTTTAGATATTTTGTAATAATATAATAAACATTTGATTGCAAAATATGATTAACTCAATACGAAATGTCACCTTACAGTTACGAGGCACTATGTTTTTTTTTCTTTCAATAATCATGAGTTCACATAATACTTTGTTCATGCTGAAAGTCAATTCTTTATTTGTAAATGGTACCAGCACAAAGGTTTAGGTCTATAATAAATGGGATCCGGCGCTAGACAAATCAAGCAGAGTGTTTAAATATAAAACTACGTAAAATTAAATGAGATATATCAAATTTCATGCACAATAATGTTAAAAAACACATAAAAGTGTTTTAAAAAACTGTTTCAAATTTATATAAATATATGTAAAAAAGTTGATCGGATGATGGAGTGACATGTGAGATGATATTATGAATTTTCTAAATTTTGATGTGACTGAACATTCGGTAAGTGAGACCATCGTTCGGTGATGAGCCTAGAGTGCGATCTCTGAGTTTGGTCCAATTCTGAAGTTCATATCCAATCACCGAATTCTTCACTAAACATTCGATAAAGTCATTTACCGAACATTCGGTCTAGAGTTCGGTTATGGTTCTGAGTTGCAATGTTCAAAATTTTGAATCCAACATTTGGCCAAGTTGACCAAACGCTCGGTCGGTGTAGACAGGAGTTTCCACTTTTGTAACTTGAGACACATCATGTCAATCTTGAGCAATCATAAACTAATATTGGAAGTTAAATTCTGCAGAGAGGTGTCAAATTAACTTCTTTCTTGTGAATTGAAGTCTATTAATACAAGGATCAAAAGTTTTTGAAGATGAACTTTTAATATACTTTTGACATGCTTTGAAATGATCCTTGAATTTTTTTTGAAGTGTTTTATAAAAACCTGCATAATTTCTTCGTCTTTTTTCCTTTTCCTATGATATTAAACACTTTAAGGAGACAAGTTTAATCTTCATCTTGTAGAACAAAGGAAAGGAAGAAGACTGTATATCCTTGGAAGCATTTGTCATATGTATACATTGCTCACTGTTAGGGCAAAATTGAGTTTAAAGACGGTGTTACATTTGTCACATCTCGGCTATTCTCATTCTTCTTGTATCATTATCTTTATGTTTGGTTATAATACCTTTGTAACGATTTCCTACAATCTTGTGTTTTTACACAGGTGTTCTCATCATTTTGAGAACTACATCATTGATGTTCTCTTCCATCTCCATGGACTTCTATTTTATGGTGTTAGTTTGTCATCTTTTAGTTTTCATTTCTCTTTGTTTGGTCACCGTATTTGCATAAATATCCAACAAATACACATTTGGTTTTGTGCTTTTAATCAAACTATATAATTTTACATTTTCATATCCAAGTTTTGACACATATAGGTCTTGAACCACAATTTGGCAATTTTTGTAATCCGGCTACTTCTAAATAAGTGGACTTTTCTTCCCTTATTTATTGAATACAACGATTAGGAAAATTATATTCAGATCGTTATGTTATTAGAAGGGGAAAAAAGAGAGAGAAAATTACATCTTCTGCAATTTAACGTCTTTATCCGCCGGTCTTGTTTCAGCTTCTGGCCATTGCAAAAGGTTGAACCCCAACCGTAAGGATTCCTGTCACCTTCGATTTCACAGGATGTGTAGAGATGTAAATCAGGTTTTAATGTCCAATAGTAGAAGTTTGTCATAACACATGGACAGCACAAGGAGCCCATTGGCATCGAAGGAACAACCGACGGACTGGTCTCTCAGCCTGTCAGATCATTCCATGGGCCAATAATGCTTCCACACTATGCAACTAACCTGGAGGGGTTCAAACATTCTTGCATTCGGCAAGGTTCGAATCCCCTGACGTTTTTTTTTTTTGAAATTTCCTACCTGGAACCATTAGGATATGTAGTGGGACTTCTGGCCATTGCATTAGTAATAAAAAAATGCATTAAGGTAGTATACATTTGTAAAATTGAACTTGTAAAAATGAAATGCAAATGCCATTTGTCTAACAATTAAACTTATCAATATAAACTCGACCGACCTAATGTTAAATGTGTTATGCCCCGCACCCTCAGTAGGGAAATTAAAAGACAAAGAAGGATTTTTGCGGAAATTAATGACGGTCAAGAAAATTAATTAGACATTAATATGAGGATTAATTAGAATAAATGGAGGATTTATTATTAGAGTTTAATTGTAATTAATTTTAGAATTAAATAATTAGGATTTATCCTTTAAGACAAATAAGAAATAAAATGTAATTTAGAAACACCAAACTTTTTCCCCTGACCATATATAAACTGAGAAGCGTCAGTTTCTTCAGAAACCAACGACGCTTCTTTTGTCTGCCCTAGCCGTTTCTCCCAGCGTAAGAGAAGATAGCCTTCAGGAATCAATCCAACCTGCATCCGTTCTTCAATCCGTCTTCGAGTAATCAAAGGCAAGTAATCTGTTTATAAGTTCTTACGATTTGCGAAAGAAAACGGCCTATTTTAATTATCAAATTAGATCACCATGCAGTAGATTCGTTCGTTGATTATTTGCATATGATCTGTGTGCTTTCGTTTCAAGATTTGGCCAAGTTATATGAATATTCATTCGTTGTGGTTGATGGTTATGTGAAAACCTGCAAATCCCTACCCTGAATCCCCTTTTGGTGTGATCCCATAGTTGGGCAAGGGGTTGAGAGGAAAGATTGGATTTTTGGGGTTGAGAGAGTCGGATAATCGAGTTCTAGGCTTGAATCTTGCTTGAGATGAGTATAGCGGTTAATCTGTAGGTTAAGCATGAAATTGTAGCAGGGAAATCTAGGCTTGGAATTGGTGGATGGAGATTGGAAACATTGATTGAGATCTGCAGAAAATCGCAGAAGAAGTTCTGGAGTAGCATTGACATCGATCGATCGATGTCAGAGATCGATGTCCCCAGAAGGACATCGATCGATCGATGTACAGGCGGCTGAGAGATCGATGTCCCCAGTTGGACATCGATCGATCGATGTAGTAGTAGCTGAGAGATCGATGTCCCCAGTTGGACATCGATCGATCGATGTAGGTGAAGCCTGAGAGATCGATGTCCTCAGAAGGACATCGATCGATCGAAGTCAGAGATCGATGTCCCCAGTTGGACATCGATCGGTCGATGTATAGGGAATGAAGTCCTGAAATTTTGTGGAAAGTGGAGGAAGAAAGAGGGACGTTCGGGGAACCTTTGGGTGACTTTAGAGACTTGTTAATACTTGATTAAGGGTAGTCTAAGCCTTGGGAACGTGACCAAGGATGGTGAATCAATCTTGATGTTTTCAATGGGTTCTCGAACCGAGTTTCGCGGGAATGACTTAGTGGGGTTAGGAAAGGAACGTACAAGGTGTCTTAGAGTTCAATGAAGAAAAGATAGGGATACTCTCGTAGGTTGTGAACTTTAGAATCAAGGTTAAGTGTGGACGAGTTAGTTGAGGCTAAGTGTTGATGAATAGCTAGTGTACCTTTGAATGCTACTTGTACTTGCGCATGTGAATGTATATTGTATATGTGAACGAGAAGTATGAATGAAGTAAGGAGTCTCGCATCATGGCACGTGCATTGCATAAGTTTTTGAAAAGAGAGGTGCTTCGGCACTGATTTGCGAAGGTGACCTACAGTGTTAACAGGGATGGAAATTTAAGCCGGGGTGCACTGTAGGCCACAAAAGACTGTAACGTTAACCGGGATGGAAATTTAAGCCGGGGTGCGTTACAGGGTATAAAGTCCTCTACAATGTTAATCGGGATGGAAATATAAGCCGAGGTGCATTGTAGAGTTTTACGAGAGCTGTGATGTTAATCGGGATGGAAATATAAGCCGAGGTGCATCACAGAGCATACGAGCTTGTAACGTTAACCGGGATGGAAAGATAAGCCGGGGTGCGTTACAAGGAAATGAGTTAGGAACCGGACATTGTGTCATGCATTGCATTGATTTGAAAGAAATGGCTCATGCATATGTGATTGTGTAGCGTAGTGCATTATTTGACATGCATCACGAGAGTCGTTGTGGTATGTGTGTTGATGTTATTTGATCGATATTGAGTTGCTTACTTGCGTTTCAAGTTGCTGTACCTGATTTATTACTTGTTCCGCTTATATATTTGAAAATTACAAGACATGTGCCCCTCAATTCCCTCAGTTTATCTATTACTCATGTCTTGCCATGTGTTGATCCCGTATGTCTTATAAGTGGGTTACTTGCTAGCGTTTTCGCTAAGGGTACTACTCTTATGGTGCAGATGAGCCTAGCTATGACATGATTTTCATTGAAGACGACGGCGAATGGGCTGAGTGGGATGCGTAGAGTGCCCAATGGCGAGTAGTCGAGACAGATGTTGTTTAGTTCAGTTATTTCATTCGTTTGAGGATTTGAGTTGGTGAACATCATGGCTAGTTTGTTGGGATTTTAGTATTCTTTGATGTACGAGTTGACGGTTGACATTCGTTAGATACATGTTTCCGCTTTTACTTTCGTACGTCACTGATGATGTGTACACGAGAGATGAGACGTCTTGTAGTCTTCTCAGTAAGCTACGACAGGTGCACCGGTTCGGATTCCGCTGTCCGGGTCGGGGCGCTACAAAATGCCTACATCTTAACAACCGGCAAACTATGTGCTAACTAAGCTTACAAAAAAAAAAAAAAGGGTTGTCGCATGCACTACAATTGGTAAAATGCAGTTCAGTTAGAAGAAATCTGTATAGTTAGAGGGATTTTGACAAAGGACAACTAATTTATTAGATAAAATAACAAAAATACATCATCGTATGTGTTTTATACGAACAATTTTTTGCATGTTGATATTTGAAAACTGGCTTAAAGAAAGAAAAAAAAGTCTTCCATTGTCCTTATCTGTCTCTTTTCTTTAATTATAAAATAAATAAAATGTGAAGTAATTGTACGTTCGTATTATATACAACAAGAACATTATCCTATTTACTTAGAGGTTACCGTCTATGGTAGGGTAAAGAAAGGTCGGATGTATGCAACTATGCCTATGTGTTAGAAACACATAATTGTTAATTCCCGATGATTCATAATAAAAATTGTGTCAGACTTTGTCGATCAAGTGATATTTCACACTATAACGAAATTAAAGGTAACGGTTTCCAACTGATCCACTAGATCGATGGGCGATGACAATTTGCAACTGCTTTGACGACGACGTAGCCGTAGGCTCCTCTTTCATCACATGTTTTGGTTGAGAAATTCCTTCCAACTAGATAATGTTTTTGTATCATATGCGTTATAATTTGTCTTGTTATAACTTATGGAGTATATATGTATTATGTATTTTTCTTCATAGCCAGATGAATTAAGTTTTGTTTTTACAAATGCTAATTTTTATATAAAAGACTTTATCATTTGTTATGGTAATTGTATCATAAAGTTTATTACGGCGAAACTATGTATTCTATTTCTAAATTATTTGATTATCCTCAAAAGGAAAAATCGTTAAAGACGTCTTGAAGAGTGTAGGGTAAGGTTGAGTACATTAGATCGTGAAGCAATCTTGTTCTTTTTTAAATCCAGGGCAAACATGAGAGCCTAGTGCACTATGCAATGATATTTTTGTACCGTTTACTTAGGACTGTAAACGAGCCAAAGGAGCCGAGCATCGTGTTGTTCAAGTTCGGTTCATTTAACTTAGTGAACGGTCTGAGCTTGCTCGTTTATTTAAACGAACATATTTAATTGTTCAAGCTCGATTCGTCTAACTCACGAACAACATTAACGAGCTGAACACCTTAAACGAACGATATCACTTACCGAATTCGAATAGAAAAAAGTGGTTCAAGCTCGGTTCATTAACCCTTTAGCCGAACCGAGCTCGAGCCAAACGAGCCGAATATACTAGACGATTTGGTTCATTTACAGACCTAGGTTTACTTACCGTTAGTATATTTGGTAGGGGTGACAATTTCAGACACGACACGAAACATGACCCGAACCTGACACGAATTTTCGTGGGTATGGGTATGACCTTGGCGGGTTTCGTGTACAAATCGGGTAAGACCTGAAAGATACCCGCCAATGGCGAGTCGTGTCCGGGTATATCCGTGGGTACCCGTTTATACCCGTTTATACACGAAATTTAAAAAAATGTATTTTAAATAAAATTTATAATTAATAAAATAAAAAATAAATTTTTCAGACTACCGGCTACTAAGTAACCCTGTTCGGTTCCCTCTTTCCTCCATTTCCAAATCCCATTTCTTTAATCTATTATTGCAAAGTCAAGTGATTTGAGTTTAGAGGACCTCACTCATTTTAATATTTAACATTTGGTTGTGTACTTATTGTTGTTTCATACATTGTATCAATAGTCGTTAAGTACATGAAACCTGAAAAATACACAAAACCTGAAAATACCTAAAAAGTACATGAAATGACATGTACATGACTTGAAATATTTGTACTTGTCAAGTTCGTGGGTATACCTGATACACGACACGAAACCTGACATGTACGGGTTTGGGTATCTACATCCATACACGCAAAGCAAACGGGTAAGGTATGGGTATGACACTTTGATACACGAAACCCAAAAAAATACGAAACACGACCTATTTGACACCCCTAATATTTGGTTTATTTGTTGAGTTCCTTACATGAATATATACCCATCAAGACAAATGATGGTAAAAGAAGTACCGATTAAAGTATGATAGAATATGATGTTTGTTACTTTCCTGAAATAGTAACCATAATAAGATTTCTCAAATAGCCCTAATTTGAATTTAAACCAGCCGTGAAATTTTCATAACTAACCCAATAGACAATCGCTTGGTAAAAAAATGATGGTTAGTCTTAAAGAACGAATATCATGCAATGTATGTTTTACATGTTTGGAATGGTCATTTGTTCGTCTTAGAAGTGTAATGCTAACGGTTTATTTATTTATTTTCCACAAAAGATCAATCTTTTTTTCTTAATCATATGGAGAATTATTTCATATTGATTCTATGTCTGATCTTCCTCTCCAATCTGATATTATGGTGTCGGCATAGATCGAAATTCTGTTATAATCCAACTCTGATCAGCAGTAAATACCGAGGCTCTGCACTATTTGTTTTAAAGAAAAAAAATGTGTTTCACAGAGATGATGTCCACCACATATTGCTTTATAGTTTTGAGTGAATATGACATTTCTTCATATATAAACTCATGTTTCAATATGGTATCATTCACGATTTTCTTCTTTTTGGGTTCACACATTGCATGGGCATATGGTCACTTATTGTCACCCCTTCACATGAGTACATATGTTTATCGATGGCTCGTAGTTTATGATTAAAGATGGCTCATATGATATGTGTATCTCAAGTCACGTTGTCATATAAAACACGTGTTGATAATCATCTTGTAGTTTATGATTAAGATGCCTCATAGGGCATGTGTATCTCAAGTCACGTTGTCATATAAAACACGTGTTGATAAACATCCCATATTGGTTAATTTAAAAGAAAAAAGTTATACCAAAAATAACCTTAAGTTTTAGGTGGATTTTGTCTCTTATCCTATAAGACTAAGTTTCAACAAATGTCTTTATTCAAATGTTCTCGACCGATAAGGTGTATATACTTTTTGATTTCATAAAGTATAGTTTTTGAACCTTCAAAGCTACTCGAATATATCATTCTCGTCCATCAGTGGTCAGATTATTACCCAGTTATTAATTATATGTTTAATTATTTGAATATAAGTTAGTACAAAATCTTTCACCGGAAACCTATATACTAGAGTCCAAACAAGTTTCATTAATTTATAAAAATTATCTTAGAACGCAGTCAAATAAGGAAAAAGTATAGTAAATTCGAGTACCTATATCACTAATGCTATATGATTGGTGGGTCATATGATAGAGAATCCTTGTCGTTAGCAGCATAATACTAATCTTGCCACATAGGAACATCCAAAGTGTAACAGAGATTAGCTGACCAAATACAGCTGTTTAGTACTAATTATTTAATAATTAGGTATGCCCCTAAACTAATTTTCTATTAGTCTTCTAGCTGAAGATTTTGGCATTTTCGTCCATGAGTAAAGGAGGAAAGAACAGCTCTTACATCAAAGCAACGAATCTCTCCCATCTTATAGCCCCATAACATAATTCAGTTGGTATTCGAATTGAGACATTGTTTCAGAAAGGCGCATGTTCGAATCAGGACACGCACAGCGTAGTACGATACTGATGTCTGAGACAGTAATGGTGAAGCTATTGTATCGGACCTAATTGGGTTAGAGGGTTGCTGACCCGGTCTGCAGTAAGCACCTTGTAGATGACATCTATCAAAACCTTACCAACCTAAGAAGCCGCTAAACTCCTGATTTGCATCTTTCGCGAAGTTCATCGAGACTAGAGCAATAGAGACCCACGGAACCAGAGGTATTGTCGTTTGCTCCAGAATCAAGGTAACATGCTTACATCATAATTTAGAATACAAAGAAGAAAGCTGCAAAATCCAAAAGTATCATTATCCACTCTAATTCCCCTCAGCTATCAATTTAGTGTCGTTACAATTTCACCTATAATGGATGCTTGAAGACGATAATGTAATATAAAATAATGCATCGCTTTCAACATAAAATCTCTATCAAGCTATCCGTATTGAGCTTTCTTAGTATTATCCATTGTCCGTGTAACCAAATGAGAAGTAATATTGATTGTCCTACTACCGAAAAGATATTTTTATATTTATAATAATGATCTATTACATAGCGAATACGAAAAAGTGGTAGAGAAATTTTACAATACTCTTGGAACAAGTATGATTAATTACCCATCAACCAAACAAATGTCCAAATATATATGGGTTTCTCGTAGTAACCAATCACATCCTAATAACATGCATTTTACTATTATATATACACACACACGTTAACGTGTGTTACTAATAGAAGTAACACATCTCATTATTTATTCCATCAAGTCTTGCATTAAATCAAATCATGTCATGTGCATTACTTTAGTGGCACCGAATATATTAATTTGATACGTCTTACTTGATATAATAGAGGATGAAATAGATGTCGAGATAAAAAAAATATCTACTCCAATTTTGATTACAAGTTAATCTAAATTTGTACAAAGTGTTGGAAAATACGCGAAAAGTACTTTAAGATGTGATCCAAACTTATATATATAAACATGTAAGATGTTGTTTGGGAGATTGAAAGATGATTTGAAGACTTTAAACTTAAAAAAAATCACTTGCATTGATTCATGTGTGAGTTGAATCGAACTAAGTGAAAGCTGAAATAAAGTTGAGTGTTCTGTTGGATATCGATCGATCGATGTGAATGACATAGATCGATCGATGTGGTATGGTGCACAGTTGGAACTTTTTGTCCAACGTAGATTGATAACATCGATCGATCAATGTGGTCAGGAAGCAAAGTTGGAAGTCTCTGTCCAACATCGATCGATCGAAGTGACATCGATCGATCGATGTGCCAAAAAACTGAACTCTTCACTTTGAATTGCATCTTTTGATCCAAGAATAATCTCCCTTCATACATGAACGTATTCAACTGACATGGAGGTTAATTAAACTGCTAAAACATGTTTTTAAAGTGGTGTTTTACACAACCCAAGGCTTATAAATATAAGGCCTTGCTATCTTGAATAAGTAAGATTAACCTTTGCAAAATTCTAAAAATTTCAGCAAGTTTATACTCCTACTCTCTCTTTTTCTTCATCTACTATCAAACACTTCTCTTGTGCAAATTCATCTTCCTCTCGTAGAGTGGACAAAAGGAAGAAACCGTTATATCCTGGGAGGCTTGTGCCGTGTAGTTCTCATCGCTCGTGGTAGAGACATTTTAGCTTTAAGGACAACAACTTTTGTTGTGTCTCGACTTTCTTGTTGTTATCGTTTTTCTTCTTGTTTGGTATCCATATTTATACACATTTTCTAACACAGATTAGGGAAAGCTTCAAACTAACGTTAATCATCAGTTGCTTCGTTACAAAATTCCTTTGGAATATGATAAGTGGAATATGGCCTTTGGAATTAGACTCGTTTTTCGTTTTTGATCTCACATAAAAGTGAACTTATATATATCATTCTATTGAGAAATTGAGATCAGTTCTTGCCCAAAACTATCGTAGGATCACTTCTCTTGGTTTTTGCTCCATCATGATTCAGGGACCAAATGATTTAAGTGCGCAGGAGAGAATGAATATCTTAATGACGATCATTCTAAAATCAAACTGTCGTCGAATTGAAAAGGTGCATGGGGAACCCAAAAACTACACCATTAATAACGACAATTATTTCCATCTTGGCCAGTAACAGCCAACATTGTTTGGCCTTGTCATTGGCGTAGGTCAGCGCACATGCACAGCCTCATGTTAGCGTAGCCCACGGATCAAGCCACAATCTACGGGCCTCGGCCGATTCAGCTCAACTCGGCAAGCGGTGAAAGACCACACCACTTACCTGAACTCAGCCGCACTTCGCAATTCAGCTTAGACTATGCCGCCCCACCTTGCTTCTTGGCCGAGCTGCTGAGAGGGTGCACCTCAGCTCGACCATGCACGCCAGAGCAAACACCTACCAGCAAGCGACCCTAACAATGCACCGCTACATGTGGCGTCACGTGGCTATCATGCAGACGAGGTCACTCAATCGGGTAGCTAGATCATCACCCCCACAATTCATCGACATGCAATATTCGTCCCGACGCATAAAAATAAAGGAATCCCCCAACGAGAGGAGGATCCCCGATCGGTCAATCAAGCACGGAATAGAAAGGCTAAACTCACAGCATCCACCACCACAAAAACATCCATCTACCTAGCAGGATAAAATCTAAAACATGTTACTCCGTCCTATACTTCCATCAACCACCATGTATGTGCCCATAACTGACTTTAATGTCAGAGGGTTTTCTCCGGAGCATTAGCTCTGGGACCTCTAACGCGTTTCTCCCGCTCAGAGTTTCTGAGAACATTATATCTGGCGACCAACTACGTCTCCACGAGGTGCTAATAGCGTTACCACGCGCGTCATCTCTTATCCTTTGTTGAAGCTCCGATTTTGTCACTGTAGATGTGGTTTCATTTATTTTTTCTCTATCTATTACAGAGATATAATATAATGGAGGAAATCCCATTTAGTAGCCAAAAGTTTGGCCCATTACTCAATTAGCAGCCAAACGTTGATGAAACTCACTTAACAGCCATTCTTTTTGGATAATGGTTCATTTACAACCATTCAACTGGTTGATGGCTGGCTGGTGCATGTTTCTTTGCAAGTTTTTTAATATATGTTTTGATGACCGGCTGGTGCCAGTTGAATGGCTGTAAATGAGCCATTATCAAAAAAGAATGGTCATTAAGTGAATTTCATAAACGTTTAGATGTTAAGTAAATGAGTCATTATCTAAAAAGAATCCAATAAGATGATAATAAGTTCTAAGTTTATATTTATCAAAAAAGACGGTCTATTAATCACTGCCGTTATAAAAATAAACAATTCATAAACAATTAAACGCACTGCAGTCAATAAACAGATCTTGCGGAACAAAAACTAATTGATCAATAAAAGTAAAAAAAAACAAAATGCATCAGTTGGTTACATATAGTCAATAGAAAACCCCTTAAAACATATAATAAGACAACTGCATGGGATTGTAACAAAGGAGTGGTTTGGTTTGCTTGAGTTGGAAGGCAAGCATTAACATTGATTGAGATTTACAAGCTATCTAAACTGTAACAGCAAGCACCGTTTCTTGAAAAACAACAAAATCAAAAGGTAGGCTTGAGAGTTCACCCCCAACAACCATACATCCACCTTTACCTCTTCTTCAAGAAGGGCCAAACCACCTACTCTATCTTCAACCCTAAAAGTCTACTTAATTATTGACACTTGGCATTCATACGCTTACATCAAAACAATTAGGACCTTGCTTATGTTTTTCTCAGGACGGGCATTAGAGAATCTGGTAAAATTGTTGTTTTGTGATCTTGAAGTCACGGATTCAAACCGTGAAAACAGACTATTACACAAAATTTAGGGTAAAGTTGCGTACATCAAACCTCAAAGCGATCCAGCCTCTCCTTAGATCCTACACAAATGCGGGAGTCTAATGCATCAGAAACGCCCTTATGTTTTTTTTGGGTTTGTATCTGTGTTAAATTTTGTCCGACGCGTATTATGACTCAAGTTTGGTCTATTTTGATGGAGATCCGTCTGGAAAACCTTATTTTTGAGGTGTAATTATAGCAGCAGGTTTGTCCTCTTAGTTCTATAAATGTTGAGGTTTGTCCTATTCTGTGAACATTAGTCGTTGTTTTGATTTAAGTCATAAAAAATTTGCATTCTCATCATCTATATTAGCCTAATTCACGTTACTTATAATTTTTATTCCGAAGTCAATGAACACTCTTTCTTGACTTTGGAATATGATGGAATAAAGCAAAATGACTGGCTGAGTTTCTTACATTGTGAAGTAGCAGTTGATCGACACAGCTTGACACATCACTATGGGTCATCGAGAAACAACCTCTGTATGTTTATAACGCATGAGTATGATTGCGTACATCCAACCCCTCGTACCTCGTCATAGGCGGAAGCCTCTAAATTAATAGGATAATGTTAATGTTGTTGTATCGGGTAAATTTCCTCAAAAGACTAGAACGCTTACTATGTAAGGTTTGCAAAGATTACATAAGAACGACTCCCATAAAATATATTGGGCAGGACATGCATGTTCTCGAGTTTGGATCCCCTCATCTACAATTTCTTCATTTACTTGTCCACCGCACGACACGTGTCAGCAAGGGAGGGCAGTGAGCCTAAATGCGGATGACCCTCATCTGGCCTCACCACTTTCCCCTGCTGCCACGTATCGTGCGGTGGGGAAGTGGGTGAGGAGATTGTGTTGAGACGATCCGGTCCCATGTTCTCATCATATCATTAGTATAAAACACGATCAAGAAGTCCAAATTCATAACTCAACAGTCCCCAAACCAAAAAAAAAAATGCTGCTTAGAACATCCATTTCCAAAACCAAGAAATTCTTGAAAAAAACCTTAGACAACTTCAGAACTCTCTTCTCTGTGGAACCATACCAAAGACTTCCCAAGAACCCCCCATGTCCTTCCCTTTCTCCCACTCCCCATTTAGCTAACTGCTACACCCCACCTTTTAGCCACCTCGGACAAAACAATTCAGACAAATCCCACGACAAATCATGCAAGCAGATTATTCAAGAAATGGGTTCAGAGTCAAGACATCAAGAAGTGAAGAAAAGAGGAGAAATGAAGGGAAAGAAAATGGAATATCGAGGGAAAAGATATGAACGACTTTTTATAACGGAAGATGCAATGGAGGAGAGGAGATTTTGGGTGGAAAAAAAGCTGAAGGAATTGGAAGTGTTAGATAAGAGGAATTTACAACACATTATGGATTTAGAAGAGATTTTTCATTATTATTCTCGTCTTACATGTCCATCTTTTATTGAAATTGTTGATAAATTTTTCATCGATCTGCACTCTGAGTTGTTGAGTGGTCAACGGGCGGATTCCGGCGGGCCGGAGTTCAGGCCCGGCGGTAAAAATATATCGGGGACAATACTCTTCCCCACCCCACTACGTTTTTCGAATTCGGCATAAGTTACAGAAATTATCTTCAATTCATGTAACGTAGTGTTATTTAATTTATTTGAAGTAATTTTTGTTATTATGTATCAGAATTGAAGAAAGGTTTTAACAAGAAGACAAAAATTGAATGAAATGTTTTTTTCATCGATTTTCCTTTGTGTATAATGTCTCTAACTTATAGTATGAATTCTACTCCTAATTAAGGAATTTTCCTAATTACGCGATTTGATATGATCTACATAATTACACAATATTCTCTTTAATATGATCTACATAATTACATAACATTCTCTGATTTGATTCCTATGCTATACATGACATGATTTGATTTCCATCACTCCCCTTCAAGTTGATCAGAGAGATCACCAATGTTCAACTTGCGCAGCGTCACTTCGAATGTTCTTCCATTTACAGCTTTCGTGAGGATGTCTTCGAGCATGGCACAAACGGAACTTCCACAACCCCTAAATCAAGTTTCTCTTTGATAAAATGTCTGTCGATCTCAACATGTTTCGTTCTGTCGTGTTGAACCGGATTCTCCGAAATACTAATTGTTCTTTATTATCACACTTCAGCTTAGCTGGGAACCGACTTGGAAACCACACTTCTTTTAACTTCTTTTCCAGCCAAAGAACTTCCATGATCACCTTGGAGATCCCTCTGAACTCTGTTTCCACGCTTGATAGCGCAACTACCTTCTGTTTCTTACTTCACCATGTGACAATATTGCCTCCAACAAGTGAAAAATATCCTGATGTTGACCATTTATCCATCAAGTTTCATGTCCAATCGGTATCTGTGTGTACTTTTATTTCCAGATGTCCATGTTTCTTGAACCAGATTCCTCATTCAGGAGTACCTTTCAGATACCTGAGAATCCTCATTACCGTTGTCATATGTTCTTCCTGTGGATGATGTATAAACTGACTGGCTACTCTAACCGCATATGCAATATCTGACCGTGTATGTGATAGGTAGATTAATTTGCCCACAAGTTTCTGATACTGTTCCCGATCCACCATATGAGCTTCTCTGCTAATCTGCAGTTTCAAGTTTGTTGCTGTTAGTGTTTCACATGGTTTGTAATCTATCATTCCCAATTCAGTCAGAAAATCCAGAGTATGCTTCCTTTGGTATATGAACAACCCTAACTCACTTCGAGATACTTCTGTTCTTAGAAAATGCTTCAGCTCTCCCAAATCTTTTATTTCGAACTCCGTGAACAGTCTCATTCTCAGACATGCCATTTCTTCCTCATCATCTCCTATAATGACCATGTCATCCATATAAATTATAAGACATGTAATCAACGCACCTTTCCTGTTCAGAAATAGCGCGTGGTATGCGTTGCTTTGCTTGTAGCCAATCTATTTCATCACACGTGTAAATCTTTCAAATCATGTCCTCGGAGATTGCTTCGACCCATAGAGAGCTCGTTTGAGTCTACACACTTCGTTCTTTCTGAAGTCGTCAGAGAAACCCGAAGGAGCTTCCATGTATACTTCTTCTTTCAGTTCTCCATGTAGGAAGACATTCTTTACATCAAACTGGTATAAAAGCCACTCTTTGTTTACCGCAATAGAGAACAGGACCCTGATAGTGTCAATTTTTGCGACCGGAGAAAATGTTTCTTCATAATCAATCCCATACGTTTGTGTATATCCTTTTGCGACTAGTCTAGCTTTATACCTTTCAACCATTCCATCTGATTTGTGTTTTATAGTGAATATCCATCGGCATCTAACTGGTCTTTTTCCTGGAGGAAGTATGCACTTTTGCCATGTACAATTCTTTTGTATGGCCTCCATTTCAAGTTCCATCGCTTCTCTCCACTTTCCCTGTTTAACTGCTTCTTCGGCCATTCGTGGGAGGTGCTCGGTGCACAAGGTTGTGAGTAAAGCCCCTCCTGTATCAGTTAACTTTACTGGGTACCGGGAGGTCCGAGGAGTATAGTCGGGTGAGTACCTACGAGGAGGAACACTTGGTTTCTTCTAGGAGGAAGAGGGGTCTGTACCTGTTGTTCATTACTAGGCTAGGGATTCTCAGAGGATTCATGATTTGTTGTTTCAAAGGACTCAAGATTAGACAATTCAGGATTTAATAAATCAGTAGAAATGAAGTGAGATGGCGTCTCATTTTCCTAATGTAGAATATTCTCGGAGGGAGGTTCATTGGTCGGTGGCACTTCAGTGAGAGAACCGTCTACACTGGACTGGGCCTGATCGGTGGCGCCACCTGTTTGCCCTTGTTGGCCAGCTTCGACCCATCTGTGATCATGTAACCAGTCGAAAGGCTCACTCTTACTTTGAGTCTCCTCCTGAAACTGAGTACGGTGGTCAAAGTAATATTCGGATTCAAAGAAGATACAATCAAGGGTAACATGAATTCATTTGGTTCGGGGATTGTAACACCGGTAGCCTTTTTGATGGGTAACATAGCTAATGAAGACATATTTTTCGGCACATGGTCAAGTTTGTTGCGCTCATGTTTAGAAATATGGATGTATACGGTGCATCCGAAGACTTTGGGTGAGAGGGTCATAAGCGATGGAATGCCGACCTGAGTCGCAAGTACTTGTAAGGGTGTTTGTTTCTCAAGTATACGTGTGGGTGGTCTATTTAGAAGGTATGTAACAGTAGTGAGGGCTTCTGGCCAAATTTTTTTTTGGTATATTGGCTTCAATCATCATTGCCCTAGTCATTTCAAGTAATAGACGAGTTTTTCGTTCAACTACCCTATTTTGTTGACGTGTGTTTGGACATGACGTTTAGTGAATAATTCCATGAGTTTTGAGAAAATTTTGGAGCTGGTGAGACATATACTTGCCTCCGTTATCAGATCGGAGATTTTGAATTTTTTTTTCCTGGAACTGGGTCTCCATCATGCGGTAAAAGTCAATGAACTTGGTTGGAACATCGGATTTATTTTTAATGAGATATACCCATGTGTTAACCATAAACAATGATGTAATAACTTTGGAACTTCTCAGGAGAGGGGCGGGGTGTGGGGTGGGATTGAAGTAGGTCTGTAAACGAGCCGAACGAGCCGAGCATTGCGTTGTTCAAGCTCTGTTCATTTAACTTAGCGAACGAGCCGAGCTTGCTCGTTTATTTAAACGAACATATTTACTTGTTCAAGCTTGGTTCGTTTAACTCACGAACAACATTAACGAGCCGAACACCTTAAACAAACGGTGCCACTTACCGAGCTCGAACAGGAAAAGGTGTTCAAGCTCTGTTCATTAACTTTTTATCCTAGCCGAGCTCGAGCTCGAACAAACGAGCCGATCAACCGAACAGCTTGATTCATTTACAGCCCTATATTGAAGGGTATAATTGTGGGTAGTCTATAAAATATATGGAAAAAACTCGGCCCATACATACATTAGGCGACGAAATTGTTTCCAGCTTAATTAGCGAACAAAAAGACATCACATTCTTACGCTCACTTCAACAAGTCCAGTAATCCAACAATTTCGGCCCCATAATGTAGCATGGAGCAAATTTTCCCCCAAATCCCAAGTATATAGCCCGTCAAACTCAAACCCATTCGGCTTAAACATCATTTCGCTTTTGCTGGACGTATCTAGATGGGCCAGAAATGGGCTAATCTAGTTGGGCCATCCTCGGGCTATAAATCCATGCCATCATGGATTATTTGATTATTAAAACATGCTTGATTATATATGACTTATATTAATTGAATGATTTAGTGATGTAAAATAATAACATAATGTCACGGAAACATCCAAAAGGATACGCAAAACTCATATACAAAGGCCATGCAAGTATCGTAATTTCTTTCTCTTTCATTTTGAACTGCAATTAAAGAGCTAACCTCTATTTAACTTCCACAGTCAAATAGTATATGGTAAATACATGTAGGATGATGGTTAAATTAATGAACAACTGACTGCGGCCATTGTATAGGTATCGAATACTTTTTTCCCACCACTTAATGGTAAGTATGTCGTTATAGTAGCAGGTATGGATAACTGCTTAATCGAGTGTAACTTGGTAATTACATTTGAAAGACAATGCTACCTTTTCTTTTTCTTCTTCCTTCTTATACGTAAGATTTAGGAGGACGGGTCTTGGAGTAACTGACAAGGTTGCTGTTTTGTAACCTTAAGATCACAGATACGAGTCGCGGAAACAGCCTCTTGCACAAAACAAATGTAAGATAAGGTTGCGTACACCAGATCGCGAAGCGATCCGGTCTCTTTTCGGACTCTGCGTAAACGTAGAAACCTAATGCACTGGAAACGTCCTTATTGTTATAGGTAAGGCTTCAACCCTACTGCACATGCATGTACGTACGGTATGAATATAAGGCTGCCTTAGTTTTTCTCTTAGATATTTAATTTATATAGCTTTAAGGACGCATGTTACTTTTGTGTTTGCAAAGCAAAGTACTTCTAGAAAAGAAGCAGCTCGGTTTACGAATATTTGCTTGATAAAATCACATCGATCCATAAGAAACGAAATGTCCAAAAAGTGAAAATTTTGCCGTTGTATCTTAAGCAGGAATGGTGCGATATTGAATTTTTGGGCCAAAATTATTTCGCCCTTCCTCCAAAAACAAAAAGACTAACACATTTTATCCATAAAATAAAACAACAACAACAATCATACCTAGTATATCCCAACGACAGCACAAGCTATCGTTAGGGTTTGAGGAAGGTGAGAGTCAGACAAACAATACCCCATCCCAAGGGATAGAGAGTTTACTTCCAGTGAGACCCCCGGCTCTATATGTACCTGCACATGTGTTATAATAATAGGAATATGTACTAGTGAAGCTCTTTTATTAAACATATACAAAAGTATTCCGATATTAAAATAGTCATAATAGTGAACATGCACAAATAATTGATAGAAAAAGACCGAAACAAAATATGCAAAGTCAAACTAAAGTGTAAATACTATCTAATCCTCTAAGTATGCTCTAAGGTGCCCTATATCCTGTCCACCCCTCATTAACCTTAATCCTCTGCCTCCATGAACTCTTATCCTGGACCATGTCCTCAGAGAGATGCAACTCTAGTAAGTCATACTTAATCTGCTCATCCCACGTCAGTTTGAGCCTGCCTTTACTCATCTTCCTTTCTACAGTGAGGCTTTCAATTGCTCTGACAGACGCCGTTGTCTGTCTCCTCTTGACATGCCCAAACTATCTCAGTCTTTCCTCTCTTATCTTATCTGTTACACTAATCACCGCTAACCTTTCTCTATATACATCATTTCTTATCTTGCCTACCCTTGTATGCCCACACAT
The DNA here is from genome assembly GCA_036186865.1 of Eustoma russellianum. Taxonomy (NCBI): domain Eukaryota; kingdom Viridiplantae; phylum Streptophyta; class Magnoliopsida; order Gentianales; family Gentianaceae; genus Eustoma; species Eustoma russellianum. The sequence continues at coordinate 32,041,638 of AP025057.1, forward strand.
CCACCTCAGCATCTTCATCTCTGCCACTTCCATCTTCTGTGATTGTGTCTTCTTGATGGCCCAGCAGTCTGTTCCATATAACATTGCTGGCTGCACAGCCACTCTATAAAAATTTTTCTTTTAATTTAATTAGAAAATTCTTGTCACACAGCACCCCTGAGGTCGTCCTTCACTTACACCAATCTGCCTGAACTCGGTGTGCTACGTCACTCTCTATGTCCCTATCTTTCTGTACAAATGATCCTAGGGACTTGAGTATCTTACTTAATGATACTTTGACCAATACCACATCTTGGTACTTAACACTCTTCTCTCTATACATCGTCGTTCAGTCTTGCGGTGACTGTAGAAAAAAACATTTGCCTTTTCGGTTTTTACGAAGTTGTAAAATGCAGTTGTAAGTGATGAAATATTCGATTTTGATTTTCACTTAATAATACTTAGACCAACATTTTATCTCGGTGTCTAAACTTCTCCATATGCAACGTCATTGATGTTACTCTTATCGAATTATAGTGACTCAAACAATACATTTGTCATTTCATTTTCCACAAATTGTCTTTTTTTTTTAAAAAAAATTGAATGTGGTGGGACCACTGACAATGTTTTTTACATGTGGCGGGACGTGATTGGAGGCCTCATATTTTGCCTCCTTTCCAACCTCCTCAGATCTCACCCCTTTAGACCGGGTGAGATCAGAGGAGGTTGGAAAGGAGGCAAAATATGAGGCCTCCAATCACGTCCCACCACGTGTAAAAAAATTGTCTTTTTTTTTTAAAAAAAATTGAATGTGGTGGGACCACTGACAATGTTTTTTACATGTGGCGGGACGTGATTGGAGGCCTCATATTTTGCCTCCTTTCCAACCTCCTCAGATCTCACCCCTTTAGACCGGGTGAGATCAGAGGAGGTTGGAAAGGAGGCAAAATATGAGGCCTCCAATCACGTCCCACCACGTGTAAAAAAATTGTCTTTTTTTTTTAAAAAAAATTGAATGTGGTGGGACCACTGACAATGTTTTTTACATGTGGCGGGACGTGATTGGAGGCCTCATATTTTGCCTCCTTTCCAACCTCCTCAGATCTCACCCCTTTAGACCGGGTGAGATCAGAGGAGGTTGGAAAGGAGGCAAAATATGAGGCCTCCAATCACGTCCCACCACGTGTAAAAAAATTGTCTTTTTTTTTTAAAAAAAATTGAATGTGGTGGGACCACTGACAATGTTTTTTACATGTGGCGGGACGTGATTGGAGGCCTCATATTTTGCCTCCTTTCCAACCTCCTCAGATCTCACCCCCTTTTAGACATAATCACCACATTTAGTAGGATGCATGTATCAATACCGAATCTGTTTCAACTCACTAAGGACGTTTTTCCACTCGATAAATATATCTCCAACAATGTATATATATTATACAACATTTTTTTTTACTTTTTTCAACTTTTCTCATCTATATTCCTAGAGGCTTTCTCTCAAACCTATCTCATTCTATTACTAGTGAAATTATGTTCTCATCTCATTCCATTATCAACGAAATAGCAGACCATAATACTATGGAGGACTTTTCATACCATAAGTGCATCCTTCATGCATAACAATTGATTCCTCCTCGAACGGCTATAATATACAAAAAATCTAAATAGTTCTCCAAAGAAGACGCCAACTTTTGGAAAATAATCCAAGAGAACATGAAGCATTTCTTGTGTAATAGTTTTCAACATTTTTTTTCCCTTTATATCAATACCACAACGTTAGACTAAAGTGTTTTTCGACCAAGAAAGAATTTCATTAGTACAAAATTCTTGACAGAAGCATTTTTGAAACATTTTCTACTAACAGTTCCCCTCGTAAATATTTTACCAATGCCAATCTATTTCGATATATGCTCCCATTATCAAGCTTCACATGTAGATTTTACATCATGTATGTACTAAAGAGGCAAAACACATAGCACGTCTCTGAAGTCTACGGGAGATCCCTCACCGCAAAGGGGATGCGGTGACGCGTGACCGCACGACACGTGGCACCAAGAGGGGTGGTGAGGCTAGATGAGGGTCACCCGCATCTAGCCTCATCAGCTTCTCTTGCTACCACGTGTCGCGTGGTCACAAAGGGGTGAGGAAAGTGGGGTTAGTAGATCTCAACCCGAAGTCTACACTCCCATTGAAGTTGGAGAAGATCCCCCACCAGCATTTTCCCAGATTCTTTTTTGTGATGGAGACAACTGCACTTCTTACCACTAGAAAAGTTGTAGGATCTAATCAGTTATGAAGGGATCTTTTCGGCACCTTTTCCTTTTTCTCTTTCTTTGGATTTTGGAAGAGGCTATATGAAAATAGGCAGAATTCTCCCTGAGGAAAATAGATATGCTTACATGAGAATATCATACCATCACTTAATGTTTTAAGATTTTAAATATGACATGTGGCTCACTTTATGTGAGTTTGTAATCAAATTTCAACATGCTATCAGTTTCTTAAGACTTTGGTTTTTGGACTCGAGATTTGTCATATAAGATAAATTCTAGATACGTTTGTGTCCAGACATATTGCCACATGAAAATGAGTAAATTGTGGAGTAAAGGTTAAAAAGAGAGTAGATAGTAGTGTTAGTTATAAAATAATGCGTTAAAATACAGTTGATTGTAGTTGTAATTATAAAATAATACATTAAATGACAGCTTTGCACTAATTTAAAATTTCAATATTGTATGAAAATGGGCGAAAGAAGCATATTGCAAAAGACTGCATATGATAAACTTGAATCATCTTTAGGGATGGACTTTTCAGAATCCTACATTGGCTAATTTGAGAAAAAAATGCATGGCTTATATGAGGATGACGTACCACCACCTATTGTGTTAAGGTTTTGAGTGGATATGAGCCTCACCTCATGTAAGCCCAAGTTTCAACAGTTTCTCATGTAAGCCCAAGTTTCAACATGGTATCAGAGCATGTTTAAAATGTGGACTCACCCCTTGCCTGACCCATGGTTGGCCACTTAATGTTTCCCCTCACCTAAGTCCAGATGTTCATGCCTGGCTTGTGGTTTGTGATTGAGGGCGTGTTTCCCTCACCTAAGTTCAGATGTTCATGCCTGGCTTGTGGTTTGTGATTGGGGGCGGGTTGTAAGTCGCGTGTGTATGTCAAGCCACGTTGTCACGTGAGGACGGGTGTTGAGAATCCCACATTAGCTAATTTGAGAAAAAATGCATGACTTATATGAGGATGAAGTACCACCACCATTGCCTTAAGGTTTTGAGTGGATATAGGCCTCACCTCATGTAAGCTCAAGTTTCAACATTTCAAGTTTGGCGCCTCTAACAATAGAATAATTAGTGATGGATCACAAACATTATGGGTCTGGATTCTATCATCGCAAGAAGCGGTGACGCATGACTCGACGATACGTGGCAACAGATGATAGAGATAACATGAGAGAGTAAATCGGGATGAAGAGTGTAACTTTCACCAACCGGTGAAATATTATGGTTCGGAAACACTTCTTGTTCTTGATTCCTAAACTTTCCGGTTCGGCGGCTATTTCTCCATTTAGTTAATTGAATAATTTAAGTAATTTTTGGATCGTTAAGTAATACAAAATTGTGTGATGTAACATTCCAAAAAAAAAAAAAACCGAACTATTCAGCTAAATGGAAAAAAAAATCTTGACATAGTAATGTACATGATGTAAAAACTCAGTTTTTTCTTAAATTCAGCACTGTTGAACTTCAGCTTGGGAGAAAAGTGAAAAAAATTTGAGATGTGGAATAATGCATAAATAACATTTATGGCTTGACCATTTTACCAATCGCTTCCAACTAGGGTGTTAAGCGAACCGAACAGTTCGCAAACTGTTTGAGTTCGATTCGTATTTGATTCGAGTTCGTTCGTTAATTTTACTTAAACGAACCGAATTCGAACATCTAACTAGGTTCGTTTATTAAAACGAGCCGAACTGTTTCGTGAACTGTTCGGCTTGTTTAAACAATTATAGTGTTATCGACCTGAAGTCGAACGAAATTTGAAGTTCGTTACAATAAAAGAACAGAGCCAAACAGTTCGTTTAAGTAAACAAATCCGAATTCGAAAACTTGATATTCGGCTCGGCTTCGGTTCGTTAATACCCCTACTTCTAACATTGTTTTCCCCTCTTCTCTGCACTCAGAACATGGTAAGCCATGAAGTCTGTCCCTAAAAGTCGGGAAAAACATAATGCATGATGACTTAAAGTATTGGGGCAGTCCATCTCCCAAAACTTTCGAGGCTTTGGAGGTCAGTGAAACATTTGATCCCCACCCTCCGATTTGCGTTTCAACAAAAATCTAAGGGTGGGAAAAAAGGTTGTTGAATATGTAACAAAATGCATGATTATTTAGTCTTTATCAAAAGAGAAAAGACAAACCAGATCTCATGTTTCACATGATTCAACTCATTTTCCCATGAAATCCCCTGCCATTCTTGCATAAGGCAATACGATTAGCAAACCAATTTGAAGAAAGATCGATCTCAATCAAGAACACATGAAGCTAATCATTTATATAATGGAGACTTTACCACATTCCCCACTGATTTCCTACGCCCATTATCATTGTAGTAGAAGAATCTTAATCACTAGTAGAATTTTGATTTCATGACAACAACACCATTATCACATTGTCTTAGAGGCTCCTGGATATGGCGGATTATGGAGGATCGGATGTACACAACTATACCCATGACACAGAGTTGTTTTCTGATGACCCATAATGAAAATTACGTCAAAATGTATTACTAAGAAATATCAGCCAATTTAGTGAGACATTTTATTTTATTCCATTATGTTCCAAAGTGAAAGAGTGTGTCTTTGGCTCTATTGGAAATAGAAAATAGAATTTGATTTCATGGGATAGACATTAAAAGATATATTATACTTGAAGAGTTGAGGCTTAATGATGAATCATCTCATATTCTTGCCCACGATTAAGAGTCATACTTAGAGAGTGAACTTTCAAAGAGTTCCAACATAAATTAAATACGTGATAAGGAATATAAGTCAAATTTTAGCATCTCCTTTTGTAACGCACAAGAAAAGAAATGTTCTATTAGTTTTCTGTATACAGTCACACATATACTCCGCCATAGGCGGGGAGCCTCTAAGGCAATGTGGTAATGTTGTTGTTATTGTTGTATTTCTACATTTAGATCAATCTAAATTTCTTTATTTTTATTTTTTCAGATAGCTAAAATCAATCAAAGTTAACAACATATATTATAGAATTTCCTTCAGGGCGTTAAACAAACCGATTTGTTTGCAAACAGTTTGCTTTCTGTTCATATTGAGTTCAAGTTTGTTCGTTAATTTTAATTACACAAGTCAAGTTTGAATACTTAATTAGATTAGTTTACTAAAATAAGCGGAACTATTCATGAACTGTTCGGTTCATTTAAAGAGATAATGTTTTTGAGCGAAACTCAAACAAATTTTTAAGCTCACTAAACTAAACGAGCCAAACTAAATTATTCGTTTATCTAAAATTCGCATTCACTATTCAATTTAGTTCGGCTCGTTTCTAGCCCTACAAGCTGCTACCTTCTGGTGCACTAAGTTCCTTTCGTGCTAGATGCTAAAAGTTTCACCCTAAGGGTTGCTACCCTTGATTAATGTTACTTTGCAGCCTCATGTCTACTAGACCACGAAAGAGCTACTGAACACGAATTATATCCTGATTGGAGTAAGTATCATAACATGCTCTAAAATTAAAGGTGTTAAGCGAACCGAACAGTTCACGAACTGTTCAAGTTTGATTTGTATTCGGTTTGAGTTTGTTCGTTAATTTTACCTAAACGAGCCAAATTCAAACACATATTTGAGTTTGTTTAGTTAAACGAGCTGAACTGTTTGCGAATAGTTTGGCTCGTTTAAACATTTATAGTGTTAACGAGCCGAACTCGAGCCAATTTTAAAGTTCGTTTAGCTAAACAAACTGAGCCAAATAGTTCGTTTAACTTAACAAATCTGAATTTGAAAACTTATTATTCAGCTCAGTTCGTTTCGTTAACACCCAGATAGAAATCCAGCATTTTACCTCGGACGTAGGTGGAGTATGGATTCTAAAAGGGACCAAGCATAGACTCAGGCGCCGTTTGAACCATTTATATTTCAAAAAATTTCCATATAACAAGTCCCAGCTTTTACACAGCTTTTTTCTTTCATAATTTTTTTTACTTTACTAAAAAAATAACTTTTGTATTAAATGGTGATATTATTTGGCAAAACCAAATAGCTCATATTAAAAATCTCATTTCAATGATTAAAATAAGTAACATATTTAATACTTTATGTTATTTGTATTGATTATTTTGCCCATGTTTTGCAGACTGTAATGAGTGTTTGTGTTATTCTAACAAAATACATGAAAGTTATCGCAGGCGATATACTTAACATTTATTTACTTCTTGATATTTTCCTCAATTTAACGGTTCTACGTACGCTTTACTCCCCAATCACCACATAATTTTTTTGCTACATCCTACAACATTTAGAAATCAAGTGACATAATATATATATATATATATATATATATATATATATATATATATATATATATATATATATATATATATATATACCTCATAAATAATGCGTGAAATTTTAGAAAAATTTTGAACATACACGATGAACAATTTTTCAAATTTCGTTTTGTACAGGTATAGGAAAGCCACACTATCCCTGTTTGTAAAAGTATTAACGACGTTGACGTTGGAGTATAAATGTTTTGATAAATTTAAAAGATTGAGATGTTTGCAAAAGAATAGAAAAGATTAATTTAGACTTTGACAATGACTTAAAAATAGGGGATAGATCTTTAATCATAGATCAACGTATACATCGATATCTACGTAGATGAAACTATATATATACATATATATCGATATCTAAACAAGAGACATCGATAGATCTATGTATAGGTTTTCTCCAAAACTAAAAACACACTGTCCAACATAGATCTCTGTATTAATCGTTCTATGTTCACGTGAAAACTGAACATCGATATCTAAACAGACACTTGGATCGATCTACGTGCATATAATCTTTATTACCAATGGTTCTAATGCTGTGTTGTACACATATCTAAGCTTTCGTACGATGACTATGATTCAACAAATTAAAAAGTAGAGTGTGTGAAGGCATGTTGGACTTCTTCAAAAACAATAGATAAAATATGAAACATTGAACAAGGCTGCAAAACGAAAATGATTCCCTATATCTATAGAAGAAGCACAGAAGAAACAATTACACACTTTCAACTTTTTCAAACACCATCATCCCTTCATCTAAAAAGCTCTCCGGCGCAAAAGTCTGTAAATCATATTAAGCTCTTAATGCTTGTTTTTAATTGTTGTATTGTGAGAGCATTAATTGAAGTCTAACACAAAAAGAACTAAACATATTTGATCTTTTGATAATTGTTTAGACTTGTCTTGAAAGTGTAACTCCACTTCCAAAACTTATCTGGTGAAAGTTCTTAGGAAGAACTTTGTTGAAGTTGTGAAGGGACAAGTGGAAAAGCTTTAAGGTTCTTATTTGCAATTGTAGGAGTTGTGGTTGCACAAAATGTTGTTGCAATAATTGTTGTATAAGTTGTTGTCAAAGTGGCGTTGCATTAGTTGTTGTTGTAATTGCTGAATGTAATAAGAAAGTTGTTAAAAATTTACTTTGGGAACAAAGTGGTAGTAGAATAGAATCAAGAAAATTTGAACTATTATAAATTTTGTATCCCCATTCAGTATCTCTCATATTGCTTTCTTATTTCTTATTTTAGTGAGTATTTGGAGTTGAAACGAATACTAAATCAAGAAAGCCAAAAAAATTGTCCAACACTATATTCACCTTCTAAAATGTTCTTTATGGACATAACACCTCACCCTACATAGACTGCAACTTTCCCTTTTTTCCCTTAGAATCAAGTCTTGACTAGACAAATTTAAAATGAATCATAAGGTAAATCAATCTCGAAAGAAATCAATCAAGGAACCTTTGGGGGAATACCTATCCTGTGTAAGGTCCGAAATACACTCTAGAGGGGGGGTGAATAGAGTGTTTGGCTCTTTTGCGGAATTTTCTTGTTTTTCTCAACTCAAAAATGATATTCAAAATCAGAGCAAGAATTGGAGATGAGAGACAATGAAAGAGTACACCGGATATAGAGTGGTTCGAATCGTAAATGATTCTACTCCACTACCACTTTGTTTCCAAAGTGGATTTTCAACAACTACTCTTCTTATTATGATCAATAAGAACAACCACAGCAACACTTACACTAACACTTTAGTGTAAGCAACAACAACAGCAACTTCTTGCACAACACACTTGTGCAACTACAACAACTACAGCTCTTAGCAAGAACTACTTCTTGCTTCCTCACAACTTCAACAAAAGTTCTCTCAAGAACTTCTCACAATGGGTTGAAGATATATAGTAAGGTTCACACTTTCTCACAAGTCTAAGCACAAGCTAGAGATCAACTATTTATGGTTCCTCTTGTGCTTGACTCTCTTTCTCTCAATATACAAATAATGAAGATCAAAGAAAGCTACACAAGCTTTAAACAAATTTACAAGTATGAGAGAAATGTACAACAATGTAAAATGAAGCTAGATGATGTTGAAAGTATGTAATTGCTTCATCCAAGCCTTCTACATTTATAGAAGAAGTTCACCACGTTTTTGAGGCCTTCCACCAAGTCTTCATCTTCAAAAATGTCAAAATAGTGCCCAAATAGTCTTTAGCCAACCTATGAAGTGATTTGATCTTGGATAGCCACCCTAGAGAATCTTAGACATGGTTAAAATAGTCAAGGAAGCATGTAGTATGTTGGGTTAAAGTCCACAAGAAATTTGAGCAAGATTGGAGAGAGAAAACATCATAAATCTCCCTTGGATTTTGTTCCAACGTTTGAAAAATTTGAATTCTGGAGACGTCGATCGATCTACGTGCCAGAGCTGAGAGATCGACGTCTCTCAGTCAGACGTCGATCGATCGACGTGTGCCTGCTGAGAGATCGACGTCTCTCAGTCAGACGTCGATCGATCGACGTGTGCCTGCTGAGAGATCGACGTCTCTCAGTCAGACGTCGATCGATCGACGTATGTCTGCTGAGAGATCGACGTCTCTCAGTCAGACGTCGATCGATCGACGTATGTCTGGCTGAGAGATCGACGTCTCTCAGTCAGACGTCGATCGATCGACATACCTTATACTGAGAGATCTACGTCTCTCAGTTATACGTCGATCGATCCATGTCTCTTTACGTGGATCTAAGATCTCAAACGTTTTCCAATTTTTTCATGGATCTTGTTATGTGGTACCTGAGGGGATGACGTGTTTTTCAACCGGTCTATGAGAACTTTACGTTTCGCACATGTTTAATTTATTTTGAACTTAAGGTGTGAAAACATCTTTTTATATCATCAAAACATTTTATAATCTTACAATCTCCCCCTTTTTGATGATTTCAAAACCAAGATTCTAAAAGTTTTTGCTCCGTTTCAATTGTCTGAGTGTTTCAAAATTTGAAAAGCATCAATCTCCCCCTAAGTATATGCACTCTTTACTTTCAAAAAAAATCAATTTTGAACCCAATCAAAATACTCTTCCTTACATTTGCTCCCCCTCAACCAATCAACAATTTTCAATGGTTTGCATTTTTCAAACTTTTTGCCAAAAGCAATTTACCATTGTAACACATAAGCCACTTAAGCAACATGCCATTTTTCATCAAGCCAAAAAAAATAATCAAATATACCAAGAACCCAACAATGCCATCAAATCAAGACAACCATAATGCCAACAATGTAAATAAGCCATAATACCAATGAGTCGAAATGAGTCAAAACAATACTTAAACAATACTTAAGTCATTCTCCCCCTTTTTGAAAGCATCAAACAATAGTAAAGTTAAAGCACACCAAGTTTCAACACAGAACTACGCTAGAATAGAAAAAAAAAATCATCTAGTCTTCATCAGACGAAAACGTAACTCCAGGAATACACGCTTTCATTTTGGCCTTGAACTTGGCAAATCGTGATTCATGCACCGTCACTTTGCCCTTTAGCTCACCAACCTCCTGTTGAAGACTGAGGACTTGAGCTTGGAGTTCCGGGACATTTGAGCTTAAGTGACTTGTTTGAGCTTGTGTCTCCGATTCCGGAATGGGTGCCTCATCCGGAATGTCTTCTTCTTCTCGTTCTTCCTCTTGCTCTTTCCTCATTGCCTCTTTTCTAGATTTCAGGATTTGTTGGATGTTGGCTTTGTCATAGTAGTCCTTGTGCGTTATATTGTCAACATCCATATCATCCACATAAATTCCCGACTTCACAAGCATTCTATAGATAAGATTACTGTAGGGAAGGGCCTTGTTTTGTTTGGTTGCGGCCTCCACTACGTTCGTCATAAAAAGGTTTCCAAAGTTAACCTTCTCTCGGTTAGCTATTCTATATGCTATGTAAAAGTCGAGGTTACTAGGCAATTTGGCAGATTTACCATTGACACAGAATGTAACAATGGCAAGAAGGGTACGGTAAACCAAAGGCATATCATTAGTGTTTTTACTAGGATGAAAACCTAAGAAGGTTTTTACCTCATCTTCGGAAACCTTCCACCTAGCCGTATCCCATTTCCAAGCATCAAACTCATAGTATCCTTCATTTGGCATACCAATCAAATTGCAGATTTTTGCAATTGTTAACCTCAAATGATGCCCATCAATAACCGAGTTTAGAGCAAAAGGAATACCATTCAAATACTCAATCCATAAGTTTGCATAAAAAAGCCTTGTATACGTAGTGGACATTTTTAGCATCTCTTGTTGATTCCAAATACTCCTCCACTCTTGAAAATCTAACCACTCAATGATGTCTCTTAGTTCATCATTGCTTAGAATATCGTTTATTCTAAGCAATTTGAGTGGGATAGTGGCTCTCTGATCATCTTCCCACTTATTAAACAAATTTTGAGAATGTCTAGAGATATAACTTACGTGTCCAGGGATTAGGGGTTCCTCCAAAGCATCCTTTGCATCTTTGGTTTTGACCCAAGGGAAGTTTGAGAGGGTCAACTCACTCCTAAGCTCTTCAAGTACTTGAGCCCCACTTTCATCCATAGGTTGCTTTCTTCTAGGTTGAGAGGATTGACCACGAGAAGAGCTTGAACCTTCACCCCTAGAGGATCTTGGTCTCTTGGTTGTATTCTTGCTTCTTGAAGACATTTGAGGAGAATTTTTAGGGCTAGAACAGTTTTTGGATTTGAAATTTTGGGGATTTTAGGTTGAAATGGAAGATTTCAAGGGAGGAACTCAAGATTTAAGAGTAGAAATGAGTTAGATCTTGATTTGGAGATGAATTTGAAGAGAGAAACGTTTTTGGAAGAGAAAAACGGCTGCTCTCTTAGGGTTTTGCTGCTGGAACAGGGAAGAAATGAGGGAGGGTTGCGTTTCTGCAGAAATTTATAGCTGCAGAATTCGATGACGTCGATCGATCGACGTCAGAGTTCGACGTACGTCGATCGATCGACGTCAGAGTTCGACGTACGTCGATCTCTCGTTTTAGACACGTCGATCGTTCGACGTCCCCCCTATTTTGGGTTTTCCATTTTTCATCCCCTTAACTGATGTTTATCATTCCTAATCTTGTTCTAATTGATTCGAATGTCTCGGTGGGAAGAGATTTGGTAAAGATATCTGCCAATTGGTCATTTGTTGAAACAAACTCAATGCATACCAAACCTTTTTGGATGCAATCTCTTATGAAGTGATGCCTCACTTCAATGTGTTTTGTTCTACTATGATGAACCGGGTTTTGTGCTATACTTATGGCTGAGGTATTATCACATAAGATGGGAACTTTATCAAACTTAACATTGTAATCATTCAATGTGTTTGTCATCCAAAGTAGTTGTGCACAACATGAAGCGGCCGATATATATTCGGATTCTGCCGTTGAAAGTGACACACTATTTTGTTTCTTGGAAAACCAAGAGACTAAGCAATCTCCAAGAAATTGACATGTTCCGGACGTGCTTTTCCTATCAACAAGGTTTCCGGCATAGTCAGAGTCACTATACCCTCTTAAATCAAAACATCCATTTTTGGGATAAAACAATCCAAAGTTCAAAGTTCCTTTTAAATACCTAAAGATACGTTTAATGGCAACTAAATGCGATTCCTTAGGCATACTTTGAAATCTAGCACATAAGCACACAGCATGCAAAATATCCGGCCTACTAGCAGTCAAATAAAGTAAACTACCAATCATACCCCTATATTTTGTTACCTCAACCGGCTTTCCTTTTTCGTCTTTGTCAAGCTTTGTACTTGTGCTCATCGGAGTGCTCACACCTCTTCCATCTTCGAATTTGTACTTCTTGAGCAAATCCTTCGTATACTTTGTTTGAGATATGTACACTCCATCTTGAGTTTGCTTGATTTGTAGACCAAGAAAGTAGTTGAGTTCACCCATCATGCTCATTTCAAATTCTCCTTCCATCAATTTAGCAAAATGCTTACAAAGAGAATCATTAGTAGCACCAAATATGATATCATCCACATAAATTTGAACAAGCAATTGATGGTTTCCTTGTTCTTTAATAAAAAGAGTAGTGTCGACTTTTCCTCTTGAAAACTCGTTTTCAAGTAGGAAGTTACTTAATCTATCATACCAAGCCCTAGGAGCTTGTTTAAGTCCATAAAGGGCCTTTTTGAGTCTAAAAACATGATTTGGATAATCATGATTTTCAAACCCCGGAGGTTGAGCTACATAAACCTCTTCTTGAATTATTCCATTCAAGAATGCGGATTTCACATCCATTTGATATAGTTTGAAATCCTTATAGCATGCATATGCTAATAACATCCTAATAGCTTCTAACCTAGCCACGGGGGCAAAAGTTTCATCGTAGTCTATGCCTTCCTCTTGCCTATAGCCTTGGGCTACTAACCTAGCTTTGTTTCTAGTGATGTTTCCTTTATCATCCATTTTGTTTCTAAATACCCATTTAGTGCCAATTACGGGATGATCACTAGGTTTAGCAACTAATTCCCACACATCACTTCTTTCAAATTGATTTAATTCTTCTTGCATAGCTAATACCCAATCTTCATCATTTATTGCTTCTTTTATATTTTTAGGCTCAACTTGTGAAATGAAGGCATTTTCATTGAATTTTCTCCTTGTCATTACACCTTGGCTAGTTTCACCTAGTATCAACTCTTTAGGGTGATCTTTTCTATATTTATATGAGTCCGGCAAATTTGAGGTATCCCCTCCTACTTCTTCATCTTCAACCTTAGGTTCAAGTGGATCAATCCTAAGGTCGATGACAATATCACCTTTTGGATTCTCAAATTTTTCTATATGACTTACTTCAATTATTTCATCATCATCATCATCATTATTGACGTTTGACTTATCATCAATAAATTCACTAAACTTGACATGGATTGATTCTTCAACTTTCATACTTCTCTTATTATATACTCTAAATGCTTTGCTATTTTGAGCATAACCCATAAAGATTCCTTCATCCGCTTTGAAGTCGAGTTTATCCAAGTTGTCTTTGGTGTTAAGTATAAAACACTTACAACCAAAAACCTTGAAATAACCGATATTTGGTACTCTACCTTTCCAAAGCTCATAAGGAGTCTTTTTGAGAAATGGTCTCAAATAAACTCTATTGATCACATGACAAGCGGTATTTACCGCTTCGGCCCAAAAATATTTGGGTAGCACAAATTCATTTAGCATGGCTCTACTCATTTCTTGAAGTGTTCTATTTTTCCTTTCCGCAACACCATTTTGTTGAGGAGTTCTTGGAGCTGAAAAATTGTGTCCATACCCTTTGGATACACAAAATTCTTGGAATTCTCCATCAAACTCACCACCTCTATCACTTCTAATTTCCTTAATTGTGTCTTCTTTTTGATTTTCTAATCTCTTACAAAGCTTGATAAATTCTTGACATGCATCATTCTTTTTAGCTAAGAACATTACCCAAGTGTACCTAGAGTAGTCATCTACCACCACAAAGGTGTAATGTTTTCCACTTAGGCTTGCTGTACCAATATCCCCGTACAAATCCATATGAAGCAATTGTAGAGGTTTGGTGGTGGAGATTTCACTTTTGGGCTTGAAACTTGTTTTAACAAGCTTTGCTTTTTGACAAGTGTCACATAAGCCATGGTTTTCGAAATTTAGTTTTGGAAGACCTTGGACTTTTTCATTTTTGCAAATCTCTTTGAAATTCTTGAAACTAATGTGTCCAAGTCGTCTATGCCATAGTTGAGTCAAATCATTTTTGGCAACTAGGCAAGAAACATTTTGTGATATCAAATCATGTGTGCTAAATTTGTAAACATCATTTTTACGAATAGCTTCGAAAACAATCTTATCGTTCTTTTTCACAACACATTTTCTTTTCACAAACTCAATTTGAAAATTAGCATCACATAGTTGGCTAACACTTATCAAATTATACTTAAGCCCTTCTACATATAGTACATTATTAATAGTAAAGGAAGAATTACCAATTTCTCCATGTCCAAGGATTTTGGCTCTCCCATTGCCAAAATGCACCGTTCCACCATCTTGGAGCTTGAGCTTGGTGAACAACGTCTTGTCTCCGGTCATGTGAGTTGAACATCCGCTGTCCATAAGCCATTTGGTTCCTTCTTCTTTGGCTACTCCATTTATCTTGAGAGCCTACAAAACCAAAAGATGTATGCATTGGTACCCTTTGATGGTTGGGTCCTTTAGGGTTAGTTTTTCGACCCTTAGGCTTCCAAACATATGTGCTTTCAAATCGAGCTTTACATGCTTTCTTTACATGTCCTAGTTTGTTGCAATAGAAACAAGTGGGTACATGCTTTGGTTTAGAAAGTGATGAGTTTTGTTGTATTTTTCTATTGTTTGCCTTTTTCTTTAAGGACTTAGGTTTAATAGAAGATGATGAGTTAAATCCTAAACCGGATTTATCATTTCCAATCCTTTGATTTCCAAGTAGTATGTCTAAATTGTTTTTACCATTTGTTAGTCTTTGTAAGTCTAACTTTAGTTTCTCACATTCTTTTCTAATTTCTTTATTTTCAAGAGCTACGTTTTTATGCATGGTAAGTATGATATCATGCTCTTGAAACATCAAAATATTTTTGTCATGCAAGCTCTTATTTTCTAAAATGCATTTCTTGAATTCTTTCTTTAAATGCTTATATTTCAAATTTAATTTCTCAAAGTCATCTTGCAAATCTCCTATTTCATCATGCAAATTTGAAGGGTTAGAATTTACCTCAAGGTCATCTTCAATCGCCATAAGACAAGTATGTTGAACCTTTGGATTGTCAACCATTGCTACAAGTCCAACATCTTGATCTTCACTCTCTTCTCCTTCCGATTCCGAAAGAAGATCATCCCACGTGGTTACCTCCGCATTGAGGGCTTTCTTCTTTTGAGAAAAAACCTTCTTCTCTTGCTTTTGCGGCTCTTTTACGTGGCAATCGGCAATGAAGTGACCGGGTCGACCACATCTATAGCAATTTTCACTTGCTTCCTTTTCTTTAGATGGTTTCTTGAAAAACTTTCTTGCTTGAGCTTTGTTTCTAGTTGCCATTCTTCTAAATTTTCTTACTAGAAGGGCAACTTCCTCATCCGATTCATCGGACTCTACCACCAATCCCTTGTGTGATGTTTGTGTAGGCTTGATGGGATTCATCCTATTTTGTTCATCGATAAGAATTTCATGAGTAAGAAGATTACCGGATAGCTCATCAAGAGTAAGAGTCTTGAGATTCTTTGATTCGGTGATGGCGGTGACTTTGGGTGTCCATTCTCTTGGCAAAGAGTTGAGGAGTTTTGAGACAAGGTCTTCGTTTGAGATTTTCTTGTCAACCATGGAAAGTTGATTCACTATTCGTGTGAATCGATCGATTGTCTCCTCAATCTTCTCACCACTCTTCATTCCGAACATCTCATACTCCTTCATGAGCATGAGTCTTTTGGCCATTCTTACTTGCTCAGTTCCTATCAAGCCTTTTCCATGCCTCGTGGGCTGTTTCAAGACCTTGGAGTCTAATGAGCTCGGTGGTGGTTAGAGCACTTGAGAGAATGTCAAAAGCTTTGCCATTGATGGCGAACTTTATCTTCTCTTCGTCGGTGTAGTCATCCTCATCTTTAAACATTGATTCTCCTTTTGAGTTGGTAATCATTGGAACTTCAATTCCTTTGACAACAGCTCTCCATATATCAAATCCACATCCTTTCAAATGATTGATCATTCGAAATTTCCACAAAGAATAGTTTTGGGCATCAAACATAGGAGCTTTAGTGTTTGATCCGGAAAATAGTGCAGTAGGCTTAGGAGATGAGGAGGTTGAGGTTGAGGTTGAGGTTGTCATTGCCATGATCTTTAACCTTGCTACTTGCAAAGATTGGCCAAGCAATCAAGGTTAGGCTCTGATACCAATTGTAAGGTCCGAAATACACTCTAGAGGGGGGGGGGGTGAATAGAGTGTTTGGCTCTTTTGCGAAATTTTCTTGTTTTTCTCAACTCAAAAATGATATTCAAAATCAGAGCAAGAATTGGAGATGAGAGACAATGAAAGAGTACACCGGATATAGAGTGGTTCGAATCGTAAATGATTCTACTCCACTACCACTTTGTTTCCAAAGTGGATTTTCAACAACTACTCTTCTTATTATGATCAATAAGAACAACCACAGCAACACTTACACTAACACTTTAGTGTAAGCAACAACAACAGCAACTTCTTGCACAACACACTTGTGCAACTACAACAACTACAGCTCTTAGCAAGAACTACTTCTTGCTTCCTCACAACTTCAACAAAAGTTCTCTCAAGAACTTCTCACAATGGGTTGAAGATATATAGTAAGGTTCACACTTTCTCACAAGTCTAAGCACAAGCTAGAGATCAACTATTTATGGTTCCTCTTGTGCTTGACTCTCTTTCTCTCAATATACAAATAATGAAGATCAAAGAAAGCTACACAAGCTTTAAACAAATTTACAAGTATGAGAGAAATGTACAACAATGTAAAATGAAGCTAGATGATGTTGAAAGTATGTAATTGCTTCATCCAAGCCTTCTACATTTATAGAAGAAGTTCACCACGTTTTTGAGGCCTTCCACCAAGTCTTCATCTTCAAAAATGTCAAAATAGTGCCCAAATAGTCTTTAGCCAACCTATGAAGTGATTTGATCTTGGATAGCCACCCTAGAGAATCTTAGACATGGTTAAAATAGTCAAGGAAGCATGTAGTATGTTGGGTTAAAGTCCACAAGAAATTTGAGCAAGATTGGAGAGAGAAAACATCATAAATCTCCCTTGGATTTTGTTCCAACGTTTGAAAAATTTGAATTCTGGAGACGTCGATCGATCTACGTGCCAGAGCTGAGAGATCGACGTCTCTCAGTCAGACGTCGATCGATCGACGTGTGCCTGCTGAGAGATCGACGTCTCTCAGTCAGACGTCGATCGATCGACGTGTGCCTGCTGAGAGATCGACGTCTCTCAGTCAGACGTCGATCGATCGACGTATGTCTGCTGAGAGATCGACGTCTCTCAGTCAGACGTCGATCGATCGACGTATGTCTGGCTGAGAGATCGACGTCTCTCAGTCAGACGTCGATCGATCGACATACCTTATACTGAGAGATCTACGTCTCTCAGTTATACGTCGATCGATCCATGTCTCTTTACGTGGATCTAAGATCTCAAACGTTTTCCAAGTTTTTCATGGATCTTGTTATGTGGTACCTGAGGGGATGACGTGTTTTTCAACCGGTCTATGAGAACTTTACGTTTCGCACATGTTTAATTTATTTTGAACTTAAGGTGTGAAAACATCTTTTTATATCATCAAAACATTTTATAATCTTACATCCTGAAATTCGATACGATTTCACCAAAACGGTAGGGAAAAAAAGAAGAAAAAACTACACTAGCTTAACAAAATCTACGCTATATTTGTCGAATATAAATACTGATCGTAATTTATCTCTATGGAAGAAATGTAAAATTTTCCAAATCAACGTAACCATTCAACTTTATCAAGAGACAATATCATATGTAATGATATACTCATTCCATCCTATAAATGTTGTTCTAGTCTGACTTGAGTATAATTTAAAGTTACACTATTTTGCTCTCTATTCCTATTCTATTTTTAGTTGGTTAATTGATGTAAACTAGATAAAATATGTTAATTTAAATATTAATACGATTCCAACTTTGACTACTGATATATTACTATTTCTGGAAAATATATAATAATTTTAGAAAAAACTAAAATAAAAATTATGACAATAATTTTAGAACAAAAGGAGTAAGAGTTTTGAAGTGCTAGTATCTTGACAATGTCCAACATTGATAGTAATATTGGAAGGAAACATGATAGTTTTGGGGAAGAGGGTTTTACTTGGGGGGGGGGGGATCGTATGGCGGTCCCTGTACTCATATCTTGAGGATGGAGAAGCAACGTTGATACGTGCTTTGGAGTTTTCTTACAAAGTTAGCTGATTCCAATGAGTGATCGTGCTCATCAGGTTAAAATTTTCCCCTCAGTTACGCCTGCATGTCTTGGCACTTTCATCCTCCTTATAAAGGGGTATTTCCCTCACTGCACTTTCCCTATACTCTCTAGGTTTCCATGTCTGTTGCATAGCGCATATGCATTATAACAAAACTTTTCGCCCAAGTTACGTATGTTCGCCCAAGTAATGTGTAGATTTTGTTATATTTTGTGTAAGTTTTGTTATATTATCTTCAAGAATATAACAAAACTTACGTAGTATTTGGACGAACATACATAATATCTGCTAAAACCTACATACTAAAAGACGAACATACATTGTTGAGAATTGAAATAATTTGTATTCATTCAAGTTAATTGTAATTTATAAGGTAGTTTCCCTTTTATAGCGAAGAAATTTTACTCTTAACGATTGTATTTATCTACTTGGACAGTGGTCACTCTTCATCTACAGTAATTTCTAACGTCTAAGTTAATGGATAGTTACCTGTTCTACTCAGCTATGTACAGTAAAAATTCTAAGTTATAATATTTACAGAGACTAAGTGTAATAGCTCGACATTAGCGTTGTTGCCTTGCTTGTGTTTCACCTCGACACCTCGGCTCAGCACTTCCTTAACTCTGGTTCTTTTTGCATCTCTTCACCTCTTCTTCACCTCAGTCCGTCTGTCTTCTTTAGTTCAGTCCGTCCTTATTTCATCCTTTCCTCCTCAGTTCAACATTTTTATTTAGGTCAGCTTGGCTGACTGACTTAGTCACTTTTTTGCGTTACTTTATCCAAGTGGGCTTACTTTAGCTCAGTTCGGCATACCTCATCTGGACTTATTTCTACACTCTCCCTCAAGTTTAGTTGTATATATTCATACAACCAAGCTTGGACATTAAGAATTGAAAATTTTTTTTGAGACTGGTTTGGTTAAGATATCTGCTATTTGATCTTTTGTGGGAATATATTGTATGCTGACCTCATTTCCTTCAATTTTTTCACGGATGAAGTGTCTATCAACTTTTAATATTTTGACTTATCATGTTAAACTCGATTTTCTGCCATACTTATGGCATTGACACTGTCACAAAAGATGTTTATGAGTAGTCCTGCCTTAATGTAAAGATATTCTAGAACTCGTCTGATCCTAATGCCTTCGCAAATTCCTAGTGCAAGTGCTCTCAACTCTGCTTTTGCACTGTTTCTTGACATGAATGGTTGTTTCTTGATTTGCCATGTAACTAAGTTGCCTTATAAGAAGGTTCCAAAGCCACTCGCCGATTGTAGATCAGTTTTGCATCCAACCCAATCTGCATCGGTATAAATCTTGATATCTTGGTCTAGATTCTTCCTGAAGTACAATCCCTGTCCTGGTGCATTCTTGAGGTACCTGAGGATTCTAAATGCAGCTTGGAGATGCTCATTAGTAGGACATTGCATAAATTGTGATACAAAGCTTACTGCGTAGCAAATGTCAGGCCTAGTGTGAGATAAGTAGATTAATTTTCCAACTAGCCTTTGATAATCTAGTTAATTTGTTGGGGTGTTATCCTATTGATCTCTGGGTTTGTATCTAGGTTCAATGTTAGTTTCAGATTCATATTCCATGGTTTCTTTTAAGTTGTTCTCTTCTGAATTTTCCTGAGTTTGTTCATAGATATCAGGTCAACCATCTCTTCTGCAGTCCACCTGATCATTGGAAACTAAGGGAAGATCAATTCCATGTTGGGAATTGAATGTGACGAACTGGGGTGTTATGTTGCCGAGCAACTGTGTGCAGCTCGGCTGAGTTCTATCACCTGGTAGAGGTTCTAGAATCAAGCTTGGTTTAGTACTATCAACTGTTCTGCAATACCCAGTTGGATTTAAGTCTTTTCCTTCTGTTAAAGATTTATAAAATGCATGTTTTTCATTTAAAAGTAACATCAAGTGTTACAAACATTCTTTTACATGTAGGGCAGTAATACTTATAACCCTTTTGTGAGTTAGAGTATCCTGAGAAAATGCACTTTAATAACCTAGGATCCAGTTTTCCCCTAAGGCTGGGCTGAACATGACATACGATATGCATCTGAACAGCTCGGGTGGTAGCTCAGAAAGTAGGTTGGTATGTTGGTAGAGTTTAACAAGTATTTCTCTAGGAGTTTTAAATGACAAAGTCCTAGATGACATTCTGTTTATTAAGTAGGTGGCAGCAAGTAGGGCCTCTCCTCAGTATTTCTTGGGTACATTCATTTTAAACATAAGGGATCTAGTTACTTCAAGTAAATGTCTATTTTTCCTCTCGCCTACACCATTTTGCTGGGGATATAGGTACATGATGTTTGGTGGTACATGCCATTTTTTATCATAAAGTTTTGGATTGTTTTGTCTAATTACTCAGCTACATTATCCGACCTCAATATTTTGATAGTGCAACCAAACTGATTTTTAATTAGTGAGATGTACCTTATAATAGTTTGTACCACATCACTTTTATTTTTTAATAAGTAAACCCATGTTACTCTAGTATGGTCATCTACGAATGTTATGAACCATCTTGCAGCATTAATATTAGCTATTCTAGAGGGTCCCCATATGTCAGAGTGGATGAGATTAAATGGTGCTGAGGATGTATATGTTTTTGCAGGATAATTTTATTTAGTCTGTTTTGCTAATTGGCAAGTATCACAAGTCAGTTTTTCAAGATCAGCCGAGCTGAATAATTTTGGCATTAATCGTTTAAGATATATAAAATTAGGATGATCTAGCCTGTCATGCCATAACAAAATTTCCCTATACATGGATTTCTAGGGTGCAAAGTACTACTAGTGTCTTGGTCACTTGGTAGCTCGGATATACTTATTAATACTCTGTTTTCTGACTCCAGTATATATAAGTCTGCTATATTCCTAGCAGTGCCAATCATCCCTTTCACTTTGTTTCCCTAAAACCAACATTTCATAGATGAGAAATAGGCTAAGCGGTTATTATCCCTAATGAGTTTGCCAATGGATAACAAGTTGAAACTAAGACTAGGGACATGCAGGATTTCTTTCAGAATAATTTTGTTATTAATTATAGTACAACCTATTCCGACAACTTCTAAAGAAATTCCATTTGCAATGTTTACTTTCTTAGGTACAGAAAATAGCGAGTAAGAGCTCAGAAAATTACCATTATTTGTCATGTGGTTAGTTGTCCCGGAGTCAATAATCCATAAACTGCTGGAGCTCGGCTGGACATAGCTTGCCATTGTTGCCTGGTGTGGTTCAGCTCAACCACCTTGTCTGTTCAGCAAATAGATCAGAGTGGCAATCTGATCCTTTGTAATAACCTCAGCATCGGCTGAGCTAGGATGGATTGTGTTTGGCCGAGCTGCTCCAAGTTGAGTTGTACTGCTGACCTGATGTGCGGCACTATGTCCAGCAGTCTGTGATCTTTGTTGTGGTCTCTAGGGCATATTGCTGGTATTCAAAGGTGGTTTCCCTTCTCGGACCAGTTTTGCCTGCAACTTCCAATAGTCATCGACTGTACGGCCTTCTTTCTTGCAGTATCTGCACACTTTACCCCTAGAAGAGGCAAAGTGTCGTTTAACAGCCAGCACAGAAGATCCTGCTGGTTGTTCAGTGTGCAGAAGAGAGGATTCCAAGGTTGAAGATCCTCCCATCATGACCTCCTTTCGGCTTTCTTTGTGTTTGATTTCTGCAAAGGTAGCCTTCAAGGTCAGCAGTGGTTTAGTACTCAAAATCTGGCTTCTGGTAGTGTTAAATTCTAGATTCAATGCAGTCAGGAAGCGAAAAACTCGCTTTCTTTATGTTATCTCTTTGTACAGTGCAGCATCAATGATGCAAGACCACTGATGTGCTTCGAAAGAGTCAATCTGCTGCCACGCTTTTGTCAGTAGTGTGTGTAGTATTTGTGGATAGCCAGATTGCCTTGTTTCAGCTCATGAAGATGAGCTTCGATTTTATATAATTCTGAGATGTTGTCATGCTTGGAATACATCTCCTTGACTGCGGCCCAGATCTCTGCTGCAGTATTATACATCGGGAAATCGTCAGAAATGTCTGGTTGCTTAGAACGTATCAGCCAGGACATAATCATGATGCTCTCTGACTTTCATAGTCGGAAGTTTGCATCAGTTTCAGATGGGACAGAGACTGTCCCATATAAGTATTCCTCATTGCCTTTGCCAGTTATGAATATTTCTACCCCTCGAGACCATGAGAGGTAGTTGTCTCCGTTGAGTTTGTGGCTGGTGATAACAATGGAGGAATCATCAATGAGTTGAGGAACACGCACCATTCCTGATGCTTGATCAGACGTGGAGGTGGCCTCTGTATATTCAGCAGGGCCGAAGGGAGTAATCATTTTGAATGATTTTTAAGAATTGCAGAGAATAGAGCATAGAAAATGCAGGTATTTTAAATCAGATTAGCTCTAATACCATGTTGAGAATTGAAAAATTTGCACTCATTCAAGTTAATTGTAATTTACAAGGTAGTTTCCCTTTTATAGGAAAGAAATTCTACTCAACCTTAGATTTAGATAGAAAGAGTTTCGAAGCCAATCCGATTCTGCTAAAACAAAACAAAAAGAAGAAATAGCAGATGATGAAAGAATTCTATTCGAATTCCGCTAAAAAAAAGGCTTCACCGGATCCTCCGAATGAATCCCCACTTGCACAATGATCACTGTTCATCTGCAGTAACTTCTAACGTCTAAGGTACCGGCTAGTTACATGTTCTGCTCAGCTATGTACAGAAAAAAATTTTAAGGTATAATATTTACAGAGACTAAGTGTAACAACTCGGTCTTAACGTTGTTGCACTGCTCGTGCTTCACTTCGGCACCTCGGCTCGACACTTTCTTAACCCTGATTCTACTTTGCATCTCTTTAGCTTTTCTTCACCTCAGCCCGTCTGTCTTCTTCAGTTCAGTCTGTCCTTATTTCATCCTTTCCTCCTCAGTTCAGCTTCTCTATTTAGGTCAGCTTAGCCGACTGACTTAGTCACTTTCTTCCGTTACTTTGTCCAGGTCGACCTGCTTCAGCTCAGCTCAGTACACCTCATCTGGACTTATTTCTACATACATAATATACATCCGATCCTCCATACCTCGCTATAGACGGGAGCCTCTAAGGTAATGGGGTAATGTTGTTGTTGTTGTTTGCTTATACATCCTCATGTTAATTTCATAGGATTTTTCTGTTAATTCACAGGGGGAATCGATAGAAGACATTAAATTGAAATAGAAAAACTTTTAGGTTGAATAACCTATTGTTTATTTCAAATACTCGAATTCGAGTCTTCTATTGTATAAGAAAAAAAAAGAAAAAATAAGAGAAAAGTGATAATGAACGGGGACTAGCAATAAATTGAAGGACCACTTACCAATAATGAAAGAAATCAATGTTATGGACCAAAAAGAACAGTTATATGTACCATATTTTCCAGTAAACTGAGCCCTCGTTTGGGCATTTATGTTAATCTTACGGTTCTCACGTGCATCTTGGACCATACCTACATTTTCTAATTCAACTTGCACCATAACTCATATAGAAACCTACTACCAATCGAACTACGGGAGGCTGCTTCTCTTCTATTTAACATAATTATCGGGAAAGAAAATGTGTGTTTCTAACACATGAGTATGGTTGTGTATATCCACATGCCATAGGCAGAACCTCTAAGGCAATGAGGTAATGTTGTTGTTATATTATTATCCCTTGAGAAGCAATGTTCTGTATTTTTCTAAAAACGTTAATTATGCCAATTTTTTCAGGACAGAAGAAGTATACAATAACAATTTCATTGTGGGTATAGTCATAAAAAAACCCTGGAAAATCATGGCAAAATTGATCACTGTTTATAGAAAAAACAAGGAAGAAGAAAATTTAAAATCTTTCATTATATTTCATAGGCTCAAACTTGCAGTCTGTAAAGACGTAACCTCTTGGTTAAGCATTTGAAGGGAAGAACTGGTGTTTATAAGGATTGGAGCTTTAAAACATATTTGGTGTGAGGAGTTTTAAAGTATCTGGCTTGAAAAAGGTTGGTACAACAATTTATAAATTTATAATATACAAAATACTAAATAAGGTATTTTTTTAAGCCTCGTAACTAGCTTTTAATATGATATAGTCGATTATTACAAACTTTTATTTCGTACAAAAAATCATTTGTTTTATATGAGGATAACTATGAGAGAAAAAAAATATTCTCTCCATTTCAAAAATATCATTCTAGTTTAACTTGAGTATAATTTAAAAAGTCAAATTCTCTAGGACACTATTCATATTCTACACTTACTTGGTTACTTATTTCCAATTGATTATTTCAGGTTCCTAGGTCAAACGTTCAATGTTTAAAAACTCTCTTGAGAAATTTTGACCAAGATTGGATGTTAAATCGAACACCGATCTTATGATAAAAATCGGATCAAACGCTGATCAGATTTGACAAACACAATATTTTATGTCGGAAAAAATAGGTCGAACGTTTGCTGCTATCTAAAAAACTATGTGGATTAACCTCTATCCCACTTTTCTAATAAATCAGTTTGATTGAATTGTTTTAAAATCAAAACTCATGTAAGTTTAACATATGCGTTTGTTTTCATCTTGAGTTTACGTGTTACAATAGAAATTACTACATGAGATATATGTTTATCCTTTCGATATACTATCTCCGTCTCAAATTATAAGTTCACTTTAATTTTCGATGTAGTATAATTTACAATATGTTGAAAAGTCAAAGTTAGGATAAGAGCTCATAGAGACGGATGATTAATGTTAGTAAGGTTTAGGTAGGATATAGAGTTAGCTTAGAGTATACGAATGTGCTTAGATACTCTCTCAACGTTAGGTTGTCTTTGCATTTTTTGTGTTTGTCTTGTCTTTCATTATTTGTTTGTTCATTATGTGTCTTTGCATGTACATATAGAGGCAGAGCTCTCGCTGAAAGCGAATTCTCTATCCTTTGGGTTGGATGTATTGTTTAACTGTTTCTCATCCTTCCCAGAGCTTCGCGATAGCTTTAATTTGTTGTTGTTGAGATATGATAGACATGTGTTGTTGATGTTGTTGAAAAGTCAAAGTAGATTTATATTATAGTACATAGTACAAATAAGTGGTCAAGATATAGAGCCGCTTCCTGAAATAAGTTAATGTGACAAGAAGAAATGAGATACATATCATTTTCTAGTAATAAAAGAGTACCTGAGGCTGAAGGTAAGGCCGACGTTATTAAGGCCAATCCATGGGATCTCATACTGTCCATTCAATTATTTGTAGGTCATATGTCAGCCGGTCCTCTTTATGGGTTTTTTGGCAGAAATTCTTTGGGATGTTGACTGGTTCATGCCAATCCTTTACACCGGTTTTAATATCGATATAGGTAACAAGTTGATCGAAATGTTTCCACGCTTGTAGTCAGTCACGATAAACCCTACCGTCAAACAAGCGCGGAATCTGTAACCGACACACACAGATATATACATACAGATATGTGTGTGTATATATATATATATATATATATATATATATATATACACACACATATCTGTATGTATATATCTGTGTGTGTCGGTTACAGATTCCACGCTTGTTTGTGTATATATATATATATAAACAAGCGTGGAATCTGTAACCGACACACACAGATATATACATACAGATATGTGTGTGTGTGTATATATATATATATGTAAAGATGTTTCTTTTGTCTCCGAAGAAGATTCAACAAGTAGATTTGAAATTTTTTCTAGTATAGATTCTTCTAGATTTAATTCTTGTAATTTTGTTTTTAATCTACAATAATTTGCAGTATGACCTTTCTTATGACATTTATAGCATTCAATATTTTTGTAATCTTTTGTATTTTTATTTTTCTTGTAATTTGTCTTTCTGTAAGGTTTTTTAGATCCAAACAAGTATAAAAGAAAGCATATATAAAAATGGAAGATATGTTCGAAGGATCTGCTTCGTGCAGCTCGGTAACATGTGCAAATAAGAATAAAATTTTCAACACTGAAGAAATAATAATAGAGAATTTTGACAAAGCAGTAAATAACTGGGTCATTCAAAAGATCAAGAAAAATGAAATACGGTTCAGATCTACCGACAGCTCATTCAGTTTTATATATCTTTTAATTATATTTGTGTAAATCTTTGGTGAGTGTTTGCTTTGTACACGCTGGGTTATCAGTCTTGTTTTGAAGAGCAATAAATCCTGTATGCGTCAAAGTGTTTGTAGCCAAAGATCCAAACAAGTATAAAAGAAAGCATATATAAAAATGGTAGATATGTTCGAAGGATCTGCTTCGTGCAGCTCGGTAACATGTGCAAATAAGAATAAAATTGTCAACACTGAAGAAATAATAATAGAGAATTTTGACAAAGCAGTAAATAACTGGGTCATTCCAAAGATCAAGAAAAATAAAATATATGAGTCTTCAATATTCAATATGTTAAAATCAGATTATATAATTAAAACGGAGGAAAGAGATATTCCACTCTCTAAACCGTTTGTGTGTGTGTGTGTGTGTGTATATATATATATATATATATATATATTTGTGTGTGTAAAAGGCGTTTTTGGTGTACTAGACTTCCGTGTTTGCACATTGTCTGGGGAGAGGAGGGCGTTTTCGGTGTACTAGACTCCCGCGTTTGCGCAGGGTCCGGGAAAGAGACCGGATCGCTTCCTGATCTGATGTACGCAATCTTGCCTTACACTTGTGATGAAGCCGGATCTTCACCAAGGGTCTAGATGACCTCAAATTAGCTTCGTCAGTTAACTTGAAGAGTTGTTAACTGGAATTGAAATGGTTGTAGCTGGAATAGCGCCAAATGTCCTGCACATAGAAGCACAAGTCAGAGGTCCCGGAGGGTTGGCCCCGGGAAAAACCCTCCGACGCTCAAGTCAGTTTGGGTCATATCTCACTGAGATTATAATTTAAAGGGTGAGTTAGGAATTTCTCACAGTATTTGCCGAGGAGCAGAGTGTATGAATTGGCTTTAAGGTACGGATGTTTGAAATCCGGATCTGGGTCCCTTTTCTCTGTCTTGGTTGGCCTACCTTTATAGATCTTTTTCCAGCTTTAAGACCCTGATAGTAGCTTGGAGAAGACGCTTTGTTTAGGGTAAAGAGCCTAAGACGCAATAGGTCTACTGATGTGATCAATAGGCTGACTGTTGTGATCAATAGGCCGGCTGTTGTGAACTTGGCGTGTTCAGGAAGACTAACCAGCTGTAGTCACTATATTTGAAGAGTATCTCTGTTTGAGGGTCCCATGAGATATTATCGCACTTGGTTCATTTGCTGTGGTACACAGCAAAACCCTACCGAAGTGTAGGCCTTGCTGTGGTACACAGCTGAACTCTGCCGAAGTGTAGGCCTTGCTGTGGTACACAGCTGAACTCTGCCGAAGTGTAGGCCTTGCTGTGGTACACAGCTGAACCCTGCCGAAGTGTAGGTCTTGCTGTGGTACACAGTTGAACCCTGCCGAAGTGTACGAATAGGCATCTCTGAAGTGCATGATGAAGCAGTGCCTAGATGAAGTGGTCCGAAGTGCAGCATTTGAACATATACTGAAATTGATGCTGAGGTGCGACCCTTGGCATATTTTTCGATGTTATAAAGGCGTTATGTTGTCCTGCTGAGGTGCAGCCAAGGATGATCAGCCATGCTTGGGTACTGAACCATTGAACTGCGGTACTTTGAGTGCTGAGCTACTGAAGTCGAACCGTTGACTGTTGCTGGCTAACGGACGATTAATTATGGTTTATCATTTGCCCCCAGATTTTGTGTGGCTGAGCTGAACTGCGAAGGCAGACAAATCTTGTTCCTGTGACGCGGCAACCCTTCATTAATCACGCGGTTATCCTTTTACCTGTGCAGTAACTCCCGCTTTTAATGCAAGCGCTAATTCCGATGCCTTATTATTGCTTTTTCGGCGGTTTCATTCCCCGAGGGAAGGAAATGCGTGAACCTCTGCCTTTTCGAATTTCAAATTTCAAATGAAATGGAGCGCCTTTCTAACAGACCTTCTTTGGTTACTGTCATATCCTCCGCTTTTAGCGCCCCTGTCATTTCTTTATAGGGATTCTCTTTTAACATGTCCCTTTCCAGCAAAGGATTCACTTTGCTGCACAAGAAGTCTAGTATCAAAGTGGAGTTGACCTCAGACAGGAGGAGAAGATTTGCAAAGTAGAATAGGATCTTTCCTGTAAATCGTTGTAGTTGTAATAGATTTTATTTTTCAATAAAAATCCATTTTTCCCAACTTTTTGCTCTTTGACTACCTTCAGCCTCTTTGACTGTCTTTGTATTCAGTATGTGAAGTTTTATTTGCCTTATTTTAATAGTGAATGCAAATATTTGTCTTCAACTTGCTCTATTTTAATAGTTTGCAAGTATTTGTCTTCAGCTTCACTTGCTCTATTTTTATAGTTTGCAAGTATTTGTCTTCAGTTTCACTTGCTCTATTTTTATAGTTTGCAAGTATTTGTCTTCAGCTTTTATACTTGGCTCTTCAGCTCTGCTTTGCCTTAATGAATCTTGCGAGGTGGGAAAGTCTTTATCCCCCTTTTGTCAATCCTCTCAACCTCGCTGAGTTTAGAATATAGATAAACTTGTCTCTTTGTTGAGGGCTCATTGAACCTCTTAGGCCCGCTGAGGAGAAAATATAGGGAACTTATCCCGTTGTTGAGACCTTCTCAACCTCCCAGACCTGCATGGGTAAAGATAATGTTGAGACATGCTCAACCTCCCAGACCTGCTGGGGTGAGAATATCGGGAAACATGTCCCATCTTGCTGAGACCTGCTCAACCTCCCAGACCTGCTGGAGTAAAGATATATATGCCTCCACTTTCGTCGTGGGTGATAGATAGGCATAGCTTATTGCTTTCCGCACCATAAGGTGACTTAACTTTTCTGGCTGGATGCCAAATAAGAATATCCAGTCGAATATAAGAAACTGATCCCTTGATAACATAGGGCTAAGCCAGAAGATACTGGATGAGCACAAGAAGAAATAAGTCATGATTCGATTGAACCAGGGACTGTTGTCGTTATGCCATACGTGCTCTTCATATGTGAAGGCAATGGGAGTTGAGGATTCCCCCGGCTCCGTGGAGCATTGATGAATTGGTCACGGAGAAGATCCTTGACTTCTCCTGGTTGTCATAGGTTACTTTGATCCTTGACTATCCTTTTACTCATCTTTCTCTCAATAGCTTCCAAGGACAATTAGAAAAGCTCTAAGTAATTGTTAGAGAAGCTTTGAGTAACTGTTTTCTGGGTTAAGGGACTAAGGGGCCCTCCTTCTAGCGCCAAATGATGAAGCCGGATCTTCACCAAGGGTCTAGATGACCTCAAATTAGCTTCGTTAGTTAACTTAAAGAGTTGTTAACTGGAATTGAAATGGTTGTAGCTGGAATAGCGCCAAATGTCCTGCACATAGAAGCACAAGTCAGAGGTCCCGGGGGGTTGGCCCCGGGAAAAACCCTCCTACGCTCAAGTCAGTTTGGGCCATATCTCACTGAGATTATAATTTAAAGGGTGAGTTAGGAATTTCTCACAATATTTGCCGAGGAGCAGAGTGTATGAATTGGCTTTAAGGTATGGATGTTTGAAATCCGGATCTGGGTCCCTTTTCTTTGTCTTAGTTGGCCTGCCTTTACAGATCTTTTTCCAGCTTTAAGACCCTGATAGTAGCTTGGAGAAGACGCTTGTTTAGGGCAAAGAGCCTAAGATGCAATAGGTCTACTGATGTGATCAATAGGCTGACTGATGTGATTAATAGGCCGGCTGTTGTGACATTGGCGTGTTCAGGAAGACTAACCAGCTGTAGTCACTATATTTAAAGAGTATCTCTATTTGGGGGTCCCACGAAATATTATCGCACTTGGTTCATTTGCTGTGGTACACATCAAAACCCTGCTGAAGTGTAGGCCTTGCTGTGGTACATAGCTGAACTCTGCCGAAGCGTAGGCTTTGCTGTGGTACACAACTGAACTCTGCCGAAGTGTAGGCCTTGCTGTGGTACACAGCTGAACTCTGCCGAAGTGTAGGCCTTGCTGTGGTACAGAGCTGAACCCTGCCGAAGTGTAGGCCTTGCTGTGGTACACAGCTGAACCCTACCGAAGTGTATGAATAGGCATCTCTAAAGTGCATGATGAAGCAGTGCCTAGATGAAGTGGTCTGAAGTGCAGCATTTGAACATATACTGAAGTTGATGCTGAGGTGCAACCCTGGGCATATTTTTTGATGTTATAAAGGCGTTATGTTGTCCTGCTGAGGTGCAGCCAAGGATGATCAGCCATGCTTGGATACTGAACCATTGAACTGCGGTACTTTGAGTACTGAGCTACTGAAGTCAAACAGTTGACTGTTGCTGGCTAACGGATGATTAATTATGGTTTTCGGTGTTTGCGCATTGCTTGGGGAGAGAAGGGCGTTTTTGGTGTACTAGACTCCCGCGTTTGCGCAGGGTCCGGGAAGAGACCGAATCGCTTCCTGATCTGATGTACGCAACCTTGCCTTACACTTGTTTGTGCAAGAGGCTGTTTTTTTTGCGAGGCAAAGGATCATTTTATTAACTCAAACAAAGTCTAAAAGACTATACATCATATGTGTAAACTGTTAGTGTATGTGCCCTAGGCCATGATTTGGATATTTATGTTATGCATTTATTATTAATAAAAGAGGTTTTATTATCATTATTGTTGGTTAGTATGTTACACAATTTTGATATATGTCCCTGATTCATTATTGTTATAGAGATAAAATAATTTATAATCAGTATGAGTATTGATTTGATAATCATGAGATGATTATGTGTATGATGATACGAATCAATCTCATAGATACTTGTTAGAGAACAGTGTATTGGATAGACCCATCATGAGATTGCTACATGGATTAGCGTCATAAGTAAATCTCGTGATAGTCGTGTTTTAATCCTTTGACTTGAGATTGTCATAGTTTCCAACATAAGGACTATTATATTTTGACATGATCAAACGTTATCCGTAACTGGATAATAATAAAGGTCATAATTGAATGTGATAGAAATTATGTAGAGGATATTGAACAATCAAGATAGAATTTGTCCCTCTCTTTTGAGAGAGATATCTTTGGGCCCCTCGATTAGTGAGACTGTGAAATGCATGACCGTGCTCAAATGAATTGATAGTGTGATCAATATCATTTGTTTTATCAGTCTACTTAGAGATCGAGTAATCATATGTTTGAACTATATAAGTATGACGCTGACCATGACTTATGTTCAAACTAGATATCGTGTGACAAAGGGATTAATGCATGTACTATTATTAGGCTAGTTGGACTTTACTCGTATTAATTGGGTAGTTGTAATGCCTTGCTAGAGGCCAATTACTACTTGTTGGTTTAATAGAGATTTAATCAACTGCCAATTAATATGGGCCTATCGGGTCACACACAAGAATGCGTAAGGCTGAGATTAATAATATTAATAATATTAATATTGGATATTAATTATTATTATTATTATCGTTTTTAATATTAATAATATTAATATTGGATATTAATTATTATTATTATTATTTTCGTTTTTTGGTGATTATATATACATGTGTGTTATCGGATAATAACGACAGAATCCATATTTGATATGGATTTTGAATATCCTGATAGAATCCGTATCTGATATGGATTTTGATTGGCATCAACTAATCCGATTAGGACTCGGATTTTGATGTCTACGTATGTGTATATATATTTGTGTATCTCGTATACACTAGACATACAAAAATACACAGAGTCATCAAAGAAAACCTAGAGCCGTTTTTGTGAAAAACTGGGTTCTTCAGTCGCGCCGTTTGAAGAGCTAGCACTCCGGGCGGAAGCGTTCGTGTGGATACCGACAGAGGGTGTTCGAGATTTCGCACCTCTTCCATCTGCAGACTTCGAATCTACAGAGGTAGTTTTTGATTTCTTTTGTCGAATTAAACAAACAACATGGATCCTTGGTAGGAAATCAGAGATCAAGTTTTTGTTTTCCGCTGCGCGTTTTGCAGTGATCTCGGTTGATTTCCTAACAGTGGTATCAGAGCCACTTGTTGATTTCGTTTAAATCGATTATATCATGCTTATGTGATTATATGTTTACTGTTTTTCGTATGGCATGATATTTACAAAAACCCCAACTCGGATTTCATATGATGAGAGAAGAATGGTGTTTTTCAAATCGTTTTCATGAGATGATTTGTATACGGCGGTTTTCGTTTGTCATGTGATGATCAAAACGGATTCTGTTTATATTAGACATAAACATACGCTATATTATAATTGTTGATGTCTTTGCATGGTGCATAGCATGGCCTCAGGACCTATGTGATTGACTTAGTCATATTTTTGTTTTGAGTTATTATGGCCTGCGTGCCGCTGTAGTTTTTGTTGTATTTTATTATACAAGTAGTTAGGTTTTTCTTTGTTATTGTAATAAATGAAGAATCATGCTACAAAATGGTGATGGCGACACACACCAAGGACGAGTGGATTCCATGGAGATGGAGGCACGGGCTCAAGACAAGAAGATATGTATCATTGCAAATGTTGTAATAGGAAGTCTCTCACATAGGGTTTTCCTTTATGATCTTCATCTGGTCTCATGAAGATCATATTTAGTTTGGCCATGCTATGTCACGTTTACATATTTATCATTTTGTATGAGATGCGTGGATGATATATTATATATGCATATAGGATGCTACGATATAATGATATGCAATGCAAGACATAAACTAAGTTGAACCCTCATTAATAATTTAAGTCTTGATGCCATCCATGTCTTAAACACCTATTAAAACTGGGATTGTATTAAAGTAGGTATTGCCAAAGCAATGTGCTTTAAACATTCCTAGCTATGTAGGATGAGTAATAGTGCTACTCATATGTTTAAAATTGGTTAGACTTAATTGGGCTATCAAAACGGTTTTGGGCCCAAGGCATTAGATGGAATCTAACATACAATGATATATGATGTCATTATTCCATAAATTCTAAGAGTTACATGAGATGTAATTGGTAAAGATGTTACCTACCTAAATAACTTAATTTTAAGCGTCATGCCAAAGCTGAGTTTAGAATTAAGTCAAATATGGATCTTAGCTCACTAAAATATTTCTTTTGAGGGTTATATTTTAGTGGGAGTTTTATAAATTTTAACCTCATTATTAATAAAGTGTTACTTTGCATGTTTTGTAGATCATAAATGGCTGCTAATAACAATTCCACCTTATCGATGCGATCTATCCTTGAGAAGGAAAAACTAAAAGAATGTGGGACTAATTTTGTTGATTGGTTTCGAAACTTGAGAATCGTTCTCAAGCAAGAAAAGAAGTCCTACGTGCTCGATGACCCTGTCCCTGAACCCCCTCCTGCTGATGCTTCTGTTGCTGTTAAGAACAAATATAAGAAGCATGTGGAAGATTCCAATGACATAGGATGTCTAATTTTGGCAACTATGTGTTCAGGACTTCAGAAAGACTTGGAACACTTAGAAGCTTATGAGATGAGTGTGCATCTCAAACAAGCTTTCCAACAACAGGCTAGGCAGGATAGGTTCGATACCGTTGTTGCACTTTTTGACTGTAAGATGTCGGAAGGTGAATCTGTTAGCGCTCATGTTTTAAAGATGAAAGGCTATATAGATCACCTTGCAAGACTTGGATATCCCCTGAGTTTGGAACTCGCCACGGATTTGATCCTACACTCTTTGCCTAGCAGTTTTTCTCAGTTCGTTATGAACTACAATATGAATAATATGGAAAAGTCCATTCCTGAGCTACACGGTATGCTCAAAACTGCTGAGGGGAATATCAAAAAGTCCATTCATGAGCTACACTCGGTTGATTTCCTAACATAAACCTACTGTGTCACTGGACATCAACCCTATACAAAGTTAATGAGAAACGAACTGAGTTGCCATACAACTCTAATATTACGTCTTCTATCATAGATGTGTCGTATTACATCAGATATCCCTGGTCTAATGAAGTCCGACTCAAATAGAGCCTTAAATCTTATCATCCAAATCTGATACACTGTTTTCCGAAAAGTATATGGCCATCCTGCACCCAAATGCTCATCCTGTTGGCTTAGCTGTAGGTTCCTATCTAACCAACACTTGACATCTCCTTGACTATTGAAAAAAGATCGCCGACATGAACTAGGCACCAAGCGCAACCAGAGATTTCTTGCCCAACAACAGTCTCTTAAAGCATGTAGAGTAGTATCACTTGGGTGACGGCATAGATCACACGAGGGAGAAGAACGCAAGCTCATACGATATAACCGTTGATCAATAAGGAGTCTATCTAAACGGGACTGTCACAAAAGAAAGTTACCTTGTGCAAAATTTTGGAATATATGTATCTCAAGATTTTGGAATTTTGTCAAGACTCTTCTTATATTCTCAAATGTGCAAGTTGAAATACGTGCAATTTAAACTATTAAAGAAAATTCATGCATTGCAATTTATTCTAGGTTTCACCACAAGAAGACATGATTATATCCATATAGGAGAATGTAACCGAGGAGCATTAATTTTTGGCCTTCAACATTTAGAAAAATGATTGTTATCATAAACCAATATAAACTATTACTGTGTAGTTAAGTCTTAGTCATTAAAGTCGGAATCTTATTAGAATCAAATTCTCTATTCTTTGGAATGGAGGTATTGTTTGTCTGCCTCTTATCCTTCACAGACCCTAGCGATAGCTTTTGCTGTCGTTGGGATATAATAGATATGATTGTTGTTGTTGTAGTCATTATGTCCGAATTGTTATTGATACTCAAAACATCGAGTAATATTATATAATGAAATGAGCAACTGGCAAGAGAATGTTGAACTGTTAGTAACGAATCAAATATCTGGGACATTTTTACATGTAAATAGTGGTATTCTTATTTCTTTAGAGGATTTACTGTTTTAACTTCAATGTTACCTTCATGAAGTAAAAAACTTGAGTAAAAAACTATTAAAATAAGAAATCTGCAACGCCTGCTGCAATTATTTTATAGTCGGCTTAAGATGTGACGAATTATTCATGTAATACACGATCCACTATGATATTGCACAATTTGGCGATTTTACAACAGACTGTAAATTATCTTACTCCATCTAAAAAGAAAAGGGATGAGTGTATTATCTTATGTTCATTCTTCTGGAGTCCCACCAAAAAAAGGAAAAGGAAAAAAAAACATAGGTTACTTTATGCAGGAATCCAACAATATCGTACGAGTGAACTTGTCGGAAATTGTGTTGTCCATTCTAAGTTTTCCTCCGGAAGTTTTGCCACCCTTTGATCATAACTAATTGTGTAGGTTCTGAATATATGCAACAACAACTATAATCTGTATATCACAACGACATCAAAAACTATCGTCGTGATATGAAGAGGGTGGAGGCAGACTTACAATATCTCCATCCCAAAAGATAGAGAATTTGCTTCCAGTGAAACCCCGACTCTATAGGTACCTGTGTAGATTTTGAACTTATGCCAGTTTTTATATGTATGGTGTAAGTTTTAATGTTATCGTATTGGTAAAGTGGTGAGTTATGCCTCATTCTTTGGGAGACGTGTTTTCCGAATGCACTAGACTTCTATGTTTGTGCAGGATTTAGAGAGAGACTGGATCACTTTGCGATTTGATGTGCACATCCTTTCCTTACATTTTTTTGTGTAAGAGATTGTTTACGCGTCTCGAAACTATGAAAAGTACTGAGAAAAATGAAGGAAAAAGCATAGAGTAGTATATGTAGGAATCCTACAAATATCATCCGAGTGAGCTTTTCAGTTTTTCCTTCTTCCCAAAGATATAGGAACTCATGTTAATGCAAACTTTCGTGCAGCTTTATTCGTTTGAGTAGTTAAAAAAGGAAAAGCAATATATCTGCGGTGTATAGCAGCTTCTATATGGTATGCTTTGGGCTCACTTTTTCTTTCATAACATAGCAGTTATATATACACAGTGCTATTCTGGAATTCGAGAAAAGGACGAATTGCTGGTAACCGTTGAAATTGCTCCAATACAGGGCCAATGTTAAAAGGGTGTGGGAAACGGGAATCAAAACATTGCGTCTTTTTTGCTCTTCCATTCTTTAACTTCTCAAATAGTTAAAAGGGATCTTATTTAATTTCTTATGTATATTGGATGTATTGAAGAATAAGTCTGTAGGAATAAGCAAAGCAAACTAGCCGAGGTGTCATACTGAGCTGAAGTATCTATCTAAAACAGAGAGGAGTAAAAAGATAGCCGAGCTGAGAGGTCATACCGAGGTGAGGATTAAAAATGAGGGCAGACAGAGATGGAATGGCATGGCAAGATGAGGTACAAACTTAAAGTAGAAGTCCCGAGCCGAGGTGGCAAGCCGAGGTATGGGCAGAAAATACTTGAGCTAAAGAGATGAAGTGCAAGCTAAAATATGCACTGCCAAGGCGATTTGATGCAGTGCCGAGGTAGAACGATGCAATACCGAGGTGATGAGATAAAGTGTTGAGCTGAAAAGTGTTAGAATCAAGATGCAATACCAAGCCAAAATAAGAAGTGTCGATGTGAGCTAAAATGAAGAGGGTTGAGGTAATAAAGTGTCTGAGCTGAAGGAAAGAATGTCAAACCGAGGTGATAAAGCGAAGACACTAAAGATAACAAGCAATGATAGGATACCGAGCTGAGGAGACGAGAGGTAAACCTCTAATCATTTGAACACATTCTTCAATTTGTGTTTGAACTGTATCAAAGATAATCTGTGTATTTCAGATTGAGTTCTCTTCCAAATATATGTCAAAGCGCTAAAGACTTGTCTGTAAACTAATAAAAGTTACACACCCTATGGTATGACATTGAGATTTTTCCAATTTCAACCGGCAATTATGGTTTTGGACTAAAGAATAAAGTGTTTAACTCCAATACACCATGCTAGGATTATTATTAGTTGTTGTAGCAATTAATAGTAAATCATATAATGGAACAACAGGGTTTAAGATGAACCAATTAATATAGGACATTGATTAACCTTTGGGGTGGAATATCAGTTTAATTTCACTATAATGTCCTTAATAAATGCAATATTTGGAATAACTACAATAATTATTTAACAGTTAGGGTTTAGGTTGCCTTTGGGTGGTCTAAGCTAATATCCAAGAGCCAATTCAATAATTAGAGCTATGCAACTCTCAAATCAATTGCATAAGCATTACTTTAGTATCATTGGTCTATTTTAAAGAGACGGGAATAGTTGACTTAATTTGGCATTGGGATTGTTTTAGAATAATTACTTTTTCCTTATAAAGTTTGCATATTAATTAGTTTATTTTTGACTTAGTTTAATCCAATATTTGATCTTTACCCAAATTCTAGAGCATTTTTTACGCATATAGGTAGTATCTGATTATTGACAAAAGTTTTCTAATGATTCAATCTCTCTCTTACTTTTAATTAATAGAATAGTACTCTTTCAATTAGACCAAAAGGTCATACTTTGGCTCTCATGTCCCACCGTCTTAACCCAAAAGAGTATTATGGAAGATACAAATCAGGAACTCAGTGGTCTTTTAAGTTGGGACAGGACTTACCCAATGACCCACACAAGTTGTCCCGCAAACCAAACTCATTCACTTTATACAAGAGAAAACTATCGGCATATTCTTTTTTTTAAATTTTATTTTCCCTTTTTTGAGAAAACCTATCGGCGTATTCTATGAGTAGGTAAAGTGCTGCCAAAGTGGTCCGACACTCTTCCAAGTCGGGAGGGAAGAAACAACAGCAAGATCTTATAGAATTCAAAAAGTTTGCAAATACACCATGATATATCTCAAGTAGATCAACCTTAATATGTAATACGATAAATTTTTATTTAAACCGTTATTTTACTATTTGTTTTACCATTTGTTCCATTTAGAATTGTCATTTTATACATTCGGTGAGTTAAATAGCTTCAACATTTAAGATATAAGGTTCGCTTCAACTGGTAAAGTTGCTGCTTTAAGACCTGAAGTCACTGGTTCGAATCGCAGAAACAGCTTCTTGCACAAAGTGTAAAGTAAAGCTGCGTATCGGCCTCTCTTTAGATCCTATACCAATGCGGGAGTCTAATATATTGGGAAGATACAATACAGTACGCATTTTCTTGTAATAATTATTGCAAATACCTATGTGAGCTAAACCTTAAATTGCAAAAGGTCTCGATAACTCTTTTTATGGACATTTTCACTCCTATTCAACATTGAGGACAGGATACTTGGAGGACAATACTTGCCACCTCTGCTCGACGGGATAAAAGACGATGCGACACCTCTCCTTCTCTTGTTCAGCTACCAGACAGGTCTAGCTAGCCATCTCGGCATAGCTAGCTCTGCCACAAGGACTTCGCTCTTTTAGAAGACTATTGGTTTGGGATCGCGTAGACTCAAAAGTATAGCTTTGAGAACAAAGGTGACAAAAATTGTCTTGGCTGCCAAAATATACTACATCTAGCAAGCTCGGAATATAAGCATTTTTGAAAGAGCATCATTCGTATATACGGATGTGACGCATATAATATGCACACACGTGTATAGAGTTATGTATAGCTTTACCCACATATTAGCATTTTAACATAAAAAAACATTGAGGACAGGAGAAAAATACATACACATGTAGTTCATGAATAATTTACAACTTTGATTCAGTTCGTGAAGATATTTGCAAATGTCACTTTCTTTTATTATGATCGTTTAAACTTGTAGTTATTTTTCCGGTCATGTTTATGGTACCATTTTTATCCACTACAAACACCTATTAACTGTCTGCACTAATTAATTAAGCTCAATTCAATATTTTGAAAATGAAAGGTCTGAATATTGACCAACCAGTTGATCAATTGAATGGTGAATTTTCTTTTTCTTTTTTTCAAAAAATACTTTCTTTATATGTTAAGTCAAATAAATGCAGTTTGTGTTATGCCTCATGTGAACCGACTTTTGGGTAGCAATATATAGTTCAAACATCGTTAACAAAGATTCTGTCAATACCTATCGGTCTCTGGAAGCTGTTGATAATAACCAACAACAATCATACCAAGTATCTTCTAAGAACAATAATAGCTATCGTTAGAGTCTAGGGAGGATGAGAGGTAAGAAAACAATACCTCTATCTCAAAGGATAGAGAGTTTGTTTCCAGTGAGACACCCGGCTCTACATGTACTTGCATAGATAGCATAATAATAAGAATATGTACTAGTGAATGGAAAAAACTTCCGATATTAAAATAATCATAACCGTGGAAATGAAAAATAATTGAAAGGAAAAAAATAATTGTAAGATGTTGATAATAAATCAGAAAATCATCCATACCATGTCTAGGTAAATATTTTTCTTTAAACACTTATCTTTCAAAATGATGCTAATGAAAATTTCAATAGTACTCCATAAAAATGAATAGAAGATCTCGTAACACAGCATCTATCCCATCATTTAACTCATCCAGTAGAATGATGCCACATGCATTAACTACATGACATGATCTCATTGAATGGGGAGGAGATTCAATGACGCTAAATCAAATGACGCCAAGGTGACGCGCCCAATATCAAGCTGCCACATGGCAGATCATGAAAACATCTTTTCTTTTTTCATTTTCCTCTGTCACCACGCATTTGTCTACTGCTTTTTAGAGTTCTTCTTCTATCTCCGCACACCCTCATTCTTCTCCACATTATTCATTTTTAAGAATCAAACCCAAAACCATCCTTCTATTCACTATTTTTTTTTTTTTAAAAAAAATTGATTGATCAATCCTTTATTGAGACAAGCAGCTCCTAAACCAGCAAGCCGTTCTCCTCTATAAATAAATAGCCCCACAACATTTGACAAAAGAGGAAAAAGAACTTAAAAAAAAAAAGAACAAAAGAAGATGCAATGAGACAATACATCTAGGATGCATCATGGTGTTTCTTCCTTGTTGATCACTCGGATGAAGGAGGTATCGTTTCTGGTCTATTCGCCTGAGTTTTGACCAACCAGTCATTTTAGACGAAGAGGAAGTTAGCAACAACAAATGAGCCGACGATCTCGCCCAATATAGCCACCGGACCGGTGAGCAGACCCCACTTTCTGTGTATCATCTCTCTCTTCCTTCCCCTCTCGATTGCTTCATCTCTGACGTCTCTCATGCTTTTGGGATTTGCTTCTATTCACTATTTGGAAATACTTATAAAAACCCAGAAATCATTTTTCTCCGATCTAAATTTGATTGATTTTCGCATATGTTTTGCTGAGTTTTTGTTGTAATGGATTTGAAACTGAATGTTTTGAGCTTCTCTTCCTAGAGGATTGTTTCATTGTCAAATGGGTCTTCTTTGTATCAATCCCCTTGAATATCTTCACAGGTTTTGAGGCCTTCTGCAGCACTCTGTGAAGAAAAACTGAGGGTGAACAAAGATAAAGAGAAAGAACTTTAAAAGCACAAGACAAATGCGCGAAGAAAATGAAAAAAAAAAAGATGTTTCCAAGATCTGCCACGTGGCAGATTGGTATTAGAAGCGTCGCATGGACGTCATTTGGTTCCGCGTCATAGAATCTACTCTCCATTGAATGCTTTATCAGCTTTGCGTTCAATATTGAGTCCGCAAGACAAAAGCCCTCGGTTTATTCCCTGCAAGATGCATCTTAGATCAGAGACAAGTTGTTAATCAGCGCAGACTCCTACAATTCGGCCATAAAAGTACTCATTTCGTGGACAACAGATGACATCCTCAAACCTCGGCTAGTATATGAATATTTTAGAAAAAGATGCAGGAAAGCCAAGCGGTGACTCCCAAACACTCTTTCATGATGTGGCTTTCTGGGCTAAACATGCTTCCCACCAAAGAAAGGCTGGTTTACTTGGAAGACAGAGCATGCCACCTTTGCTCGGAGGAAAAAGAGACGCTGCAACACCTACTCTTTTTCTGCTCGGCTACTAGACATGTCGGCTAACCATCTCAGCATGACTAGCTCTATCAAGGAGAATTAGATCCGTCAGCAGAAGCTGGAGTTCGCGCAGACTCAAAAGGAAAACTCTGAGAGCCAAGGCGACAAAAATTACCTTAGCTACCACTGTGTATCATATCTAGTAAGCTCTGCACAGATGTATTTTTGAAGGAGCATCATTTGTATCTAGGAATGTACACATTGTAAGGTCCGAAATACACTCTAGAGGGAGGGGGGGGGTGAATAGAGTGTTTGGCTCTTTTGCGGAATTTTCTTGTTTTTCTCAACTCAAAAAGATATTCAAAATCAGAGCAAGAATTGGAGATGAGAGACAATGAAAAAGTACACCGGATATAGAGTGGTTCGAATCGTAAATGATTCTACTCCACTACCACTTTGTTTCCAAAGTGGATTTTCAACAACTACTCTTCTTATTATGAATAATAAGAACAACCACAGCAACACTTACACTAACACTTTAGTGTAAGCAACAACAACAGCAACTTCTTGCACAACACACTTGTGCAACTACAATAACTACAGCTCTTAGCAAGAACAACTTCTTGCTTCCTCACAACTTCAACAAAAGTTCTCTCAAGAACTTCTCACAGTGGGTTGAAGAAATATGGTAAGGATCACACTTTCTCACAAGTCTAAGCACAAGCAAGAGATCAAATATTTATGGTTCCTATTGTGCTTGACTCTTTTTCTCTCAATATACAATAGTGAAGATCAAAGAAAAGCTTTAAACAAGCTTTAAACAAATTTACAAGTATGAGAGAAATATACAACAATGGAAAATGAAGCTAGATGATGTTGAAAGTGTGTTTTTGCTTCATCCAAGCCTCCTCTATAGATGAAGTTCACCATGTTTTTTTAAGGTTCTCCACCAAGTCTTCATCTTCAAAAATGTCAAGATAATGCTCAAATAGTCTTTAGCCATCCTATGGAGTGATTTGATCTTGGATAGCCACCCTAGAGAATCTTAGACATGTATACAATAGTCAAGGAAGCATGTAATAGGTTGGGTTAAAGTCCACAAGAAGTTTGAAGAAGATTGGAAAGAGAAAACCTTGAAAATCTGCCTTGGATTTTGTTCAAACGTTCAGAAGATTTGAATTCTGGAGGACATCGATCGATCGAAGTCCCTGGAAGGGAGAGATCGATGTCCTCAGATGTTACATCGATCGATCGATGTCCAGGAAGGGAGAGATCGATGTCCTCAGATCTCACATCGATCGATCGATGTTCAGGGAGGGAGAGATTGATGTCCTCAGATCTCACATCGATCGATGATCGATGTCTCCTCCTTGAGAGATCGATGTCCCAGTTGAGTTCCAATCTCAACCATCTTTGGAAATGTGTTTTCCCATCATGCATCAAATATAAATTTAACTCATTCAAAACATCTTTTCATCATCAAAACGTTTTACAACTTAACAATCTCCCCCTTTTTGATGATTTCAAAACCATAATTCAAAAGATGTTTTTACTTGATACTTTTTCAACTAAACTTGATATTTTACAGCTCCCCCTTAGTTCATGCTCCCCCTCAACCTATGCATCATGTTTCATATGTAGGGTATATCAAAGACCTTCATGTCATGCTATACCAAATTTATCTTATCAAGCTAAGTTATGCGATGAAAGAAAAATACCTAATATAAGTCTAGACATTTGGATATCCATGCTTAACCAAACCATGCCAACATGTTCAACCAATTTTGCCAAAACATGCCATACATATGTTAATGCTCAATTATGCTTGCCAACAAATCCTTAAACCATCAAAAAAATTATCAACTAGCATGCCAAATATATCTTTAACTAATATGCCAAAATCTTGCTAAAACCATACCAAGCCATTATCAACTAGCATGCCTTCTTCTCCCTCTTTTTGAAAGCATCAAAACATAAGAGATATTAAAATGAAGGATGAATATCATTAAAAATATACCAAGTTTT
Source organism: Eustoma russellianum (assembly GCA_036186865.1). NCBI lineage: Eukaryota > Viridiplantae > Streptophyta > Magnoliopsida > Gentianales > Gentianaceae > Eustoma > Eustoma russellianum. The sequence continues at coordinate 32,085,159 of AP025057.1, forward strand.
GAGATACATAGGTAATCTCAAACTTATAAAACAACTCCATAGCTACAAAGGAATAGGGATAACTACTCTTCATCAGAAGAGAAACATAATCCGGAGAGTGCCGCTTTAAGCTTGGTCTTCAATTTTTGGTACTTGGTCTTTTGTATAGTGAGCTCCGTTTCTAAATTTTTGACCCTTTGTGAGAGATTTGTGTTGTCTTTTTCCAAGTCATCAATACGGACTGCTTCCTTAGTTAAATCTTCTCCCCATTGACCAAGTGTATCACGAATGTCTTCAATTTCGGCCTCCGCATTGAACTCTTCATCTGAACCTTCCTATTCCGTCATTGGGGCTTTTCCTTTGCCCTTTTGGGATGTGGAGGCTTGTTTTGGGGGTGGTTGTGGTGGTGAATGAGAGGAGGGTGCCATGGGAGGTTCGGTAGGGGATGGTGGAGGAATAGGCTCTTCACGTTCTTCTTCTTGTTGTCCACTTCGTTTTTGAGCCTCTTTCCGTGATTTGTGGATTTGTTGAATGTTAGCCTTTGTATAATAATCTTTGTTTGTGATTTGATCTGTGAAATCATCATTCAACTCCACGTTTGCCTTTTTGAGCAGTCTATATATGAGATTGCTATAGGGAAGCGCTTTTGATTTCTTGGTGGCAGCTTCCAACATATTTGCAAACACAATTTCCCCAAATTTAAGGGCTCCTTCACAGCAATACGATACGCAATGTAAAAATCTAAATTGCTCGGGAGTTTTGCCGATTTTTCATTGATACAGAAAGTGACAATGGCAAGTAAAACTCTGTATACTAGAGGCATGTCGTTAGTATTCTTGGTGGGGTAAAAGCCAAGAAAATGTTTAACCTCATTTTCAGAAACTTGATACTTGAAGGAATCCCACTTCCATGGATCAAAGTCATTCAAACCCTTCATCCGGAACCTCAAGCAGTTCGTTGAATGTTTTGGATGTAAACATCAACAAGTTGCCTTCTACTATTGTATTCAATGCATAAGGCTCCCCATGTTTATAATCTACCCACATATTTGCATAAAACATTCTAGTATACCGGGTAGACATATTTGTCATCTGTGAGACCTCCCAGACAGGTCTCTATTTTTGAACACCAAACCAATCAATGATTGGTTTTAATTCTTCATTGCTCAAAATATCTTCAATTTTGAGCAATTTTAATGGAATGGTTGCCCTCTTCTTGCGGTCCCATTCAATGAAAACCATTTGAGCTCTAAGAGTGATATAGGCAAATTTACCTGTACCAGTTGGCTCTTTCATAGCATCTTTGTAGTCTGAGGGTTTGAGCCAGGGAAAATTGTTGACTGTCAACTTGCTCCTTGTTTCAATCAGCATTGCGTTGTGAGAGGGAGTGGCCTTCTTCCTCAGTCCTTGTGTCCTGAACCTGGTTGGCACTTGAGGATTAGAATGGGGTGGCGTAATATCTTCTTCTTCAGAGGTTCGTTGCCTTTTTGCAGTTTGTTTCATTCTTGGTGCCATTTCTGAGTTAGGGTTCGGATTTTCTTGCTAAAACCAATGGGATAGATGTGATTGTTGGAAGGATTGATTGATTTGAAGAAAAAATGAAAGTGTATCCAAGGGTTTGGAATTTAGAGAGAAAAGTTTCGAATGTTGAGAGAAAAAATTAGGGATGTTCGGTGGAGGAAGAGGGAAAGTGAAGGGGAAAGAGAAAAGTGCAGCTTTTAATACCCCTGTCCGCGCAGACATCGATCGATCGATGTCCTAGACATAGATCGATCGATGTCTTAAGAGACATCAGTCTCTGAGGTTTTTTTTTCACATAGATCGATCTATGTGTGCTGATTTCTGCAATTTTGACATTTCTAACCTTTTAATCATTGTTTATTATTCCTAATCTTGTTCTAATTGATTCGAATGTCTCGGTGGGGAGGGATTTGGTAAAGATATCCGCCAGTTGGTCATTTGTTGGAACGAACTCAACGCATACCAATCCTTTTTGAATGCAATCTCTTATGAAGTGATGCCTTACTTCAATGTGTTTTGTTCTACTATGATGAACCGGGTTTTGTGCTATACTTATGACTGAGGTATTATCACATAGGATGGGAACTTTTTCAAACTTAACATTGTAATCGTTCAAGGTGTTGATCATCCAAAGTAGTTGTGCACAACACGAAGCGGCCGACACATATTCGGATTCCGCCGTGGAAAGTGACACACTATTTTGTTTCTTGGAAAACCAAGAAACTAAGCAATCTCCAAGGAATTGACATGTCCCGGAAGTGCTTTTCCTATCGACAAGATTTCCGGCATAGTCGGAGTCACTATATCCTCTTAGATCAAAACAACCATTTTGGGATAGAACAATCCGAAGTTCAAAGTTCCTTTCAAATACCTAAAGATACGTTTAATGGCAACTAAATGCGATTCCTTAGGCATACTTTGAAATCTAGCACATAAGCACACAGCATGCAAAATATCCGGCCTACTGGCGGTTAAATACAGTAAACTACCAATCATACCCCTATATTTTGTTACCTCAACTGGCTTTCCTTTTTCGTCTTTGTCAAGCTTTATACTTGTGCTCATCGGAGTACTCACACTTCTTCCATCCTCGAATTTGTACTTCTTGAGCAAATCCTTTGTGTACTTTGTTTGAGATATGTATACTCCGTCTTGAGTTTGCTTGACTTGTAGACCAAGAAAGTAGTTGAGTTCTCCCATCATGCTCATTTCAAATTCTCCTTCCATCAGTTTTGCAAAATGCTTACAAAGAGAATCATTAGTAGCACCAAATATGATATCATCCATATAAATTTGAACAAGCAATTGATGGTTTTCTTGTTCTTTAATAAAAAGAGTAGTGTCAACTTTTCCTCTTGAAAACTCGTTTTCAAGTAGGAAGTTACTTAATCTATCATAACAAGCCCTAGGAGTTCGTTTAAGTCCATAAAGAGCCTTTTTGAGTCTAAAAACATGATTTGGATAATCATGATTTTCAAACCCCAGAGGTTGAGCTACATAGACCTCTTCTTGAATTATTCCATTCAAGAATGCGGATTTCACATCCATTTGATATAGTTTTGAAATCCTTATAGCATGCATATGCTAATAACATCCTAATAGCTTCTAACCTAGCCACGGGGGCAAAAGTCTCATCGTAGTCTATGCCTTCCTCTTGTCTATAGCCTTGGGCTACTAACCTAGCTTTGTTTCTAGTGATGTTTCCTTATCATCCATTTTGTTTCTAAATACCCATTTAGTGCCAATTACGGGATGACCACTAGGTTTAGCAACTAATTCCCACACATCACTTCTTTCAAATTGATTTAATTCTTCTTGCATAGCTAATACCCAATCTTCATCATTTATTGCTTCTTTTATATTTTTAGGCTCAACTTGTGAAATGAAGGCATTTTCATTGAATTTTCTCCTTGTCATTACACCTTGGCTAGTTTCACCTAGTATCAACTCTTTAGGGTGATCTTTCCTATATTTATATGAATCCGGCAAATTTGAGGTATCCCCTCCTACTTCTTCATCTTCAACCTTAGGTTCAAGTGGATCAATCCTAAGGTCGATGACAATATTACCTTTTGGATTCTCAAATTTTTCTATATGACTTACTTCGATTATTTCATCTTCATCATCATCATTATTGTCGTTTGACTTATCATCAATGAGTTCACTAAACTTGACATGAATTGATTCTTCCACTTTCATACTTCTCTTATTATATACTCTAAATGCTTTGCTATTTTGAGCATAACCCATAAAGATTCCTTCATCCGCTTTGAAGTCGAGTTTATCCAAGTTGTCTTTGGTGTTAAGTATAAAACACTTACAACCAAAAACCTTGAAATAACCAATATTTGGTACTCTACCTTTCCAAAGCTCATAAGGAGTCTTTTTGAGAAATGGTCTCAAATAAACTCTATTGATCACATGACAAGCGGTATTTACCGCTTCGGCCCAAAAATATTTGGGTAGCTCAATTCGTTTAGCATGGCTCTACTCATTTCTTGAAGTGTTCTATTTTTCCTTTCCGCAACACCATTTTGTTGAGGAGTTCTTGGAGCTGAAAAATTGTGTCCATACCCTTTGGATACACAAAATTCTTGAAATTCTCCATCAAACTCACCACCTCTATCACTTCTAATTTCCTTAATTGTGTCTTCTCTTTGATTTTCTAATCTCTTACAAAGCTTTATAAATTCTTGACATGCATCATTCTTTTTAGCTAAGAACATTACCCAAGTGTACCTAGAGTAGTCATCTACCACCACAAAGGTGTAATGTTTTCCACTTAGGCTTGCGTACCAATATCCCCATACAAATCCATATGAAGCAATTGTAGAGGTTTGGTGGTGGAGATTTCACTTTTGGGCTTGAAACTTGTTTTAACAGTTTTGCCTTTTGACAAGTGTCGCATAGGCCATGGTTTTCGAAATTCAATTTTGGAAGACCTTGGACTTTTTCATTTTTGCAAATCTCTTTGAAATTCTTAAAACTAATATGTCCAAGTCGTCTATGCCATAGTTGAGTCAAATCATTTTGGCAACTAGGCAAGAAACATTTTGTGATATCAAATCATGTGTGCTAAATTTGTAAACATCATTTTTACGAATAGCTTCAAAAACAATCTTATCGTTCTTTTTCACAACACATTTCTTTTCACAAACTCAATTTGAAAATTAGCATCACATAGTTGGCTAACACTTATCAAATTATACTTAAGCCCTTCTACATATAGTACATTATTAATAGTAAAAGGAGAATTACCAATTTCTCCGTGTCCAAGGATTTTGGCTCTCCCATTGCCAAATGCACCGTTCCACCATCTTGGAGCTTGAGCTGGTGAACAACGTCTTGTCTCAGGTCATGTGAGTTGAACATCCGCTGTCCATAAGCCATTTGGTTTCTTTCTTCTTTGGCTACTCCATTTATCTTGAGAGCCTACAAAACCAAAAGATGTATGCATTGGTACCCTTTGATGGTTGGGTCCTTTAGGGTTAGTTTTCGACCCTTAGGCTTCCAAACATATGTGCTTTCAAATCGAGCTTTACATGCTTTCTTTACATGTCCTAGTTTGTTGCAATAAAAACAAGTGGGTACATGCTTTGGTTTAGAAGATGATGAATTTTGTTGTGTTTTTCTATTGTTTGCCTTTTTCTTCAAGGACTTAGGTTTATAGAAGATGATGAGTTAAATCCTAAACCGGATTTATCATTTCCAATCCTTTGATTTCCCAAGTAGTATGTCTAAGTTGTTTTTACCATTTGTTAGTCTTTGTAAGTCTAATTTTAGTTTCTCACATTTTTTTCTAATTTCTTCATTTTCAAGAGCTAACGGTTTTGTGCATGGTAAGTATGATATCATGCTCTTGAAACATCAAAATATTTTTGTCATGCAAGCTCTTATTTTCTAAAATGCATTTCTTGAATTCTTTCTTTAAATGCTTATATTTCAAATTTAATTTCTCAAAGTCATCTTGCAAATCTCCTATTTCATCATGCAAATTTGAAGGGTTAGAATTTACCTCAAGGTCATCTTCTATCGCCATAAGACAAGTATGTTGAACCTTTGGATTTTCAACCATTGCCACAAGTCCAACACCTTGATCTTCACTCTCTTCTCCTTCTGTTTCCGAAAGGAGATCATCCCACGTGGTTACCATCCGCATTGAGGGCTTTCTTCTTTTGAGGAAAGACCTTCTTTTCTTGCTTTTGTGGCTCCTTTACGTGGCAATCGGCAATGAAGTGGCCGGGTCGACCACATCTATAGCAATTTTCACTTGCTTCCTTTTCTTTAGATGGTTTCTTGAAAAACTTTCTTGCTTGAGCTTTGTTTCTAGTTGCCATTCTTCTAAAATTTTCTTACTAGAAGGGCAACTTCCTCATCCGAATCATCGGACTCTACCACCAATCCCTTGTGTGATGTTGTGTAGGCTTGATGGGATTCATCCTATTTGTTCATCAATAAGAATTTCATGAGTAAGAAGATTACCGGATAGCTCATCAAGAGTGAGAGTCTTGAGATTCTTTGATTCGGTGGATGGCGGTGACTTTGGGTGTCCATTCTCTTGGCAAAGAGTTGAGAAGTTTTTGAGACAAGATCTTCATTTGAGATTTTCTTGTCAACCATGGAGAGTTGATTCACTATTCGTGTGAATCGATCGATTGTCTCCTCAATCTTCTCACCGCTTTCATTCCGAACATTTCATACTCCTTCATGAGCATGAGTCCTTTTGGCCATTCTTACTTGCTCAGTTCCTTCATGTATCATTTCAAGCCTTTTCCATGCCTCATGGGCTGTTTCAAGACCTTGGAGTCTAATGAGCTCAGTGGTGGTAAGAGCACTTGAGAGAATGTCAAAAGCTTTGCCATTGATGGCGAAATTTACCTTCTCTTCGTCGGTGTAGTCATCCTCATCTTTGAACATTGATTCTCCTTTTGAGTTGGTAATCATAGGAACTTCAATTCCTTTGACAACAGCTCTCCATATATCAAATCCACAGCCTTCAAATGATTGATCATTCGAAATTTCCATAAAGAGTAGTTTTGGGCATCAAACATAGGAGCTTTAGTGTTTGATCCGGAAAATAGTGCAGTAGGCTTGGAAGATGAAGAGGTTGAGGTTGAGGTTGTCATTGCCATGATCTTTAACCTTGCTACTTGCAAAGATAGGCCAAGCAATCAAGGTTATGCTCTGATACCAATTGTAAGGTTCGAAATACACTCTAGAGGGGGGAGGTGAATAGAGTGTTTGGCTCTTTTGCGGAATTTTCTTGTTTTTCTCAACTCAAAAAGATATTCAAAATCAGAGCAAGAATTGGAGATGAGAGACAATGAAAGAGTACACCGGATATAGAGTGGTTCGAATCGTAAATGATTCTACTCCACTACCACTTTGTTTCCAAAGTGGATTTCAACAACTACTCTTCTTATTATGAATAATAAGAACAACCACAGCAACACTTACACTAACACTTTAGTGTAAGCAACAACAACAGCAACTTCTTGCACAACACAACTTGTGCAACTACAATAACTACAGCTCTTAGCAAGAACAACTTCTTGCTTCCTCACAACTTCAACAAAAGTTCTCTCAAGAACTTCTCACAGTGGGTTGAAGAAATATGGTAAGGATCACACTTTCTCACAAGTCTAAGAACAAGCAAGAGATCAAATATTTATGGTTCCTATTGTGCTTGACTCTTTTTCTCTCAATATACAATAGTGAAGATCAAAGAAAAGCTTTAAACAAGCTTTAAACAAATTTACAAGTATGAGAGAAATATACAACAATGGAAAATGAAGCTAGATGATGTTGAAAGTGTGTTTTTGCTTCATCCAAGCCTCCTCTATTTATAGATGAAGTTCACCACGTTTTTTTAAGGTTCTCCACCAAGTCTTCATCTTCAAAAATGTCAAGATAATGCCCAAATAGTCTTTAGCCATCCTATGGAGTGATTTGATCTTGGATAGCCACCCTAGAGAATCTTA